>CM060250.1:82450942-83050942 GCA_030684275.1 Acipenser oxyrinchus oxyrinchus
GGTGTTACCTTTCCGTCCTATTACCTTAATAAAACAGATTTAGGGACCTGATAACTCACACAAGCCCCAAGGGCCACAGCAGCACAACTCTGGGGTTACCCCTAAACAGCAAAAATATTAGCAATGCACAAACACAGAGACAAAAAACACTCTGAGGTTTATAACTACTTCAACAGTTTATTATTGTTAGTCAGAATAAATGCGTCCCAATGAAGGGTGAACAGCCTTGTCAACGCTCTATTAAATAAGTGGTAACACTTTAAAACAAGTGTCTGTTCATATGTAATTCATGATGAATTGCAGATACGGAATTAAATTATTAGAATTAGAAGTGTATTCATCATGAATTCCTATTTTATCAAGCTGATAAATTAGTTCATACGTAATTCATCATGAATTACAGACACTTATTTTAAAGTGTTACTCACATAAATAAATAAATTAATCAATATAAAATAGTAATTAATAGTACATTAAACATAATATACTAATCCATGATAAGTAACATATACTGTTACAATAAAGTTAATGTTCAATAATTACATCACACTGACTCTGTAACATTATAGTCTGATAATCCAGCAACTAAAAATTAAAATAAGTTATAATGGACTGCAAATGAATGCAATCCCATGTGTGATACATTGTGATAAATTAAATAATTAAATGTCATTACGTTTAATTATATACATCAAACAAATAGAATAAGTCATTAATTATGCAACTAGGCAGGGGCATAGCTAAGAATAGATAATCAAATTTTTGTATGAAAAAAAAAACCCTGCATATCCTGTTAATGAAGCCTGGAGACTACTAATGCAAACTGCAAAGCAATATAAGTCGCTAACTCTTTTTACCCAGTGACCCACCTTGGATGATGTTTGAAATTTCAAACACATATTTTTTTTTTAAACAAATCTCCCAGCAAAAGCAACACCAACCTAAAATGACTCTATTCACACTGTTAGAAATATGTGATATTAAAAGGACAAGAAGAATATAACTTATAAATATGAATAAGTAGATGGGTTTATACCTTCATTGAGACATGTGTTTGGTTCACTGCTACTGAAGTTAATGCTGAGACTGGTGACACTGATGCTACTGGAACTGGTAAGACTGGTGCTGCTACTGCTGGAACTGGTGCTGACACTGCTGGGACTAGTGCTGCTACTGCTGGGACTGGTAAGATTGGTGCTACCACTGCTGGGACTGGTGCTGCTACTGCTGGGACTGGTAAGACTGGTGCTGACATTGCTGGAACTGGTAAGACTGGTGCTGACACTGCTGGGACTGGTAAGATTGGTGCTGCCACTGCTGGAACTGGTGAGACTGGTGCTGACACTGCTGGGGCTGGTGTTGCTACTGCTAGGACCGGTAAGATTGCTGATACTAGTACTAATACTGATCAGACTATTGAGACTATGATGCCATGATTGAAAACACTGATTTAGAAGGCTTTGCTTTAAATAGAGTTTGCCAATCCTCCTATGGCCTGATCCATCGAAACACTGCAACAGTTCCTCCTGGGACATGTCTCTGTGGTCATATAGCAGGGCAAGGTCATGCAGTCTATTTTTACCCACACAGCTGCGAGAGCAATCAAACATATCGAAAGGATGCACTCAGTTAAACTCTTTCTCGTCATGAACAGGGACCCCAGGAATCTGTTTGCGGTGGAAAACACGGATTGTCTCTATGCTGTAGGAGAATTTTTAGTTTTACACTTGGGGCGGGGCAAAAAACATGCAAGGATTTTTTTGTTTGTTTGATAACGAAACCAATACACTTAATATATATATTCATAAACACAGAAAATGTCGCTTTAAATTTACGTAAATATACTTTAAACTGCTTCTGGTGTACAGAGGTCAAGGTTGAACGAGGCGCGCTGTCACATGCTGGAACGTAGCTGCAGTTTACTTCAGTATCCAGTGCATTGTTACCACTGAACAAGTTGTTTAAAGATGTCGAAAATGATTTTTTTTAAAAATCACGGATATTAAAACAGTACTTCCTTGGATTTTTTTCTCTAACGAAAACAAAACAAAAAAAACTGCTGTTGCCAAACAGTGAATTTATAAATAGAATTATCTCAAATTCTTCTAGCCCATGGCATCAAATACAATACAAGAAAAGTACTACAGCTATGAATCGTTATATTGGAGGAGGGGGAAGGTGTTGCCATTGCGCAAACAAAACACAGATTTATGAAAACGTATTGTAGCATTCTGTGCTATTTGAGGAAAACAGACTCATGGAGACCAGATGGGATTCGAAACTGACTCTTTTAATTACTGACCAAAAGAAAATGAATAACCTGTTTGGGCCTACTCCCTATTCTTTCACTCTCTTTTTCCCTCTTTCCTCTCACTCGCTTCTCCTTTCTCTCTATTCTTTTCAGGCACTCGCAGACACTCTGCCGGTTCTTTGTTTCTGTTTCTCAGGGTAGGGCCTCGCTTTCAGTCTCACACTCTGTCCCTCACAATCACGTCAACCTCAGGGGAGGGTCCGCCCAGCACACACACAAGCACGCACACACACACACACACACTGAAGACATGCCCCGTACCCTTACAATACACTGAACAGTACACGAGACATAACAGACAATGTTCAGATGATGCAATCACCAAGGTTGTTACATAGCCCCCTCCCAGGTAGGGAACCAGCCAGTCCCGGTGCAGGGCCATCTTGCGCCCTCTTGTTGGCAGCTGCACTCGGTACACCACCTCCCCGATTCGCTCCAGGACCTGGCAGGGTCCGAGCCAGTGACTGTCCAGCTTGGGACAACGGTCCCTCTTCCTCTTGGGGCTGTAGACCCAGATCAGCTCTCCGACAATAAAGTGGTGCCCCCGAGTCTGGAGGTCATATTTTCGCTTCTGACGAACACCCGCAGCCTGCAGCTGGTCCCGGGTGAAGCGATGGGCTACCTCCATCCATTCTTGCAGCCACCTGGCGTACTCAGGACCCAAGGGTACACTGGGGGCATCTGGGGGATGGCCAAAAACAGTTTGGTAGGGGTGCAGAGCTCAAGCCCCATCATGAGCAGGACTGGAGTGCAGGCAATCCGTTGCTCTGGGGGTGGAGTGGGGTGGTCCTGGTCTTCTTGATCCTCAGGCGCCGGCACATCTCAGCAAGGACCCGGGATTCAAAATTGCACCCCTAGTCCGAATGCATCTGTTGTGTGATCCTGAACCGGTTGAAGAACCCCTCCAGCAGGGCTTCAGTGACCGTCTCTGCTTCCTGGTCTGGCAGAGCGTACGCCTCCAGCCACTTGGTGAAATAGTCGAGGGCCACCAAGACGAACCGGTTCCCCCTGTCTGAGCGTGGAAAGGGGCCCAGGATGTCCACGGCGACCCTCTCTATGGGACCGCTGACCTGGCACTGCTGGACCGGGCCGTATGACTGGCCCAGGGGTCCTTTCTGGGCAGTGCAGGTGTCACAGCGCCGACAGTGGTCCTCCACGTCCCTTCTGCACTGTCCTCCATTCTGCCCTTTCCACCGGTACCACCTCGCAGCATCGCTCTTCAGCCCCTTTGGACAATGCTGCCTCCCTCTCCTCCTTCCTGCTGCAGTGTGCACAGCCCTCAGGTGCACAGGGCCGAAGGGACAGGGCGTCTGCGTTGGCATGCCTTTCTCCTGCCTAGTGTTGTATTGTGAAAGGCAACCTGTCCCTCTGGCTCTTGGAACGTTATCAGCCATTGTAGGGCGGCGTGATCCATCCGGATTGTGATGGGGACGCCACTACATGCTCCCCTTCAGGCCCCGGTTGGGACAAGATAATTCTGATGCCCTCGTTGCTCGCGTCAGTGTCTAGCAGGAAGGGAGAGTGGGGGTCTGATGGAGCCAGCACTGGAGACTGGCACAGTTCACTCTTCAGTCGAGCGAACGCCTCCTGGTGCTCAGGGGTCCACACAAAGGGCTCTTCTTTCCGCAGGAGGCTGTGCAGGGGGATACCGATGGTGGCAAAGCCCTGCACAAACACAAACCTCCTATAATAAGAGGTGAGCCCAAGAAAGCCCCTGAGTTGGCATGGGTTGACAGGTGTGGTCCAGTCCCAGACAGCCTCCATGCTCATGCCCTCTTCACCGACCCGGTGCCCCAGGAAAGTGACCTCTCTCCTCATCAGCTGGCATTTCTGTGGGTGCAGCTTGAGCCCCACTGCCATCACTCGCCGAAGCACCTCTCGCAGGGAAGCCAGGGCCACCTGGAAGGTCCTCCCATGGACCAGCAGTCATCCAAGTAAACTAGACATTCGGTGGGGGGCACCCTGGCTAGCACCTTCTCCATCAGCCATTCAAACGTTGCAGCGGCATTGCAAAGTCCAAATGGCATTACTGTGAACTGCCATAGCCCTCGGCCGGTGTAGAAGGCAGTCTTGGGATGTGCAGAGGGGGCCAAAGCCACCTGCCAGTAGCCGCTTCGGAGGTCAAGAGAGGAGAACCACCGGGACCTGGACACCAGATCCAGGAACTCTAGCGTGTATAAACTTTGCTCGCACGCGTAAACACACACACTAAAGACGTGCCCCATACCCTTACAATACACAAGACATAACCATCAAGACAGACAAGACAAACACAATGTTCAGACAATGCCATCACCAGGATCGTTACAGTATCATCACATTGCACAGGACTGTCAGCAGAAAAACAATATTAATATAAGAAATACAATCACTAAACATTCGTATGCAGAGTTGGCTTCATCTGAAAGAAAGGCATTACAGATTGGTTTCTTCATCTTTGAGTATGTACAGTACGGAACCATCCACTAAATTATATACGGGACTACCTGCTGCTCCAGGGGCTGGTTGCACTAATGAGAACAAAAATTGGGATCGGATCCGAATTCACTGGAGTCGGATCATAAACAGGTGTTGGATCTAATTCTTGAGCTACACGCAGCGTAACTAGGGAAACTGACCAAGGAGAATGAGAAGTGAACACGTCTGTTTGGCGTGAAGTTTCAATACCCTGGTCGGTGGTCAAATTTATACATAGCCTAAAATCACAATAATGTTATGAAGAAATGGCAAATAAAAAATAATAATAATAATAATATGAAAACATGTCGATTATATGCCAGTCTTAGAAATGTAAGTGGGCACACTATTAAAAAAAATCTTCAGATATATTTTTGTACTTTTCTTTTTTTTTTTCTTTAAATGTACCAAGCTGATTTTTACCGCCTCGGCTGCCTCAATGTACGCTATGCCTCTAGTAGAGTATAAATAGGTGATGTTGCTGGTAAGTTTCCCAAAGGTTTGTCAAACAGAGAGCAGCCACGAGCAGCAAGCTGTGGGAAGGCATTTCTCTAGTAGCTGCATGTGACGTCTAATGGAGAGCTTGCTTTGGGATACAAGAACGCACACTCTGGTTACAATGCACATGTAAGTTTTGCAGACACATCTTTGGCAATCATTTAATTAAATCATTGCAGCTAAACATTCCAGTTTCAAATACATATATCAGTAGCACACTATCAGCAATCCTGGCACTAAACAAGACAACAATTATGATTTGTACATAACTTTAACCCCTTTTATACGAGCTTAAAAACCTCAGTGTCCTACCACAACCGGGTCTCCAGCAGAGAGCACACCCTTTCTATCAGTACTTCCCTAAAAATCAGTACGCATTTCTCTCTCTACACAGAATGCGCTTTCTTAAAGGCACAGTCTGGTAGCAACTGCTATATCCTGGTTTGTAGCCCATGCAAAAACTGCCATGGGGACGTTTTAAAATCCTGCATAATTTAATATACATGTAGACTGGTGTTGTATTGTGTATCTTTAACCGCATGGATTTCTACAGTATGGGTAGATATAGTATAGTATACAAAAATAATAAACACTTCCAATGCAGCGTGAAATTAAAATTGAAGCACCGCTGGTGTCCGTGAATAAAGGTCAGGACCACATTTCGTATGTCAATATTGCAATTAACTTTTATGTAGCTGGAACTCCCTAATACACACAGTTGGTCACAGCACACACACCAACAACCAACCATGTGCTCATATCCAAGGAGTTCCCCTTATCTCCTGTCTCCATCCCACTGCATTTAGCTAAACCCTGATTTCAAAATGAACCCTTTCAGCATCCTATGAGACCATAACATACCTGTAGCATGTTTATGCACTCCCAACCCACTGTCCTAAAGCTGCCCCAAACACAGCTAAGGAGGGCATTACCTCCGGTTACCTGACTCAGAACACCCCCCTTGACATTCCACCCTTGCCCTCAGGGGGACGTCACTCTACACTCTGCTTATGCTTAGAGATGTTACTGTTTAATTAAGAATGTACAGTATCTGAGCTGTGTTGAAATATACAGTATTTAACTTTAAGTACATAAACTTCAGTAAGACAGTTAAAAAAAAAAAGCAATAGAATATAACAACACAACAAAGATTATTCCTGGATCTATTACATCTGACACTTGCCAGTACAAAAGCATATCTACATGTTAGAATATTATAAAACAGACAATTCGTTTTCAGACTAGACATCTTTTTGATTAATAGGGAGTTGGTAACCAATAGAAAATGTGTGACGTTAAAGACAAATATAAAATAACTACTGTAGTGTGTTAGACTTTTGAAACAATATAGCTAAAACTGCAAAAGACAACTAACTATTTAGACATTGTGACCATATGTTATTTGTTTTCCAACTCTTCTACTCTGTTGACAAAGATTACATTTGAACTCTTTATTCTAGATAAAGAAGATCAACAGAAACTTTCCAGTAAACCAACAGGTAAGCTATGCTATTGCATGGATAAGTCTTGTATTCTTTGTTGAATTTTAAATGATGTTGTATTTAGTATATGTTTAAACAAATAACTTGTAAAATTGACAAATATCATTCTTTACCACAATTAACCATTGTCAAACCTTGCTTAATATATGGCACCACTGCCAAACAATGAGCAACCAAAATAATAATGGTCAACAATAGTACCACAATACAAAAAGTGACCTTCAAAGCTAAATGAACATTCTGTATAAATCAAGCATGAAAACCTATTTTGAAGTGAACTGTTGTTCTTTGTTTTGCCCGGCAGTATTTACATGCTCTGACAACTGAAATGGCAAAGCTCTGACATGCGTTGCTATATGTTTTATTTCTTTTATGTACTGTGTGTATTAGTAGTTCTCCTTGGACTGCCGCTTTTCAGTGTAGCTTTTGGATTGTATTTACTTATCCAATAGAATTGATTTTTTTTTTTATAATACGCCAATCCAATAATTATTTATCACAGTGCTTCATCATCATATTAGTATATTGATAATCTGCTTGTGTATCTTGAGGGCAATACATTTAGACAAGTACATGAAACATGTTAATATATTGCTGTGGTGGGGAGAAAACCCTATCAGAGCTTACAGTAAAAGTGATTTTTGAAAGCTTTTTTTAAAAAGAAGAAGAAGAAGAAGAAGAAAAAGAAATGCTGCTTGGCTAATAGGGAGCATCAATTTAGCTAATCTTACTTTAAGCTTTTTTAGTTAGGCTATTAATACATTGCTGTTTATTCTGGTCAAACTGGTATGCTTGCCAATATAGTGTAGGTAAGCAGGTGTTAATTATTGGACCAAGGTCAGTGTTTGGGGAAATTAACCATGATTGGAACTGTAGATTAGCTTGTTGCATATGACAACTTTGAAAAAAAAAAAATGCTTCTCTATAGTAACGGAAACTGGAAGCAGGTATGCTGTATACATGATTGGCATTGCAAGAAAAAGGAAGCATTCAGGATCGCTGCTGGTCAAGCACAGTGTTTTGATTTTCAACAAAAAATGTATTTTGGGCCTCATTTACAAAGCGTTTACTGAGCACAGTTCTGCCCCTGTCCTATTTACTGTTCCCATTTCTATGCAGAAAACAAGGATTTAGCGGATGCAAAATGAAAGGGGCGGAATAGCACGGCTGCCTCATTTGTATTAAATTAATGATGTTTACATATGCAAAAGCAGCATGTTAAATACAGATAATGAGCTGCCATGCATTCATGAGCTATTCATGAAGGTCTGACAAGGATTTTGCTCAGGCAAAAATGACCCAAAAATTCCGCCGACTGAATGCTGCTGCAAAGCGGAGAGCATAGGCGGCAGAAGCTGTGTAACGGTTTGAAATGGCAGATATTTAAGGTTCTATATAGCCATAACGTGTTAATGTGACCCTATGATTTATTTTGGGTGCATTTTAAGTAGACTAAGATAAAAAGAAAATATGCTGAAATAATTTAGTTTCAGTTTAAAATAATATTTTAATATCTACGCGTCCTACAACAATGTGAAGCCTACAACACGTCAGCATGGTTTGTTTTGAATTACATGTAAGATAGACACAAAAAAAGACTGCTAGGTATTCATTTGATTTTACTACTGTACTGTTTAGCCTATTGTACATATCTATATGTGTACATAATGTACTGTGAACACATTACATATATATATTTTGGTTTTAATCGATTAAAGATTAAAAATGCCTGTAGGTGTTGATCGACTAAAAAATCAGAAATATGTTTTGTCTCCAGTAAAAACCCAACGTATAAATACGTACCAGAATTTGAACTCAATTCAACTGTTTAACATACTCTTAACTTCCCAACTTTGTTAAAGCCAGAAAGAACCTACAAAAACATGTACATTGTAACTATGCTCAGTTGCAATTTTAGTAACTATGTTTACTAAAAATAACAGTATTTAAAGGTTGTTTGGGTAGGTTTTTTCAGTAGTGTGGTCCAGTGGTTAAATCCCACCTCAGCCACTGACTGACTCACTGTGTGACCCTGAGCAAGTCACTTAACCTCCTTGTACTCCATCCTGTGGATGAGATGTTAAATCAATGATCTATTGTAAGTGACTCTGCATATAATACACAGTTCACAGCCTACCTTTGTAAAACGCTTTGTGATGGTGGTCCACTATGAAAGGCGCTATATAAAAATTATATAAATATATTATTATCATTGTTATTATTATTATTATTATGTTATACTCACTTAGTTTTATTACGTGCATCATTTTTATCCCAAATGGAACTTCGGAACCAAGGTTCTACAGGAAAAAAAGGCACATCTGAGGCTGGTTCATGTGCAGATGCTGTGTTGCAGCTCACATCTACTCTATCATCAGGAAAGAACCACAAGGTACAGTATATGTGGACAACTACTTCACATCAATGCCTTTGACTCAAAAATTGAAGGCGAGGGGCATTTATTATGTTGCTACTGTGCGCACAAATAGGATGAAGAACTGACTTGAAGTCTGAAAAGCAGCAACAACGACAGGGAAGAGGATTGTGTGATTACAAGGTTGAAACAGAGCACAACATAATTGCTGTTAGATGGTATGACAACAAGCCCGTTAATCTCGTATCCTCATTTGCTGGTGTTGAGCCACAAAGCAAAGTCTGACGCTGGGGCAGAAAGAAGAAGACCTATTTTGATGTTGTTAGGCCAGCAATAGTGAGTGAATGCAACAAATTCATGGGAGGTATTGACCAGCTAGACATGCTCTGGTCCATGTATAAATTATCCCTCAAGTCCCGCAGGTGGTATTTGTACATTTGGAAGCATAGCATTACCATGGCAGCCGTTAACGCATGGCTTCTGTATCAGAAGCAGAAGCAGCAGCTGGGCCAAGGGAAAGGTATGCCCCTGAAACGTTTTCAAGCACAGGTAGCTACAAGTCTGACAAGTGCTGGAAAAGGAAAACCAAAAAGGGGACGTTGCTCACATTCTCCAGGTCCACCCCCATAAAGGAAGGGACAGTGCTACACCCCCACTGAAGATGAATGCAAGGATGAATGTAACCACTTCCCAACATGGCAAGGAGTGCAGCAGCGATGTAAACTTTGTGCAGTGCACAAAATGTGAAGCCCATCTTTGTCTCAATAAAAATAGAAACTGCTTTCTTCAGTACCATGGAAAGTAAGATCCAGCTGTGTTCCTCAATGGACCTGTCCTTTATTTGTCTTTCATCCACAAAACATACCGTGCATATTGGCTCAATGTTGTTATTGTTATTACGGCGGTTATTTGACTGTGACTTTTTTCTTAGTTTTTTTGAGGAGTAAATGGACTGGGTGTCCATCAGTGACCAGAATGTGTTAATTTCAAGGTAAGAATTGAACCTGGTTGAAAGGCAAATGTTCTATGTTTTTCTGAAAAACTATGACTGTTTACTCCCAATGTATCTATGTCTGGGCATTATAGGGATTAAAGTACATATGTATTTGAATCAATTTATGTTTGTTTAGTAATATATATATATATATATATATATATATATATATATATACTGTATATATATAAGGGCATATTACTATAACATGAATGTGTTTGTACACATTACATTATGTAAAAATATAGATAAGTACAATAGGCTTAAACAGTACAGTAGTAAAATCAAATGAATACACCAAGCAGGCTTTTTTTTTTTGGTCTATCCTATGCATTGCAGTACAAAACAAACCATGCTGATGCGTTGTTGGAGGACGTGTAGATAATAAAATATTATTTTAAATTTCAGCATATTTTCAGCATATTTAGAATCTTTCCTACCCATATTTTTGCTTCTAATGAGTTAGTAAGTAGGGCGTGACACTTTGGGGAAACACCATGCGCAGTCTCAACTTTCCTTCTGCAATTCTGGCCAAATTACCACAGCTTAGTAAATGAGGCCCTAAACCTTTACATTTTAATGGAAATTGCAGCAGACTGAATTATAAATAATTACTTCATATTTTCTTTGAAAGATATGTTTTGGGGTTTTTTCTTTCTTATAATATTGTTATGTTCTTATGTAACTTGTAAACACCCACAATTGCATATTTATTAAACAAAAAAAACAAAAAACAAAATACCATTACAAACCAGAATGCACATGGCAGAACCAGTACGTTTTGAGGCTATTATAAAAAACAAAATGTCAACAATGTTTTTTATTTAAGAACAGTTGCTCTTTTTTCTAGATAATCTACATGGGCTGGGTAGATGAGCGTGAACAAGACTCTGTCCAGGATAGAATGTACACACCAAAGTTCCTTGCCTTGAGGGGTTCCTCACTATTCAAATTCACAGCACCTCCAGTAAGTTATTGCTTTAAACTCTAGACGACATCTTAACTAACATTAGTTTATCGTAGGTTGCAGCGTGCCTTATTTCTGTATTTCTGCTCTCAATGTTCTCCTGTTGTTAATGTTCCTTGTAGCCTGAGGCATTCTGAGCCTTTTAATCATATGTCTGGAAAGATAGAACCAGTGTTCTGTGGAAAATCATAAATCAGTTTCAAAGTAAAAACAAAACAAAACAAAAAAACACCAACTGGGCAGCTAATAACCCGTTAAAATATATTTACAATGGTGTGATTAAAACTACAAATGTTCTTTTCAAATTATATAAACAGCCTTCAAATTATGTGCAGCACAACACACTCCACTGTAGGACATTGCTGATTTACTGTTATATATTAAAATATTCCGCATGCATTCATCCTTCTTCTAATAGCAGCCAAACTATTGAAAATAAAGCCCACAGCTCTATTTCAATCCAGCTGGTTTTGTTCTGTTGAACAATGCCTCTTCAGATGCACTGACAGTAGCTCCTTCTGTTCTTCCTGACAAGGTTACACCCTTAGTTTATTGAAACTTGTAATTAATCAATACTTTGCTCATGAAGACCACAGGTGTCTTATTGCCTATTGTCAGTTTTTTTTTTATGTGAACCATTTATGGAACCACCTCACATTTCTCTCAAGTCCCAATATAAAGGAAACATCATATTTAGATCTGTTTTAAAGTATTCATCATGCACAAACCCTACACATGTCAACACATTCTGCTGTGTGTAGGTTTATTCATTTACAAATGTTCATGCTGAGGTCTCTGGTTTAGTTTGAATTATTTTAGGGCTGTGTTCAAAGGGTAGAAGGTTTGTTCGCCAGCCAGGAATTCAAAGGTAGTTCTGAACCTTCGAAGGTTAGTCTGGCGGCATTCATGCACTGTCAGGTGGTTCCCCCCTCTGTTAACAGAAACTGTTTAACAATGTGTGAATACTATAAATCACGCATTAAATGTCACTGCAAAATGTGATCTTTTGATTTGTATAATGCCTGGCATTCATGCACTGTCAGGTGGTTCCCCCTCTGTTAACAGAAACTGTTTAACAATGTGTGAATACTATAAATCACGCATTAAATGTCACTGCAAAATGTGATCTTTTGATTTGTATAATGCCTATCATTAAACAAAAGTTGTTGCATTAAAATCCACTACCAGATCATTATATGTAGCACCTCTTTATCAATGACGCCGCCGTCGTATATTGGAGCAGGGTATAATGCCAAAGCACTGGGGGAGTAGCTAACGCTTCAATAAAATATGTACTGAATACCTAGTGTACAAGACGTAAGAGAAGTGTTATGGTAGAATAAGTATGAAACAGAAAATTTGCGCAAACACTAATCATTTTTATTTTGAAAACTTAGCACTGAGTAGGCTGAAGCACCGCCCCTTTAAAAAAGTAAACAAACCACAGTTGAAAGGTCACAGCATAGAGGCAGACGGTGTCCAAGAACTGGGTTTCAGAAAGACAGAAGACAGAAAAAAAGACAAAAAACAGAACCCTCAGTTTCTAAAAACATCTTCACCCAGTCTGAAGTATTTCATTGAGCTATGTTACGTTTTGGAGAAAATTAGCATTTACTTTCTACAGACTAGGGTGGTACCAGGGGAATAATACACCATTAACACTACTGGGCTGGCCCAGGGCCACTGCATATTTAGGTCTGCAACATCGTTCACATTTGTGGTTTAAGGCGCCTTTGCGAGTCAAATCATCACAGAAGTCACTTAAATAGAGTAACAACGTATCAATTAGTTACATCACAATTAGAATGATAACAGTTTCAATTAGTCAAGTCACATTACATAACTAGAACATATTACTATAATTGATTACACATTTCACAATTATTAATCAAATACTTGTTGAAATGTCTGTCATTTAATTTATTTCGCTTATTTTAAACATTAGTTATACAATTATTAGTGGGCCAGCCAGATCATGAATAAAAAGTTTTGATGGCATTTCTTGTTAAAATAATTAAAATGTAGGTGGATGACATTCTCACTTTTGACCTTTAAGGTCATTTTCAGGTCATAAAAGTCACCAGGGGTTAAATCGGAATATTTGGGGATTTGTACGGAATTGTCATCTGTTTGTGCATAACTTGGAAAAGCTAACTTCACTATAGTTAGAAGACCAACAGCGTACATGAAAGAGTCATAAACATTTTAATTTGTATTGACATGTATGGGAAATAAGAACAGAACATTTGTTTTTCTCAAAATCACATCATCAACATCATGTTTATACCTATTCTTTGCCATAGATTTACTTGTGCAGAAAATCCAGGCCTGCTTGCTTCGCAGGTTCTCTAATCTGCAGGTCATCTTCATGGCCCTTTGCTTTCAACCATTCTTCAAACAAAAGTCCTGCAACAAGGATCACTCATGCTCAGTGTAGCCTACAGCTATGACTGCTGAACAGTTTAACTGCAACATGTCATTAACCCCTTGCACAAGCTGAGGCCACATTTGGCATTTGCAGTACATTACATTGTACATCAGGTAGATAGAAGACAGGGGCCACGTCGGAACAAGAACAACCAATGAGTAACACTCCACGTGGACTCATGCACCGCCCAAAATAACCAAACTATCCAATCACAGGGGTAAAGAGAACATTACAAAAGTATGAGCGCGACACTCAAACAGGGCTCCCGACACAAAATCCAAGGTTCTTGAACTGTGACAATCTGGAGATCCAGCCTGCGACCAGCTGGAACAGAGATACCGTTTTCGGACACTAATACGAGATAACTATTCTAGTGTTTGCCTTGGTGTGGGAGTCCGCTGCATAAGACGTCTAAAATCCTAAAAGTACATGTAATCAAATCTGTAACTTAGCCCCGATTGATCACCGGAGAAAGAGTTGGATGAACATTTGAAGTCGACATAAATTGAAATATATTCAATTTATTGGGCTAGCAGTACTGGAGTTTGCGGTGGAATATCCCCGACATAACCTGACGAAGAGTGCACATATTGGTGGAGGAATTGCTGTTTCAGTGGAATACCTAAATAGTTAATGACTCTAGTTCATTGCAAAGACATTTCTTTCGTACCCTGAAGTGGAGACGAAACGCGAGGAAGGCAGACCCCCGGAACCTGGACCTGTCCTTGCCAGCAGGAGAGCCTTCGAGCGCCTGTATTGTTGAAGACATGGAACAGCTGGAGGAGGCAGCGAACGTCCGTTAAGTATTCAATGAGTAGCGTTTTAATCCTCTTATGATCTCGAGAATAAGCAGACCTTAAAGTAAAATTAATGTTTTGTTTTAAGTGGAATGTAAGACAAGTAGTATTGCTTTCAATTCATGCTTTGAGTTAATGAGCACTATAGTATTTGTTAGTTGTATGTGATTTATACAAGTTGATGTGGGTTTTACAAGGCAATTATCATTCGGCGTTTAAGGCTTGAATCCAAATTTAGCTGTCTTGATAATAGATCATTCTCATAGGTTGTCTGGATGCAAAGAGCGTCTTTATCTCGCAAGAGTGAGAATTGCCTTCTGACCCAAAACTATATATATATATGAGACTGATTTAACAATGCTTTGGTTATCAAATATTAACCAAAGTAAATATTTGTGTTACTAGTGATACCCCTGTTAAAATTAACCTTCCTCTTAAATAGCTGTCAGGAATGCAGATGTAACCTTTAAGGGAATCCCATAGATTGTGTTGGATCGCTGATCAACCAGCGGGATCTCTTTCTTTAAACTTTCTTTTCTGTACTGTTTAGTTTAGTTAATTCTTCCTTTCTGTATTACTTTAGTTTAGTTGTTGCACCTTTAATTTTTCCTTGATTTAGTTTTATTTTTAATAAAACGGTTCCTTTGTATTCACTAGAAACGTTGTCTAGTCTGATTATTTCGATAAAGGTCGGGTTCTACATGACTTTAATTCAAAATAAGATATTTTATTATTACAATTTAAACTAGTCCAAATACAAATATACCTTGCACACTACAACCATACTGCACATCCATATCCAGTTCCTTTTTCTTCACTCCTATTTTAGCTAACTTATCCACCCTCTCATTCCCATCTATTCCTATATGAGCCAGAATCCATACTAAAACTACATATAAACCTAAACAGCAGCATTCTGAAAATAAATACATTATTTCCTGCACTACATCTCTTCTATCACCCTCCCCTCCATTTTTAATCGCCTGTAATCCCCAAAAGAGTGAGTTCATGCTTGTTTTGCTTTAAATCTATCGCTCAAAGGGAGTTTACTTTGGTGATTCCATCACTTCCGGGTCAACACAGGAAGTTTATCCCTGCACGAAAACAGTCCTTTCATTGGCTTCCAGAGTTTGAATGACAGTTCCTTTTACCCAAGCAATGTGCGCCATTAACATATGTAACTCCCCCCTCCCCGGAGAGAGATAATCTAGAATAAAACATAATTTTGATATAACTTTAGTTATATTGATCATAGATGGATACAAATTTCAGTTTCATTCTCCTTCCTTAATTACCGTTACACGCATGTTAAACAGGTTATACAATAATTAAAGTAAAATCATTTCAGAATTATTTTCACTTTAAACTTTATTAAAACACAATAAACATTTCAATGTTATTAAGAAAAAATACTTAAACAACTCTTAAACATGCGTCCGCAAAATTAGTAATTAAAAATATTCTAAAACTAATTTAATAATTTACATTTGTACACATTTGAACAGTGTTATTTATTCATGGGACAGAGTCATGGCACCTTGTATCCACCAGGTGTCGCCCTTCTTAACCCTTTACAGGAAGAAAGTTGTTTATTGGTTTTCAGACAGACATTCTTACATTAAAATATAAGAATCAGCTTTGTTTGTTTCTAAAAGACTAACAGGGCAGCTCAGCAGGTAGTCTAAATCATGTGGTTGAATCCCCCATCCTAAGTAGCTTGTGGGAATGCGGCTGGGGCCTTAACAAGGTAATTGTTTAATGGGTAATTAAGGCTCCAGCCACAGTATAAAAGACTCACTCCGGGCTCAGAGTGGGGAGAGAGTGTAGAGGAAAAAGAGTGAACCAAGAGCGAATGCTACCCTTAGAGAACAAAGGTGATCATTTTTGTAAATTGTCATTACTGTTTGGTGTTTATTTTACTTTGGCCAACAAGCCATTTTTGTTTTGGTGTCAGTTTTCTGTTTTGTTTAAACCTTTTATTTTAAATTAAATACGAGCGTAGCAGCGCCGTTTTGCCCAGTACCACTTGTGTTATTGTTTAATTTCCTGGTCTGACATCACCACCCACACGCCACACAAAGCTATCTGTGACAATCTACCTCAGTTCTTAAAGAATACAACTTTTTAGAAATTCCTGAAAATGAATCCTGCTTGGAACTGATTTACTACAGCTCTGTATAAAACTATCATAGGAAGTAACTAACTCTGAGCTTTCATAAACTATTAGAAGTTTTGTTGAAGGTCTGTGGAATAACGCCGCTCGGCTCCTCAACAGGTACACAAGCATAGACCAGTTTGTGATAACATGGACACAATTCAACCCCAAAAATTACAGTCTGAGCCAGACACTGATTACCTCTCTTACGCTAACTATTCGCAGGTAACAACATGGGACTGGACCAAAGCTGAAAAGACCTTCACAATGTATGAAATTATGTGCAAAGTTTTAAAGGTATGGAAACATTAGATTGATTTATTAATTGAAATTATTTAAACCTGTGCCCTGCCCGCTCTAAAGAATTATAAGTTTGAATGTGAATACAGCAGTCAGATCAGGCTTCAGCCACTGCAGGCTACTACATGGCCTCTTTTAATGAGAATATAGAATAAATAAAATATTGATTTACAAAATGCCATAACACACGGTAATTCATAATTGTGTGCACATGTACTGGGACATTTGGATCTGGATCATGGTGCTCCTCAGGTCATATAAAGATGGTGCATGTTGGTTCATATGATTCTGTTATTAAAACAGGAAATTTCTAGCTGTATAACAGAATAATTGTAGGCTATTTTAAACATATTGTTGTATTCTGCTCATTCAGTATCCTGAGGCATATCTGTTATTGAATTCTAAGTCTTAGCATGATGTGTGCCAGATTGTATAACTGTAGGTTTTCTCAGGACAGTGAGCTTCTGGACCAGCAGAAACACTGCTTCAGTGTTCAGACTGAAAGCGGGGAAGATATGTTCTTCAGTGTGGAGTTGGATAGTGAATTATCTATCTGGGAAAAAACCTTCCAGATAGCAACCTTTCTCGAAGTTGAAAGGATACAGGTATCTCAAAACCAACACATATTTTTATTAATACATGTATACATATTTTGAAGTGAAATTTAAAGTTAAACTCCTTAATAACCACCTTATTAACCATATATAGGTAACCTATATTTAATGCACAGATAACAGGTAATTGTCAAAAAGTTGAGCATAGAAAACTCTGTAGTTTCTATAGGTGTGCAGGCATTCATCATGACAAATACGGTCATACAGCATTGCTACAACCACAGATATGTACTGTAACCTCATAATAAGATTTGATTGTCTAGCACAGGGTTGATAAAAATCACAACATTTCAAAGAGACTGCCATTAAGTATGAGGTGCAATTTGTAAAAAATATGATTTTACATGTTTTTTTTTTCTCTGATTTGCAAGTTTGACATACAAAAACTATTTTGTTTGGATTTAGAAATAATGTCTTTATTCAGCCTATTTGTATAACTTTAATGATTTATAAATCAGAAGTCCTGTACAATAGTCTTTACTAATCAGAACAAACAGATGTACTCTTCATATGAAAATCAGAACTATGGCACTAAACTTTATGAATTGTAAACCAGAAACAGTTTTGCTCTGGTTTGATTCATAAACCAGTCAAATCATATCAATGATATTTGTTTTATGCGTTTTAAGTCAGTAATTTAACATTGTAACAATTTCATTTTTTACATTTTTTTTTTCAGTGCAAAACATATGCTTGTATAATGGAAAGTCACCTTATGGGGCTCACAATAGACTTCAGCATGGGATTTGTGTGCTTTGATGCAGCATCAAAGGTAAGCCTGTTCTGCAGCCATTATAGAAATGTGCTCCCAGAATCATATCTGTTGAATTGCTTGGTTTATCAGACAGAGGCTTTCTAATTAGGATTTTTTTTTCATCTCAGGGGACTTTTGAATTAAGGATAGAATCCTGGATTTACCAGGGTGTCTAATTTAAATATTGTCATGGCAATAAAACCAAAACAAATAAACATGTAACATGTTATAAACACTGAATTCATAAAGGACATTCTACTGAACAAAATGGTATGTAGCATGGCACATTTTATTGTAGGATGCCATATAAACTTTGGTGTTTTTGGTTATTAAGTTAAAACATTGACATTTAAAAAAAAAAAAATCTGATTTTAAAAATGATATACTTCAATGAAACATACCTTAGGGTATTCTTGATTTAGTGGCATACTTGGCGCAATCAGACTTCATTTTCTAGTCTTAAGCTTCGTTTGTAAACAAGCAGTGCCTGCAAATAAAGTTTGGTGCCATGTTTCCTCTGGTGACACTCACTGAACGTCTCCAATAGTTTTGCCCCTTTCCAGGATGTCTCAAATCCATCACCTTCCAAGCCTCTGATGTTGTGTTTACAAACAGGAGCATGAAAACAACTTGCTTTTTTAAGATTTTGTAAAACTGGTTCACATTACTAAATCACAATGCAAGTGGATTAGAAAAAAAAAAAAAAAAACGTTTTTGTGCTAGCAAAGTAACCAGGGCTATGATATTTTGTATAATAATTATAAAAGCTTAGTCAATAATATAACACCAGCAAATCTACTGGATGGCACAAAATTATATACCCATGTGCCAAAATAATATAACCTGTACACTAGTTTGGTACCTTTGATCAGATCATCTCCAAAATCTACTGAGTGCACATTCATATGAAGACAATTCAAAGTCAAGTCTAGGTCAAAGTCAAGGAGGAAACTGAAAATATTCCCCATTGGAGGTTGTTAAACATCACTCCACTAAGTAAGTTTTGTATAGCTTAGCTTTTAAAACGAAGATTAGGATTTTGCTGTCTTTTCTGGGTTTGAGCCCTGTGTGCGCACTCAACCTGACCTGAGAATGCTTTACTAACCACTCTTGTGCGGGCTACATGCAGGGAGAGGAGGTTTGTCATTGAAACAGCGTGCTCACTGACAATGGTGTTCGGAGCAATCTTAAAGCAGTGGATCTCAATACCACCCCTGTTTAAAGACATTTGAGGCAGAAATATGTAGGCAACAAATTATACATTCTCCTACCCTTGTAGTCACTGTAAAATTATTTATATTTAGGGCTTCTGATTTTCGGTTTTAACGGATTCAAAACTGATAAAACATCCCTGATATAAAAAAATAAATAAATCAGTGTACAGCCAATAAACAATGGAAAACACCAGAAAAACTGTGGAAATGGTTACTCAGTTCACATTGACGACACATTTCCCATTGAAAAAATCTAACTTCCTACATTTCTATTGGAAACCATTTGCGAGATTTAAGACGAGATTACAATTAGGAACAAAGACTTGTTCGCGGAATTTAAAGCAATATTACAGCTAGATAGGATTTAAAACAAAATTGTAAATTGTGTCAAAATGTAAAAAAATGCCTAGAAAACCCCAGAAGAATGTACCCATAACCATAAGGATTTGTTGAAGAAGACAGCAAGGGAAAGAAGGTGTGCAAGTAGTCAAGTTACTGTACATATTGTGACAGGAAAAAATGCCCAAGCATTTTGGAAAGTAACTGAAAACAATAATTTCATACAGTATGTAAAAAGCTAAACTATGTTGTGGTATCTCAAAAATTGCTAAAAAATAAGCACCGAAAAAAGGAAATTAATAAAAAACGAAAAACAGAAGCCCTATTTATATTACAGGGTTTCATTTCAATAAATAATTGTGAAATATTTCAAATCATCAATTGACACCTTATTTGTCAGTGAGCACTTAGTATGTTCAGCAGGAGAGTCTGAAGAGTGATAATGGATGCAGCAGAGGAAACATAAATGGGCCATCACTCTTCTGTGATATATGTGACCTTGAGTGTTTTTTTTTTCCCAGCTGCACTGTTTTTTTTAACCCATTACAAGAAAGAGACAAATGAAATGGACTTCACCTAAAAAAATGGCAGTGGTTTACAGTTTAATTATAGTGATTATCAGCAAAAAGTTGTAATTACTTGATGACCTGTAAGAATTCATAATGAATGACTATACAGCTACAAAAAGACAAAGATTCCAGTTTGGCAAAAAATTAACTACACGCTGTGATAAGCAAGGCATTCTGAGTTGAAAAGTAAAATGTTTGGCTAATATAGAGCTTGCTAATATATTGACACATATGATCACACAAACTTTGCAATCCAGGAAGAATCAAAGAATAGGCTTCCATCAAGTCTATATCCTCCGTTACATTCTAGGGAGTCTTGTATGAAAACATTTTCTTACTGTTGATGTGGATATGTGTATACCAGTAATTGCTTGTAGAGTGGTGTTACTATCAGATGCCAGTCCTGATTCACAATGAGGTAATGATTCTATTGCATGGTTGACTACTTCCAGAATGCCTATGAAACTCAAAAACATATTTCTCCTCCCGCATACAAATTATACAGGGATAACTGTGCTCAGATAAAAAAGAAAAGGAATAAGTAAACCAATTCTATTACTTTATGAAAATATGTCATTGATCATTTTGTTTGACCTAAACTACTGTATAGTCTTTGCTTTGTAGTTAATTCAGTGGGGTAAAGTAAGGACTACAAATGAACGAATATGCAAACACTTGTCTGAATTTTCAACAGATATCCAAACATGATAATTCCGTGTTCGTCCCTGCACTAATAATTAACATATGTTTCAATAGGAGACACCCTTTACACCAGTGTTAATCAATTGGCGGCCCGCGAGAGCCTTCCATTTGGCCGGACGAACGTCAGCTGTCCTTCATTATAAAAGCTGAAATTGCAGATACGCAAGTTTGAAAGGTCACCGCTGTCTACAGGGCATTTGTGTCCCCTAACAAGAGTTTTTTTTTGTTTTTGTTTGTTTTTTTGGCAACACACCATAATAGAGAGGAACAAGTGATCACTGCACTTTATCTGGTAATAACCCTTCTCATTCCTTGTTTACAACTCACTCTGTATGCAAGCTACCCTCAAATCAATAAACCTCAGTTTATATTCACTCTGTGTGCACATTCATTCCTATTCGTAATATTATATTCCATAACCCAATGGTGAATACTATTTTACAGTGTACTATTATTTAACTTCTCAGAATAATTACTCCTATCCTGTAAGTTCTATCTGTCCTTAAAATCTCTTACTCCACTGACTTACTGGCTAAACACCGTTAGTTTGGTTACCCAGAGAACCATGATTACACTTTCTTTTAAACATGCACATTTGTGAGGTAAAGAGTGATTCAGCATCAATATGCCCAGACAGTGAGACATACAGATAAAACAATAAACAGCAAGAGAAAATAAAGCAAAAAACTATTCAAGCATAGTAAAATATCTGTCAAAGATTTTATTTGGGCTTAAAACAAAACCTGTTTGGCAACAGTAAGAAATGCACCTACGGCACACATGTCAAAGATAGCACGTTAAATATGCACTTACGTTTATTTTCCCTCTGTTTACTATCATGCCATGCATTTAAGTTTAGAAACCTTTCATTTACATTCAAACACATTTGCGTTAGAACATGTTGATACATATTTAGACACAGTGATATGTAAATTAGCTATGTGTAAAGTACTCTGGGTTTTTTTTTTTAAGATTACTTGTGACATTTTGTGAAAATGTGGTTTCCACACGCAAAGAACTGGTACACGAGTGAATCTAAGCTGCTGTAATAAAGCAAAATACCTTGTGTCTGGTTGCTTAATAATGTGTTTTACTAATTTGCGGAGTGGCATGTCATTAGTGTTGAATCCATTTTCAACAAATGTATCTTACGACTCATTCATAAAAAATTAACTGGGAAATATAAAATGAAACTGACCAACACAGGTATTGCAGATCACCATGGCTGAAAACCATCAGAGACGTAGGATTCTAAATCTCTGTGCCACACATCTTCCACGTATGCTCCCCAGGCTGTCTGGATTGGGAACAGTGGATGTTTTGCCTTTGTTTCGGGAGCTTGAACCTCCAAACATCCTCTACCAGCAAATCCTTATGCCTTGTTATCTAATGCCAATGGTTAGTGAAAGGACGGTTTGGACACATCCTCGTCCATCTTGCTGGTGTGAAGAGGTTGTGCTGCATCACTCTTTCACAGATCTGCAGTGGAGTCATTTCACGTCACCAGGGGAACATTCAGCATTATAGTGGAACTGGTAAAGGAAGATATGCAGCCAAAAAGGAATTACGTACGGCCTCCTGTGCCAGTGGAAAAAAGGCTGGCATCCTCAGCTGAGTACAGGGTTAGGGTTACTCAGCTGAGTACAGGGTTAGGGTTACTCAGCTGAGTACAGGGTAGGTGGCAATGTGTTTGGGGTGCATAAAACCAACTCCCTTGTTCAGAGACACTGCAACACATACATAGCTATGCCAGATGTAACTGAAGCAAAAAGTATTGCTCTGCGGGACCGTCCTGCTTCTCCCGAACGGCACCTCCTTGCTCGTTCCTGCAAGTAGGACTGTTTCATTTTTTTAAATTTGTCCCAAGCTTGTGGGACTGTGCAATCTAGTCCTCTTTCTGAGGGGGTATTAACCACTTGTTGGTACACATGCTTGTTATGCTGTTTCGGGCGATGGAGCTGGCTCAACACATCCAAGTCACTAACTATATATTTATTAATGCACGGGTTTCCTCTTCGCTCTAGCGAACCCGAATGGCGGGCGGACACGCGTTGTCTTTGGACATAGCTGGGCTCAAAATTAAGGGAAATCAGTTACAGACATTTAGTAAGCAGCTCACTTCCTCTTTGTGTTTAACTTTAGCGTAGTTTTTACAGCAAGGGTATTCTCAAACAGCTGCTTTAATACTATAACAAGGGCATAACGCAGTTCATGGTAAGTGGTTTTATACAGAACTATAAACCACAAGAGATATACAACACGACCGACCAGACACAGCAAAAAACAATAATAAAAAAAGCCGCCCGCATTATCATTAAGGTGAACTACACCACTGCTAACCATAAAATCACCCTTCAGCCACTACTTTCTGCCGTCTTGGAATCCACAGTAACAACTGACCCGCTCCCTTGCAATATTTATAGTGATGTCACTTAAGGATAAACACACTCATTAACATTTACACATGAAATGCGGGTTTCCATGCGAAACTGGGCGTGGATTTTCCTGTGTTTTTCGTCATTTACACGAGTAAATGAGATTTACCCTATCCCTCTCTTTGGCCTTTTTTTTCGGCCACAAACCTGATTCACACGAGTAATTCTCTCAAACGTGCATTACCATTTCACGTGTAAATTGCCCCACATGGAAACCCATGATTGTAAGTAGTCCTGAGATGTATTAGGCGATTGGTGCAAGTGTAGTGTTGCAGCGTTCTGTTATGTAAAGTGTGAATGGATAGTCAGATTTTCATAACCGTTTAAACAACCTCCCCCACCGGTAGGCACATCATGAGCACCCTGTGGCTCCCTAAGGTTTGGACATTGCCTTATCTGACCCGGTTATGACAATGGTTAACCATGATAAATGATGGCTAAATTATGGTTGACCAATAGTTCAAGGTTTAAATACACAGTGTAACATTGTTTAGATATAAAACAAACATCTGAGAGAGCAGTTTTTTTTTTCTTATTTTATATACAGAGTACTGCTTAAATTGAAAAGGGCAGTAAGCTAAACTCCATCATTCCAAACACAGAAGAAAACTCCCACGTAATGTACTCATCTACACCACAGCAGACCCTAATTATGTTGTATCTCAGACTTAATCATCGAGCCAGCAGCTAAGGAGCTTGCTTGGGAAGAACATGCCGTATGTTATTTTAACTTGTTATCTTAATACTTAGAATCCAAATAAATTGGCTAATGACCCACCACACCATTGCTATGGGTAATTTAATACTGTCTCCAGGTATAACATTGATGTTCAGATTTCAGATATATTTTGCAGTTGTACAGTCAGTATTAATGCTAAATTGATCAGACTTATGTAAGATTTGCATTAAACTCTTAATGTAACTGACTAATGATTACATTTAAGGTGGGTGGGGGGATAAGGGTTTGTTTGTTTTCTTCAGTATATACAGCTATGGCTAAAAGTTTTGCATCACCCTATAGAATTAACTAATTTTGCTTCATTCAAATGAGACCTGCTGAATAATGTTATGTTAACATATTAAATTACATACCGCTTTGTGGTTATCTATTTACTTAATAAACTACAATATTAAATTATTTTAAATAAAAGATATACATTTTGTTTATATATATATATATATATATATATATATATATATATATATATATATATATATATATATATATATATATTTTTCTTTTTTTAATTGTCTAAATCCTAAAATTCTAGGTGATGCAAAACTTTTGGCCACAGCTGTACAGTATGCAAAAATATGTATAGCAATCTATCCATACATATTAATATACTCTAAAAATAATAATCAATTGTTGTTTCAGGCTGTTCTTTGGAGATACAAGTTTTCCCAACTTAAAGGTTCCTCAGATGATGGAAAGAGCAAGATTAAATTCCTGTTCCAAAATCCGGACACCAAACACATCGAAGCCAAGGTAACCGGATCTTAGTTTATAATAACCAGGAGCTGTTTTTCTGGGACAATAATGGAATTGATCCTTTAGGATGAAACCCATCCTACATGAACAAGCTGACTGAAGATTGGGAGGGAGGGAAGGGGGGAAGGGGGAAGGGGGGGCCCTTGCCCTTGCCCTTGCCCTTGCCCTTGCCCTTGCCCTTGCCCTTGCCCGGAACCAAACCGTGGTACAAAGAACAAACAGCATTAAACACGTGTCTCTTTTTAGGTTAAAAAACAATTCACATAGAAGTTGTTTACGTTGACAGTTTCACACAATATTTAACCATGAGATTCTTCTTGGGGCAAAAAAATATTATTCCCTTTTAATTGTGATCTTCACACAAAAAAAAATACTGCAGTATAAAACTGAAAGTAACTCTGTTATAGAATAAAAATATGTGTATAAATTACTTACATAGACTCAGTATATGAATATTGCACTGTAAAGAAAACTTGATTAAAAATATTTATTTTGTCGTGTTTGACAAGTACAGTGCTCACTATAAGGGGTCCCTCTACTGCGGAACGGATTATAAGGCAGCATGGTCACGGCTCCCATTTGCCCCATAATGCCATTACACTAACACTAGCATTCTCGTTATAAAGGGGGAGCACTGTATCTACTACAACAGGTTATTGTCAGTTCATTTTTGTGTTGGTCACAGGAAATACATTTACTAGAAATACAATAAGTATATTCTAAACAGGGATTTCATAGGGGCTGAAATATTAGGAGGAGTGACTTGGACTTTTCTTACTGTTAAAAATAAAATATAGGGCCCGATGGGGGACATCTCTAATGCTTGGGGAAAACATATTTGCTTTGATTATAATGAAAAAACTCTGCGCAAGTAGCAGCAAACTGCCTTTGCTCTGTAATGAGATTTTGGTGGCATGCTTTGTCTTTTTTTTGCCAGTGGTTGGGGTAACTTTCGGATTGAGGTCTCTTACATGTTAGATTTAAGCGATTCTGGCGAGGAGGGGGCCGTCTGTCTTTCAAACTGACAAGGCGCAGTGGATCCCGATACGAAAAGGGAACATCAGTAGCACATGGTGAAGGAGAAGAAGCATGCTAAGAGAGAGACACACACGTGGGCAGAAAACATAAACAATGCTATGCACTCTGTGATGTATAACATACATTCATTAACTTTAAGGCTGCTTTGAAAAAAATTGATTTTATGGATTTTTTTTTTTTTTAAATGTACATCATAGGCTACTTCATAATTACTGGAAGTCGTTTATTTAATTTGAATATGCACATATTTATTTGTTGTGTGAGGGTCTTTTAGAATACGTGTTTATGATTCAAACACGACAGAAGAAAAGACAGTACGTCATCAAGAATACATTTTTTTTTTTCACACAGGTGTGGAGTACGGACTTTATGTTATTTAAGAAACTGTTTTTGTTTCTCAAATTTTTAAAGAGCAGCTCGAAAAATAACCAAATTGTTTATATGTCATGTATTATGGTATTAGGACAACTGAAAATAAATATAGGTCTCATGACAATGGCTGGTTAGCTACCCAGCCTCACTATATCATATTTTAGTCTAAAACAGTAACATTTTGGAGTCCTATTTCTGTACTACTGTATATAAATTGCCAACTTCTCTCTTTTTCTTAAAGGAACTGGAGTTCTCAAATCTCTTTGCAGTGCTGCACTGTATTCATTCATTCTTCGCTGCCAAAGTTGCTTGTCTGGACCCTCTCTATGTGGGCAGTCAGGGTGCTGCTGCTGCTGCTGTCACCAATACTGCTTGTGTTGCTGCTACAGGGAAGATAAAGTACTCTACCTGACAGCCCCTGCACGGTGCAGTGCATTACTGTCTCACAGTACATGAATATTCATCATATCCTATATAGCCTAGAGGGAACTGATCACAGAAGCCAATTCAGGAACATCTCAGCGGGGGACAAAGTGATCATCAATTTTTGTTTTCTGCAAGAAAATACAGTATAATCCAAGCTCAAACTGGAGATTGCATATACTTACCTTTAGTGTGATTTATGAGCACTATTTTTTTAATACTGTATAAAATAAAAGGTCATTCAAGAAGTCTCACAATCAACACAGCACATACAGTTCTATGACTCATGTTAAACAACTGGACATAGAGCAGATTTGTGAACTGCCACTGTCCCTATTATGTTGTAGGCTCCACAGATTACAGTGGGCTCAAGATTTTCTTTACCTCAAGCCCCTGGAGGATTACAGTGTGGCAGATATAAAGTATGAACAAGATATGTCTTGTTGTCTGTTAGCTTACACACAGAACATGCACAATCGCAATAGAAGGCTTTGGTTTATTTTGACATTAGTGTAGACTGCTCTAGATATCACTTTAATTGCATATCCGGAGGCATGGGAATGTGCAACAGGGTATATTTTAAAGCTATCTTTTTTTTGTGTGTGTGCTTTATTTAAAAAGATGCAGTCCAGAAAATGTAGAGCCAACTCTAAAGATAATCTATTATTCATAATCACAAGGAATGCAGGGGTGTTGGGGGTTTAGGTTTTCATCCATTGTGTTTGATAGAGATGTATTGCATTTTGAATTTGCAAACATAAAACAGATAAGTTAATTTCATTTATGTAAAAATTAATTATGTATATGTTTAAACTCTGAGAAATTACAGGCACTGTTCGCAGAGATGTGTGGACCAGATAAAAAGTTAACATCATGAATTAAGGGCAGTCCCATTTGGATTTTTTTTTTTTTTTTTTGGAATCGTTGCATATCCTATTTATAAACGGGCCTAAACATTTGACATGAGGTGTAATCAGAGGAAAATAAAATAATATAGTTCAAAAGGCTTAATTAGTTTCAGTATCTTTTACAAAAATAAGTCATGCAAAAAATGGACAGGGACATACCCAAGATGGGTCTACAGAGTCAAAACAGTTAGATTGTAGTCACAAAGCAATTTCCAGTGGTCTGTTCAGTTCCTTGGTCAGGTCTTGGGTGTTGGTGTCCTAATTAAGGTTCTACAGTAGTGACATGACTACATTATTTTACAGATATTAAATTCCCAGAAGATTATTTTTTAACACTAGAACAGTAGCCTAAATGAATTGTAAAATGAAATCACTTTTATGTTTATTTTAACATACATAATAAATAGTGTTGTTTATTTTGTAAATATAAGCAGATTGTATTTTACTGCTACAATCCACTCCCTTAGCATGTATCAAATTACACGAAGTATTGAGAGATAGATATGTCAATATATATATATATAGTAACGTGACTGATGGTCAAGGCTGGCCAGCGGCAACAATTAGCACACACCCAAAGGCAGTAGTACAGTTCAGCTCTTTCTGCGCATGTTTATTGTTTACACAAAATAAAAGGTTTAAACAGTTCACTTAAAAAAAAATTTACAAAACAAAACCTACCTCAATAACGAGGACTAGCTAAACACGAAAATGCCCTGGCTAAGACGGGACAGCTAAGCTGTTTACCCGAAGAATATTGTGTTCAGTTCTGGTCACCTCGTTACAAAAAGGATATTGCTGCTCTAGAAAGAGTGCAAAGAAGAGTCGACCAGAATTATTCCGGGTTTAAAAGACATGTTGTATGCAGACAGGCTCAAAGAATTGAATCTGTTCAGTTTTAAACAAAGAAGACTACTAGGCGATCTGATTCAAGCATTCAAAATTCTAAAAGATATTGACAATGTCGACCCAGGGGACTTTTTCGACCTGAAAAAAGAAACAAGGACTAGGGGTCACAAATGGAGATTAGATAAAGGGGCATTCAGAACAGAAAATAGGAGGCACTTTTTTACACAGAGAATTGTGAGGGTCTGGAACCAACACCAGTAATGTTGTTGAAGCTGACACCCTGGGATCCTTCAAGAAGCTGCTTGATGAGATTCTGGGATCAATAAGCTACCAACAACCAAACTAGTAAGATGGGCCGAATGGCCTCTCGTTTTGTAAACTTTCTTATGTTCTAAAACACTCTTTCCTTTATTAACAGTACTTTCAAATACCCACTCGGACGCACGTACACAGCCGCCATGAACTCCTTATCTTTCCCACCCTGAACAATGCTACACCCATGGTTTTACTGTGATTAATTACAAATGATTAATTTTACGACTAGAACAGCTGTGCTCTATTACCCTTCAAACCGTAATACACATATTAACATTTTAGTATCAAGATGACCTCTAGTGGTTATCCTTGTAACTACACCATACAAACCCAACACCATGCTTAACATGGGAGAATGTTATGCCCTATTCTCCGTTTGCCACTCTCCCACTAATTTATATATATATATATATATACACACACACACACACAATTTTTTGCATATGCAAAGAACAAATTTATAGCGCACATAAAATATTAATATTAAATAGATTCTTTATTATATTTTTAAAAAGACATATCAATCTACCAGTTTCGGCACAAATGTGCCTTCATCAGGATAGCACGTCAAATTCACTCAGGAGTTATATGTTAGTTCCAATTAGTCAGAACCAGTTTTTCAAATAGCAACAATCACATTACTTAACGCATATACAAACATTTATCAATCATCCATAATTAATCACAAATTATCAGCTCCCGGTCATCAATACAATTTCATAATGAAACCACGAATCAGAGTTAACAGTATTACCACATGGCACAATTGCCACATTTGTTATTCCCTTTGGGCTGACCACCAAGCCATGTATTTTGTGATATTGTTTTTAAATCACTATGAACCAATTTATCTCTTAGATTACGAGCTTGTCTAAACACTGTTTTTGGAGGAGTCTCCACAAATTGTTTTAAAGTGTAATCACGCTGTAATGCATTCACATGTTTTAATATAATCCTCCTCACATCTTCAGCTTGTGTTGAAAAATCATTAATAAAAATTGGTGTCTCCTCAATTTGTTTAACATTTAAATCAGAATTAAGAAACTGAGATCTTGGTTTAATAGCTGCACGATTAATTGCTCTATTTATGTTAGGAACATCATAACCACGTTCTAAAAAATGTTTTTTTTTTCATTATTTCAGCTTGTTTTTCATATTCTTTATCCTCATCACAGTTACATCTCAGTCTCACAAATTGGCTGTATGGAATACTGTTAATCAAATGTCTAGGATGAAAACTCGAAGCTCTCAATAAAATGTATTTCTATCCGTTCCCTTCCTATAGATTGATGTATATAATAACCTGAATCATCTTTATAAACATCCAAATCCAATAAATGTATATGTGTTTCATTAAAATCCATAGTAAACTTTAGGCTTGCATCTCTACTGTTCATATAGGTATAGAATTTATTAAGCTCAAGCTCCCTCCCATCCCATATCATTAATATATTGTCTGTAAATCATTTCCATACAACAATGTGATTAACAAAATGATTCTTATTGATGTCATAAATGGTCTCCCATTTACCAACAAACAGATTGGCAAAATGTGGAGCAAATGGGGATCCCATAGCTGTTCCCTTTACTTGTTGATAGAATTGATTTTCAAAAGTAAAATAATGATTTTGTAAAATGAATTTAGCCAAATCCAATAAAAAATGAGGGGGAGGGGGGCATAGTTCTATCTTTCAAACTAAATGACATAGCTTGTAACCCTAACTCATGAGGAATATTCGTATACAAACTTTCTATATCGAAACTTACAAACAAACGTTTTTGTTGTACTTCTAATTTTGTAAGGCAATTTATGACATCCCTTGAATCCTTTAAGAATGATGGAAACTTGGGACAGGGTGCTCGTGACAGGCAATACAGAGATAAATGGGAGGTGGAGTTGAAACGCCAGCACAGGCACGCAGGAGTTATGAACACAAAAAGTAAATTAACAGGTCATGTGATGCTACCAGCGATGGTAACGCACAGAGGACACATGCAGTAAACTGTACAAAATGCAAAACAAAACAGTACAAAAACTACAAATAAAAGGTGTCACACAGGGCAATCACTAGCCTTATAAACGAGGTATTCATACAAGGACTCGAGGAATGCTGCTTCATACGGCCTTGGCTGGGCATTGCCTTCACAAGCACCGCTTGCAGTTTCAGGGTTGCGTAGCTTTAGTTCTTGCAGAGCGGATGCTCTCCTCCTGAATATACGCAGCTCCCCTCTATAGCATGGCATTGCAGTCGCGCCGAGTGATCTCCACAGGGTTTTTAAACCGACAAACACTCGGTCGAGACCCGCCCACCTGCTGATTGAGGACCGGCAGAGCCAACCATCCACTGCCCCTCCTCTCAACCATACCCAGCAGGCAGCAAAATTCTCAATCGAGCGCCCGTCTATAAACAATCAATTAATCAAACAAATCAACTCCAAAAGACGCACAATAAACCCATTTCCACATACAAATTACACCAACACTAATTCTCACCTGTGCAGGGCAATCGCCCTGCCACAAAGCTGTTCAACTTTTTTTCTCAAATATACATCAACAAATTTAGACACATGTTCAGTTATCGAACCAGAACCAGGACAATTAGCCTTCCTGGAGAGTTCTGCATATTCTTGTGTATTTTAGGCAATTTATAAATTACCAGTTTAATTGGGAATTTTATTGACACAAATTTAAATTCTTGCTTCCAATTACTTTCACACGCCAATTTTAAAATTGTATCAATACATTCCTTAATTCGAATAGTTGGATCACACGTCAATGATTTATAATATTCTGTATTCAATAACTGTCTTATTGCCTCTAATCTGTAATTATCCAAATCTTGAATTGCTATGGCACCACCCTTATCTGCTGGTTTAATTATAACATCATTAAACTATAAAAGCTGTCTAAGATCTTGAATTTCCTGCAGACTGAAATTATTTTTGACATAGCATCGCTTTTTTACCAGCTTATCAATATCTCTCTCAACTTACTTAGAATAAGTTTGAATGCTAGCATTAAGGTTAGCATTAGGTAGAAATAAAGAGCAGTGTCTACATCCAGATGGTTCCCTTATAATTTCTATATTACTTTTTTCAGTTGTATGTGAAAAAATAGATACAAGTGCAGTGGGGCAAAATATATTCTTAAGGTGTAATTTTCTCACAAACTTAAAGCAATCACTTTTAGTCTTCATAGCATTAAGTCCCGATATAGGAGCAAATGACAATTCCTTATTCAAAAGGGATGTCTGAGCCGGGGTAAGATTTCATTTGGAAAGGTTGACAATACCTAGTTTTGACTCCTAGTCATTAGTCTCATCAGTGGATTGTCCCGATCCCAATACGGACGCCTTCTTCCTTTTCCCTTCCTCATCTTCTTCCTAAAGGGGGCACTCTTGCTTTTTTCTGAGTTGTTGGCATTCCTAAAAAAGACGTTGCCCCCTGCTGATTTGGATCAGTAGATTCTCCTTCTGAAGTGGACGATAGATGTAAATCCATATTTCCTCTAGATCTTACATGCTTGTATTTTTGTCCATACCTTACTGTATTTATCCTTTTCCAGTCATAAACAGTCCCTTCCTTATAATCCTTAGTGTCTCTTTGGAACTTTCACAGCCACTCTGCAACAAGCCGTATAATGTTTTTCCCCATAAACTAGCACACTGTTCGTTTATCTGGTTTGTCACAGCACAACACATCTCTTATTATGATGTTTCTCCCACTAAACATGGAGGACCCTGAGGCCACTATTTATAGCTCCATCCCACGTGATCCCCTCCCCTCCAATCGCTGCACCCCCAGGAACTTCCACAGCTCCTGAAGACTGGGCACGGGGTGCGGTTCCCTCACAGGGAGCCTCAATTACCACACCTCCCACTCGTTTCCCCATTTACCTCCAAACACACCAGCAGACACACACACACACTCTCGCACACCTAAATATGATCCCCAAACGATCTCACCCACCCTGCATACACAATTAGAATTACAACACGTACTACAGTCAAATGAGAAGGTGAACTAAATATTTGAAACGCATGTTTTTTGACCCAGGTGGCCTTCCATACAAGTTATGCTGTATTCAAGTAACATGACAGTCTGCGACTGTGCACTGTCATACTGATATAATTTTGTTTGCACCTTTAGAGTGCCCCATAATGCATTGCGCACCAAGCAAGGCAGGCAGGCTAGCCTTTTCACTGGGTCCTAGTGCCACTCTGTGTACTGGCCTGTGGTTTAAGAATAAATTACTGAGAAAAATAAATAATCAATGGCATATTTTCTCAAATTAATAAATCGATACCTGGGTATTAAAATTGGATCCGGGTCATGTCGGGTAATTTTAAAACCCGACGGGTAACCAATGTTCGGGTACCAGTGCCGACCTATCTAATGTTACATTCATATTGTCTCGCTGCATGACCTACTGGGAAACCCACTGCACACCACTGATATAATATATTTGATCCAACCAGCACATAGTCATTTATTTTAAAATCTGCAGTGCTTTACATTCCATTTAGAACACTTGCATGTTCTGGGACCTAAGTAGACTCTGAGAATTTTTAATTGTGCTGCGTGCACCACCAGTCTACCATTTTCCCCCTTTTTGAATATATATATATATATATATATATATATATATATATATATATATATATATATATATATATATATATATACAGTACTGTGCAAATGTTTTAGGCAGGTGTGAAAAAATGCTGAAAAGTAAGAATGCTTTCAAAAATAGACATGTTAATAGATTATATTTATCAATTAACTAAATGCAAAGTGAGTGAACAGAAGAAAAATCTAAATCAAATCCATATTTGGTGTGACCACCCTTTGCCTTCAAAACAGCATCAAGCAACAATTCTTCTAGGTACACTTGCAAACAGTTTTTGAAGGAACTTGGCAGGTAGGTTGGCCCAAACATCTTGGAGAACTAACCACAGTTCTTCTGTGGATTTAGGCAGCCTCAGTTGCTTCTCTCTCTTCATGTAATCCCAGACAGACTCGATGATGTTGAGATCAGGGCTCTGTGGGGGCCATACCATCACTTCCAGGACTCCTTGTTCTTCTTTATGCTGAAGATAGTTCTTAATGACTTTCGCTGTATGTTTGGGGTCATTGTCATGCTGCAGAATAAATTTGGGGCCAATCAGATGCCTCCCTGATGGTATTGCATGATGGAGAAGTATCTGCCTGTACTTCTCAGCATTGAGGAGACCATTAATTCTGACCAAATCCCCAACTCCATTTGCAGAAATGCAGCCCCAAACTTGCAAGGAACCTCCACCATGCTTCACTGTTGCCTGCAGACACTCATTCGTGCACCGCTCTCCAGCCCTTCGGCGAACAAACTGCCTTCTGCTACAGCCAAATATTTCAAATTTTGACTCATCAGTCCAGAGCACCTGCTGCCATTTTTCTGCACCCCAGTTCCTGTGTTTCGTGCATAGTTGAGTCGCTTGGCCTTGTTTCCACGTCGGAGGTATGGCTTTTTGGCCTAAGTCTTCCATGAAGGCCACTTCTGACCAGACTTCTCCGGACAGTAGATGGGTGTACCAGGGTCCCACTGTTTTCTGCCAGTTCTGAGCTGATGGCACTGCTGGACATCTTCCGATTCGCAAGGGAAGTAAGCATGATGTGTCTTTCATCTGCTGCAGTAAGTTTCCTTGGCCGACCACTGCGTCTACGGTCCTCAACATTGCCCGTTTCTTTGTGCTTCTTCAAAGAGCTTGGACAGCACATCTGGAAACCCCTGTCTGCCTTGAAATTTCTGCCTGGGAGAGACCTTGCTGATGTAGTATAACTACCTTGTGTCTTGTTGCTGTGCTCAGTCTTGCCATGGTGTATAACTTTTGACAGTAAACTGTCTTCAGCAACCTCACCTTGTTAGCTGAGTTTGGCTGTTCCTCACCCAGTTTTATTCCTCCTACACAGCTGTTTCTGTTTCAGTTAATGATTGTGTTTCAACCTACATATTGAATTGATGATCATTAGCACCTGTTTGGTATAATTGTTTAATCATACACCTGACTATATGCCTACAAAATCCTGACTTTGTGCAAGTGTACCTAGAAGAATTGATGCTGTTTTGAAGGCAAAGGGTTGTCACACCAAATATGGATTTGATTTAGATTTTTCTTCTGTTCACTCACTTTGCATTTAGTTAATTGATAAATATAATCTATTAACATGTCTATTTTGAAAGCATTCTTACTTTACAGCATTTTTTCACACCTGCCTAAAACTTTTGCACAGTACTGTATATATATATATATATATATATATATATATATATATATATATATACAGTACTGTACAAAAGTTTTAGGCAGTGAAAAAATGCAAAGTAAGAATGCTCAAAATAGACATGTTAATAGATTATATTTATCAATTAACTAAATGCAAAGTGAGTTAACAGAAGAAAAATCTAAATCAAATCCATATTTGGTGTGACCACCCTTTGCCTTCAAAACAGCATCAATTCTTCTAGGTATACTTGCACAAAGTCAGGGACTTTGTAGGCATAAAGTCAGGTGTATGATTAAACAATTATACCAAACAGGTGCTAATGATCATCAATTCAATATGTAGGTAGGTCTGGTCAGAAGTGGCCTTCATGGAAGACTTGCGGCCAAAAAGCCATACCTCCGACGTGGAAACAAGGCCAAGCGACTCAACTATGCACGAAAACACAGGAACTGGGGTGCAGAAAAATGGCAGCAGGTGCTCTGGACTGATGAGTCAAAATTTGAAATATTTGGCTGTAGCAGAAGGCAGTTTGTTCGCCGATGGGCTGGAGAGCAGTACACGAATGAGTGTCTGCAGGCAACAGTGAAGCATGGTGGAGGTTCCTTGCAAGTTTGGGGCTCCATTTCTGCAAATGGAGTTGGGGATTTGGTCAGAATTAATGGTCTCCTCAATGCTGAGAAGTACAGGCAGATACTTATCCATCATGCAATACCATCAGGGGGGCATCTGATTGGCCCCAAATTTATTCTGCAGCATGACAACGACCCCAAACATACAGCGAAAGTCATTAAGAACTATCTTCAGCGTAAAAAGAAGAACAAGGAGTCCTGGAAGTGATGGTATGGCCCCCACAGAGCCCTGATCTCAACATCATCGAGTCTGTCTGGAATTACATGAAGAGAGAGAAGCAACTGAGGCTGCCTAAATCCACAGAAGAACTGTGGTTAGTTCTCCAAGATGTTTGGGCCAACCTACCTGCCGAGTTCCTTCAAAACTGTGTGCAAGTGTACCTAGAAGAATTGATGCTGTTTTGAAGGCAAAGGTGGTCACACCAAATATTGATTTGATGTAGATTTTTCTTCTGTTCACTCACTTTGCATTTTGTTAATTGATAAATATAAACTATTAACATGTCTATTTTTGAAAGCATTCTTACTTTACAGTATTTTTCACACCTGCCTAAAACTTTTGCACAGTACTATATATATATATATATATATATATATATATATATATATATATATATATATATATATATATATATATAGTACAGTGCTAATTTTAAAGGACTTTAAAATGAAAACACAGTGACCTTGTTATATGACTTCTTTATATAGAAACTAATAAGGGATTAGTTTGTGTTTGTAGGTATCAACTTCTGATATGCACTTAAATCTGATAAAAAAAAAAATGATTGTGATCCTTTAATAACCAACTAAACACAGTTCTAGGATCAGATCAAGGAATGTGTAGAGAATGTGGAAAAAATGTGTTTCAAGTTGGAGGTTTATCTTTCCTATCCATCTTTTTATGACATTTGCAATCATTTTGAAAGTTTTTTTTTTGTTTGTAAGGAAGTACTCTTTAGATCTAGTTGCTGCCATAGAGATGTGTAATGTAGGCAAGATCAACAAGCCTTACTTGTATAAGGACACACAGTCTTATCTAGCCTGTTAGATATATTTATGACAGACAACTAAAACTGAAGAGTAGCTCCTAAACTCAGCACAAAAGTACCTTAACATTAATTTAAAAATGTAAAACACATTGTGTGTAAGAGGACAAAAGAAAAACTAAGAAACAGCTGATTTTAATCTACTAAATATTTATAACTCTTATTTTCAGAATTCATATCACATTTTTTACAACCAGCAAGTGCTACCCATATTGACGATGCTCTACACCATTAAATAATTACCTATGTCAGCTCACAGTAATCCACTGGACTGCTAAATGACTTATTTGACTCCAAGCCAGGAATTCATTAAAACATGAGACTTGGGTCACCTACTCTTTGACATGTGCTATTAGACTGACTGAAATAAGCGGATAGTTCAAAATGACATTAATAGTACTGTGAAACAGTTTTTCAGGCTTTCTCCATAATTATGTTTTATACAATTTCGTAACATTATGAGTATGTGCATATTTCAAGTTATCATTGCACTGTGGTATTTCTAATGCTATTATCAATTTAACTTACCATGTCCAGTATTTAGTTCATAATCATAGTATCTTTTTAATGCTTAATATAATTTGGACAGTAGAGAAAGACATTCAGCTTTCACTTTCACTTTCTTTTTGCCTTTGTCAACCTTAGACAAACTACTGTAAAATGACCTCCTGACCTTTCTGTGTGTATACTATGGAAGTGAACCATGGATGCAGCTGTACAGAGGGCAGACATGTTGAAGGGGTATAAAATGCTCTTGAGTTACCTGTTGAATCAGTTCACAGGATTTAGAATCCATTAGAGGAAGGGCTTTGACCACAGTATGTAGTGGTTAGTGAAATGCTAACCAGCTGCTGATTATGTAAACTCTAAATGACACCCATTTTTGTTGTGCATTTTCATTTGCTATTCAGGTCTTCAGTTTTGAAATACTTGGAGACGTTATACCCTGCCTATGTCTAGATGAGCTATAAGGTTTATGAATTATTTAATTCTTGCCCACTATTCAGAACCAAAAAAATACAGGAAGGCAGTTTTTCACATCATTATCATGGTACAGGTACATGGTTTACTCAGAAGCTATATTTCACTTTTTGCAAGAAAAGTGTCCTGGAGATAATTAAGTAAAGGAATCAATTTATACAGCAGCAAAACAAGATTACTGTACAGTGATGTGCCGTACTGTACTATACAGCTAAGAACGTTTGAACCACCTGAGAAGTAAGTTCAGGTGTGTTATTGCACTTTAGAAATGTCTTTAAATTATTATTTTACAAAAAAACATTCAATTTTTAAACTTTAAATTAAGATTTATTGGAAGTATACTTCTGCCAATGTAAACAAAAAGTCCCTATACTTTGGCTGTAGAGGACTACCAATTGGCTTGAAGAACATATTACTGCTGAATGAATTGTTTATTTAATTTGTTGATATACAGATACAGTCAAACCCGCTTTATATATAAGCGGAGTTGACATTATTAGTTCATCAATAACTTAACAAACCAAATGACCAATTTGAGTGTGATATTAACCTGAGTGATAGTAAACCAGTTTGACTGTGTATTAACTTATTTATTCAATATACTGTAGCTTGAATGTTTAGTTTTTTTCTAAAGGAAAACGACAAAAATTAAAAAAATAAAACTGCCTACTTGTATGTTTTTTTTACACCCTGGTATGTAAATTTGATTTTTACTGTTCCTGTAAATTAATCATGTTTTGTACCTTTACATTTTAAATGCCAAGCCTTTGTTTATTCTCACCACCAGCTCTCCATACTCTCTCAAGCTTGAGTTTGTTAGGGGGGTTGGTGATGAACTTAGTATGGATTGGTTAGTTTGGACTGTAGTGTGAACAACAAAGTTCACATGGCAAACAAACCAAACTGAGACCACCTGAAGAGGTGGTCTGAGTTTGGTTTGCTTGCTAAACTTGAATGTGACCTACAGGGGAACTCAATTTGTTTGCACACAGGAAACAAACCATACACTTTGATCTTTGTAGCTAGATGAGGAGAAAGTTCCACGGTTATTTTTGTATAGTTGGTTGGTGGTGTTGGGTGTCTTGTGTCTGGTACTCTGCAGCAACAATTAAAAGTATAACGTTTGGTCAAAAAATATCAAGGGGAACAATATGGACACTGAAAGAAACAATAACATTATTGGAAATTTAGATGGACACCAAAATCTAGGCAGAGCTTGGCAAAGAGAATGCTGTCTTTTATACCCTGTCTTGAAGCATTACTCACTTCAATAGCACCAAAAAAAGATTTGAAAAAAATTGTAAATAATTGAAAAACATAGCCAGCCACATACATTTTGTAATGTTTTTCTTCTGTCTTTAACATTTTCTTAACTTTATAATGTATGTTTTGTTTTTTTATTAACTGTTTATTAAATCAAAGTTGCATCATACACAACCACCCACTGTGAGTAACAGATCAAATCTTATACTATCCTGTAAAACGTGTTTCTGAGATTATTATAATATCATGCATAAACATATTTGGTTGTAAAAAAACAAAGGTCATGTCTGTTATTCAGCATAATATTATCTTGTCACTGTAAATTACCACTGGTTGAATGTTTATTGTAACCAAATTATCAGAAGTGACTAAAAGTTACTATTTTCAATTCAATATGACAATAATATAAATATGTGCAATCTACTTTTTTGTAATATTACATGAAAAATGTACAGAAAATAAATACTTAAAAAAAATAATAATTTTTTCCTAATACATGATATGTCTGACCACCCAAGTGACCCGCAAATTGGCATTAAAACTACGACAGTGATTGTACAACGTGTAAAATAAAACTTATATGTAAGATGATGCAAAAAACTTAAAGTTTCTCATTATCAACATATGATTGAATGTACATTCCATTCGTTAATGGGTTCTTAATTCAAATTGCAAATTATATCATTTTAAATTAACCATTGTTGTTGTTGACTTTTTCTTTTATTGATTCAAAACACAATGCTGGTTCAGAGAACTTCTGTGTCTAGACCAGCATTCTAGTTGATGAAACTTGGGACCTATGTATGTTTTCAAATGGATGTATCTAACCTTCGAATCCTAACCCTATTTTTTTGTTTCTGTTCTCAAAAGCGAAACTGTCTTTACCTGGTTTCAGCCTAACTTCCCAGCCTCATTCTTCCTCATTCTATTCAAATGATGTGACAATTAAAGAGATTTACTCCTAAATACAGAGTAATGCTTTATTTTGACTGGACTATTTTTATTAAAGTATTTAACTGATAAGCTCTTAACCAGTTATTGAAGATCAGTTAATGTTAATAAACAGTCAATGGAACTAGGGAAATGTAACCATATGAAAATGACAAAATACCAGTATTATTCTAAAACATAAACTATGTACCAGTGCGAAGGTACCAGTACGTCGGAAAATACATTGGAGAAAAATCAACAGGAGGAAACAACCTAGGCAGTCATGGATTACAGTTGGGCAATTTCCATGGAAGAAAAAAATCTGTTTTCCTACAGAACCGTAGCTTCAGCAATTCTGATCGAACGCAGTTAAAATACCAGCATTTAAATGAAATAAAAATGATCCAGTCAAAATGTTTAGTACAGGAGTACATTTTTTAAATATCGGTAGTATATCTACAATAGGCTACCATACATGCCTGCATTTCCTATTTATAAAGACGTTCTTATAATAATAATAATAATAATAATAATAATAATAATAATAATAATAATAATAAGGTGAATCCAAATTCCACAGAGATGGTGCAAATTTGTGAAACTAGCAGTTTTTATTTTCTTTTTCATGTATTCGTACTTTTAAAACAAATCTTTCTCAGTGAATTAGGCTCAAGCCTGATATTGTTGGTAGCCCATAGCAATAACACAGCTATGCTAATTTAATACATATTTGGAACAATGTCACTTTTTTCCCCTTGGTAAAGTACAGTACCCATGACAGATGCTGCCTAAGGCTAGTGTACAATGAATTGCATCTTATTGCTAAGGGACAGAAAAGTCTAGGCTAAAGCAATCACAAAGATAGCAAAACGTAAGTAATGGGCTTCATTTATTTATGTATTTATTGCAATGGGTATTTTTATTTTTATTTGTAGTAGCTTCAGTATTTTATAACCTTGCTTATAAAACAATGTAACTATAAAGCAGTTTTTATGAGTCAAACGGCAATAATAACCTTGGTGCTGCGTTACCTCGGTGCTCCAGGAGCTTAGTGCGCACGGTGCTCGGTGCATATGGTGCTCTGTGTACGCAGTGTGCTCAGTGCTTAGTGCACTCGACGCCAAGACGGTACTCGGCGCATAGCGCCTCAGTGCATTCAGTGCTCGGTGCACCCGGTGCACTTGACGCACACGGTACTCACGGAGGCCATGGTAGAGAGGACTTCTGCGACTTGTGCGTGGCCTTTCAGCCCAGGGTGCATCGCAATAGGCTCAGAAGGGCCATGGGGCTAGACGCTCAGTCTCCCACGGCAGAGCCGTCAGCAGCCCTCAGAGCCCCATCGTCGCTCCTCCAGCTCTCACAGAGCCCCTCGCAGGAGATCTCCCTGCGCTCAGGCTCCTGTGACGAGACCTCGCAGTCGCTCCCCCCAGGTGAGAAGGGTGAAGCACTCAAAGCAGGCGAGGAACATAATTTATCTCAAGGAGCAGATGGCTCAGGTCCTTGAGCTGCTGGCAGCAAGCTCCTACAACACCGGTCCGTGTTTCAGACGCAGGCAGTAGCTCCCACAGCACAGCCATTCCCACCATTCCCTGACTTTATGGAGGTATGCTCCTCTTGGGATCGACCGCCATCGCGGCCTTGGTTAAGGCCCCATCGGTGGGTGGATTGTCAAAGGACCCTATGTGCCCAAACCCTCAATGTAGGGTTACGGAGACACAGGGCTTATGCAGAGGAAGCGCAGGTGACCCGTCTGGCTAACATGGCGGATATTCTCACCACGTATTTAGATGGGGTGCTCACGGGGGCCCCGCTCCCAGAGCCTGTGACCATGGAGCTCCACCTCCTCTCTAGTATGCTACTCCAGATCTCCGGCCTTCAAGGTCAAGCTCTAGGCCTGAGCCTGACAAGCCTGGTGGTAGCTCGAAGACAGATATGGCTGTCGCAAACAAGGGTACCCGATGCGGATAAGGCGGCATTACTGGATGCGCCGATATCCCCGGGGCATACATTCAGTCCGACTATGGAGGAGATCTTACAGCGCACCCTTCGGCAGCGTGAAGCATCTCGGCAGCTGGCCACGTTGTTCCCTCTCCGTGCTCCAGTGCGGGGTAGGTCAAGCCATTGGTAGGCCCACCGGGTGAATACCGTCACAAGGACGAGGCATCACCTACAGGCCACATTGGTGATGGGAAACCGAGCCCCTCCACAGAGGACGAGGAATGCAGGTCGCAGAGCGTCCCTGCAGCAATGTTCCAAGAAGCAATTCCAGGACCCTTGCCCTAGGCAGCAACCTCAGAGTGCTGTGCCCCAACCTCAGCTGCCCCAGCAGAGGCCCTGAAGGCTTGCGGCCTGAAACTCACCCTTTCACCACACAACAGATGCAATATTTGTGCGCTTGCTACCGTGCAAAATGTTTACGCACCGCAGTTCCGTTTGGGACCTCCCCCTTCCAAGGAGTCACGCACACATCCGTGTCTGACCCTCTTCAGGTCTCGCTACTCAAAGAGGAAGTGGCCGCCTGCTGTGCAACTGAGCCATTCATCTCGTAGACCCCACCTCCTGCAGAGAGGGGTTCTACTCGAGATATTTTCTAGTACCCAAGAAGGAACGACGGCTTTCGCCCCATCTTAGACCTATGATTCCAAAGAAGGTTCCAAATGCTGACTCACCGTCACATTCTCTAGTCAGTCCAGCCGGGCGACTGGTTCACTACCGTGGACTTACGGGACATGTACTTTCATGTTCCCATTCGTCCAGAGCACAGGAAGTACCTCCGCTTTGCCTTTCAGGGAAGCATTTACGAGTTCTCTATGCTGCCGTTCGGCCTCTCCCTGGCTCCTCGTACGTTTTCAAAGTGCGTGGACGCTATCCTTGCCCCCTTGTGGTTGGAGGGGATCAGAGTAGTAAACTATCTCGACGACTGGCTGATTTGTGCTCAGTCACAAGAGGGAGCAGTGGACCACACGCTGACATGACGCAGCATCTGATGAGGCTGTGCCTCACCATCAATGATGCGAAGCGTATACCGGTGCAGTGCACAACGTACTTGGGGCTGGACTCCAGTACGATGTGCACATACCTGTCGGATGACAGAGTAGCCGCTATTCAGGGTTGCCTCTCCCTGTTCCAACAGGGATCGAAGGTCCCCTTGGTCCGGTTCCAAAAATTGTTGATCTGATGGCCGCAGCCGTATCAGCCATCGAGCTGGGTCTATAACACATGTGCCCACTCCAAGCATAGCTCAATGTGTTCCGCTTACACCCCAAGCGCGACAGACACTGTCGGCTGACAGTGTCTCACATGTGCTCCGCGGCCTTACGATGGTCGAGGATGCCCTCTCATCTGCGCGGGGGTGTGCGGATCGGAGTGGTGTTAACTCGCCAAGTGGTGACGACAGACGCCTCCAATTTGGTTTGGGGGGCGGTCTGGGAAGGCAGAGGAGTCCGCGGCACCTGGTCGGGCCATTGGACAGCACTGCACATAAATATGCTGGAGCTGCAGGCTGTTTTCCTGGCTCTCCAGCACTTCCAGTGTTGCACAGGAAACATGTGCTGATCCGAACGGACAACACATCAGTGGTGGTGTATGTCAACCACCAGGGTGGCCATCCTGATTTGGGCACAATGGAACCTGCTGTCTCTACGGGCGACACATCTTCCCAGAGTGGTGAACTTGGCAGAGGACCTCCTGTCGAGTGAGGGTGCGCATCCGTCAGAGTGGCGACTCCACCCGCAGGTGGTGGAGCGCATTTGGGAACGGTTTGGGAAGGCGCAGGTCGATCTCTTCGCCTCGGCAGTGACGACACATTACCCCCGTGGTATTCCCTCCACCGCCGGGTGGTCCACTCAGCATCGACGCCCTAGCCCACGAAAGTGGCCCAGGACGCTCCTTTACACATTCCCACCAGTACCATTGTTCCCGGCCTTGGAGAAGGTCCAGTTAGAGAAAGCAACATTTCTCCTAGTGGCCCCCCGATGGTCCAGGAGAATCTGGTTCTTGACCCTATGTAAGCTCATACAAGGCTAGCCCTGGGAGATCTTGCTTCGCCTGGATCTCCTCAGTCAGGAGAGAGGTACTCTCTGGCATCCGGAACCTGGCAGGTTCCAATTATGGGTCTGGCCCCTGAACGGGACCGCTGGACAGCCCTTGGGCTATCAGACATAGTTGTGGGTACTCTGCAGAGCGCTAGGGCAGACTCCACTAGGTCGCTGCATGCCTATAAGTATTTCCAAAATTGGTGTCTGACTAGAAGTCATGACCCAGTTTCTTGCCCAATGCCGGTTATCTTGCAGTTTCTGCAAGAACTGCTTGATGCTGGTAGGTCACCTTCCACATTGAAGGTGTATTTAGCGGCTATCTCTGCGTGCCATGCCCCCATAGATTTGGTATCTCCGGGTGTGCATTTTTTGGCAACACGGTTTCTCAAGGGTGCTCAGCGGTTACGCCCTCCTAGGAGGACCGCTCTCCCCGAGTGGAGCCTTGATGTTGTACTGGAGGCTCTCACGAAGGCCCCGTTTGAGCCTATACACTCCATAGAGTTGAAGCATCTGTCTATGAAGACAGCCTTCCTCTTGGCTATCACCTCCGCTAAGCAGGTCAGTGAGTGGCAGGCGCTGTTGGTACACAGCTCCTGTGTGCTTATTTGGGACGATGGCAGCAGGGTGTCACTGTGTACAAACCCTGCTTTCCTCCCCAAGGTGATTTTAGCCTTCCACATGAATCAATCTGTGGAATTGGAGTCTTTCCATCCAACTCTGTTTGCTTCGGAGGATAGGAAATTGAATTTCCTCTGCCCGGTGCGGGCATTGAGGTGTTACGTGGATAGGACAAGAGCTCTGCGTCATACTGACACAGTATACAAACCCTAGGACAGCTCTTCTCAAAGCAGCAACTGTCGCATTGGATCGCAGACACAGTCTCTGTGGCGTATGACAGTGCTGGCTTACCCACACCTAGGAGAGTAGCTGAGCACTCTACTGGAGGGTTGGCTACATCTTGGGCCGTCTTCAGAGGGGCCTCACTGTCCGATATACAAGTATGTATGGCGACTAGCTGGGCTACGCCGCATTCATTCATTCTTGAAGGTGGTAGATCCTTTCTTGCCTTCAATAGGCACAAGGGTCCTTGAGGTTGCACGCTCGCACCATTAACCTTTGGTTATATGGTTCTGATGCGTCCCTTGTATCCTGCTGTTCCTTCTCCCTCGCAACTGCTCTGGTATACATTATCCCATAACTAATGTTGTTGGTGGTTGTCTTTTAATTGAAAAGGAATGTTAGGTTACTTACCGTAACCCTGGTTCCCGCGAGGTCGCATCGGTCACCCTCACAGGTTCGATGCAAAAAGAGAAATGGCTTCCTCAGTATGACAGCTTTAAACCCTCGGTAGGCTGGACCGTGCGTCATCCCAGGAAGGGGCCTATCGGCAGCTCTGGTATAGAGAGCTCAGAAAATACCTACCAATAGGCAGGCATATCCCATACCTAATATTGCTGGTGGTCATCTTCTCTTTCAGGGAACCAAGGTTATGGTAAGTAACCTAACGTTCTCACTGATAACTTGGCGCAAGGAACTACCATTCTTCTCAATTTTTTAATTCAACACCACACTTTACTCGTAATTTGACACGTATTACCGGTACCGAAGAAAATTTTAAAAAGACTAGTGGATAACAAGACACTGATGTTTCACGTGACTGATGTACTTGACACTCTTGTTTCACTTGATTGACCTCTGACTGGAAACGGATCGTTCATTCATTCATTCGCAACTACTAAGTGCAGCTGGTTACATTATCAGTTCCCAATGAGTGAGAAATGAAAAACAGCTTGATTTCTCTGGGAAACTGTAAGTTATTTATTATTGTTTTTGTTCATTGAGTTAATTCTGTATAATGTACATTTGTTAATAACTTTGGCTATTTAAGCCGTCAAATTAGACAGGACAAGCCAATAACAAAGTATAGTCAACAGTTTGTGCAGTTTGTGATTGGACTTTGTTATTTCTGCACAGTTTGTCAACTGTCTTAGCCTGTTATGTAAATAAAAGTGACCTGTTGGTTTTCACTTGACTTTGGCGTTGGAGCGCTTTCTTTTCTTCAATGTGCGGATCTGTGTGGGGCTTGTGATTTGGATTGTTTTCATAAAAATAACATTGTAGTTACTTTATTCATTTTTATTTCAATCGAACTATATGAGTTGTACAGTACTGTATACTGTAATAGATTCATTCACTGCAGTTCTTTCAATAGTTTTCATGAGGACATTTAACAAAAAATAAACTTGTAAATACTGTAATACTGTAAACGTGTGAGTTGTTACTTATATGCATGTTAATGCCATGGCTCGTGTGCACCCATGGTTAAAGATTATTTCCATTACATGAGAGTAGATGTTAAAACTTCATGCTGATTTGAACTTGGCTCTCGCCAAGATAAGCACCAACTAAGACGTAGCTTCACAGTAAACTAATGTGATCCATATGTGTCTCCATCCATTTGCGCTTCCTTCCATATGATGATGTAGATATCCTTCTGTCTGGTGTTGATGGCTGAAGTGTAATGCTGGCTCCAGGGATCAGCTTATTTTGCCTCCCTAGCGCATCAGCACACACAGCGGCTGCGATGCTGGCTCCGGGGATCAACCATAGTGCGGTCTCCCCAGCGCATCAGCATGACAACCGTCTGGATTGAGCTAAGTAGGGTACATCTCTGGGGTCTTCAAGTGGGCACCTTCCATCCTCGGTGTTTCGTCGACTAGCCCACGACACCTCAAGAGGGCTCGGCGGTGATTCTGGCGTCCCAGCATCACCCCCTCCGTCCCCACTCAACTCAGCCCAGCTTACTTACCTGTATATCAGCCTTTCTTTCTTTCTATTGTGCTTGAGATCCCCAGCCAGAATCTTTCCGTCTCAACCACAGCCAGTTGCTGCTCCTCTCTGCTGCTTCAGATAAGTTCTTCACTGTGCGACGCAACTCTTGGCCATTGAATCCGACATCTCTGAGAAACCGGGTTGTAGAGTGTGCCACAAATCCTCGACATCCCACTTCCACTGGGTAAACCCAGACTCTCCATCCTCGCTGTTCCGCTTCAGTGGCTAGTTGAGCATACCGCAGTTTCTTCCTCTCATACGCCTCATCTACAGCATCCTCCCATGGCACTGTTAACTCCACCAGGTGAACAAGGCGTGCTGATCCAGACCACAAGACAATATCTGGTCGAAGGTTTGTGGTGGCAATCTCAGGTGGAAAAATAAGCCGTTGACCAACATCCGCCAGCATTTTCCAGTCTCTAGCAGCTTCCAGTTGTCCTGGGCGAGGATTGGTTTTAACACCTTTTCTTGGTGGTTGCTCTCCTGGGCGGAGGAATGTTGTCTTTTGTGTGTAATGTTTTGATGGAACAGGTGGCAACTTATTGGTCATGTTACGCTTGTCTTCCAATGCTAAGGCCAAACATCGCAGCACCTGGTCATGGCGCCAAGTAAACCGTCCTTGGCTAAGAGCCACCTTACATCCTGTCAAAATGTGCCTTAATGTTGCAGGTGATGAACACAAAGGACATGAGGGATCCTCTCCTACCCAGAGGTTTAGGTTCTGTGGTGATGGGAGAACATCATATGTTGACCTTATAAGGAAACTGATCCTGCTCTGTTCCATTGACCATAGGTCTTGCCAGCCAATCTTGCGTTGTTCCACACTCTCCCATCTCATCCATTCTCCCTGCTTGCCCTGGGAAATGGCCTTTATACACCTCATCCTCTCCTCCTGCTTTTGCACCTCGTTGACTACAAGCTTCCTCCGTTGCGCTGGGGCTGCCTTGTGCCATGTAGGAGGAGCTGAACTGAGACCAAGACCCCCTCTTCCATGCTGAACTTGCCCCATGATATCACCAATTCGAAGGGCAGCCTTTGCATCCTCCACAGCTTTCTTTGCCACCCACTTTCTTCCAGTTTTCAACACAGGTGCTGCCTCCCTTACGCATTTGTCGCGTGACTCTACTAATGTCATTTCCAGTCGGACCTTGGCGCACTTAAACTCCTCGGTTAGAGCGGAGACAGGTAGCTGCAGTATTCCTTTACCATAAAGTCCCACTCTGCTGAGGCAGCGTGGAACTCCCAACCATTTCCTGATGTGTGAACTGATTAAAGCTTCCAGCTTCTCTACTGTTGTCAAAGAAACCTCGTACACAGTCAGTGGCCACAGCAGCCGTGGCAGTAGGCCAAACTGAAAGCACCAGAGTTTTAGTTTGCCTGGTAAAGCGCTGCTGTCTATGCTCTTCAACCCTTCCACAGCTTGTTGTCTAACTTCTCCCACACGAACTGTGTCCTTTAGATCCCGTCGTACCATCTCCCAAGGCTCTTCACTGGCTTCTCAGACACTGTTGGTATTGCCTCACCATTAATGAAGAACGTTTTATCTACTACTTTACCTTTAATTATAGAGATGCTCCTTGATTTAGTGGGCTTGAATTGCATTCGTGCCCATTCAATGTTATTGGTTAATTTGCCCAATAACCGATTAGTGCAGGCTACTGTTGTAGTCATGGTTGTCATGTCATCCATGTATGCTCGAATTGGTGGTAGTCGCATTCAGAAGCCAAGCGCTCTCCTCCCACTACCCATTTTGATGCCCTAATGATTACTTCCATTGCCATGGTAAAAGCCAGTGGAGAAATGGTGCATCCTGCCATTATTCCAACTTCTAGGCATTGCCATGTAGTGCTGAATTCTGAAGTTGAGAAACTAAATTGCAAATCTCCAAAGTAGGCTTTGACTAGATTTGTTATTGTCATTGGTACACTGAAAAAATCAAATGCTGCCCAAAGAAGTTCATGTGGCACTGAACCATATGCATTAGCCAAATCCAGGAATGTCACATGGAGCTCCTTCCTCTCCTTTTTAGCTGATTGAATTTGTTGCCAGATCACATTGATGTGTTCTAAGCATCCTGGGAAACCTGGAATGCCCGCTTTTTGTATTGAAGTGTCAATGAAGCAGTTCTTTAATAGGTAAGTTGACAATCTCTGAGCAATAATGCTGAAGAAAATCTTGCCTTCTACGTTTAATAGGGAAATAGGGCGAAACTGACTGATGCTGCTAGAATCTTTTTCTTTAGGTATAAAGACTCCACCTGCTCGGCCATGCTCTTGGTACAACCTGTTTTTCCCATGCTACTTTCATCAGTTTCCACAGGATTCGTAGAACTCCTGAAGCCTCTTGTACACTCTGTACGGAACTCCATTAGGCCCTGGAGATGATGAAGCCCTTGCTTTTTCACAGCTTGCTCTACTTCTTTCCACTTAGGTGCACAGTCCTCCATTTGGTATTCTGGTGGATTGATAGGTGGGATGTCTGAAGGAATTGACATAGGCTCCTGCCTTTTTGAATCTGTATGCGTTTCCTCCAAATATCTCTCCAACTCAAACTTAGATGCTTTTAGTGTGCCATTCTTCTCACTGGTGAATAACTTCTTTACAAATTTGAATGGGTCTTTATAAAAGTTAGTTCTCGCCGCTCCTTCTTTTTGTAGCGTTTCCGTGGGCTCAGCTCTGCGCAATGTTGCAAGCTTATGTTTTATGACCCTTTGTAAGAGATTGAGTCCCTCCTTCTGACTTTCTTCTGCTCTTCTCCATTGCTTCCTCAGCTGTCTCCTTTCTCTAACTAAGCGTTCAATCTCCTGCTGCCGTCTAGACTTTCCAGGAATAGTTTGTACTTTTTCCTTCCTTTTTCAACTCCAAACCTCTACGCTTCCATATCGTAGATGATGTCCCCAAATTTATCCAGTTTCTTTTCAACTGTTCCACTTAACCTTTCCAATGCAAAGCAGAGATCTGTGTTTACTGTGTCCCATGCAGTTTTCTCACAAGCTCTTGGCCATTTAACTCCAGGCTTGTGCCCGTTGAGGTTCTTTTCTCTCTTACGCTGGTTTGTCTGCCGGGTTCACAAGGATCATTAGGTTCATCACTAACTGTGTCCATGCAAGTCCTCCTCACATCTATGACAGGGGTGCTGATATCCTGCGAACTGTGGTTTGCTTCCTGTCGCTGGATTTCATTCGACTGACTTGACTGACTTACGTAAGAAGTACTGATCAATGCGAGGCCCTTGTCCCTTCTCCCTCAAGCATTTCATTCTCCCTTGATGAATCTTCAAACCCCTGACTGTTGTCGCCTTGCTCCAGCCGCAGACACAAACCTGGAGTTCCATGTCTTTGCTAACTGCAGATCTTGAACTAGTCTTTTGTGAAGTACTCTCTATACTCATATCCGTTTCCGTTCCTAAGTCCTTAACCGTGTTGTCCAACGTTGAGTCATCTTCGCCCCGCTCTCGCAGACTCTAGGGGTATTTTCCTGTTTAATTTCTTTGAAGCCTTGGGCGGTGTCTCCAGCATCCTGTAAACACAGAGCTGGATACTGCCGACAAGGGTAGCTAACCCTGCCAGCCCCAATGGGGTCTCTTTCCTCCAGTCAGCTGTCTCTCCAGGCTGTCACGAGGTCTTTCCCTTGTTGCCAGCTGCACTATTCACAGCAGTCACTGGGCGTATCCAGATCTTCATGATTTCCATTACATGAGAGTAGATGTTAAAACTTCATGCTGATTTGAACTTGGCTCTCGCCAAGATAAGCACCAACTAAGGCGTAGCTTCACAGTAAACTAATGTGATCCATATGTGTCTCCATCCATTTGCGCTTCCTTCCATATGATGATGTAGATATCCTTCTGTCTGGTGTTGATGGCTGAAGTGTAATGCTGGCTCCAGGGATCAGCTTATTTTGCCTCCCTAGCGCATCAGCACACACAACGGCTGCGATGCTGGCTCCGGGGATCAACCATAGTGCGGTCTCCCCAGCGCATCAGCATGACAACCGTCTGGATTGAGCTAAGTAGGGTACATCTCTGGGGTCTTCAAGTGGGCAACACCTTGGATAAGTCAACCCTAAATGGATCTCGAGTTTACCAAGGTTGACTGTATTTTGTTCTTGTTTGTCACGTTCATGCACTTCTTTAATTCTCAAGTGGAATAAGGAGAGGCAAACAGGAGGACAAATAAGATTAAATCAACTCCTACAGTGCTTTGTTTGTGCACTGGCTTACAGATTTTCACAAACCCAGACATCGGTCAATCAAGAATAATCACACAGACTCAGGTATTTAAAGTGTAATGAATATTTACACCTTTGGCTTATTAAATCTTAAACTAATAATAATCCTATCCCATAGCAACACGTCAAGGTTATTGAATTGTCAGTGCTTTATAGTTCCCTCTCTTATTTAGGCTAACACAGAGTTCTGCAATTATGTTTCTGCTTGTAGCTTTTTTTTGTTTAACATTTTCTAAACCAGTACAGAGTTTTACAATAATATTATTGCCCTTAACAGTTACTTTTCTTCCAATGGTCTTTTGAACACCAGGTTTGCTTCCAGGATATCCATAGTGATCCCAGCAGGATTTGAAATCTTTTTCTGGCTCTGTTTTTAAATGTTCCGTAAAAGCCACTACAGAATCCAAAATCCAGCACTGAGCATCACAAGTGTGTGTAAGAGTCTCAAATACCTGATACCTGAAGGATACCTGAACTCTCTCAGCAGGCTTCCCATCTTTGTATTCTAACTTTTCGACATGACCCCAGGAGGCTATGTGGTCCAGTGGTTAAAGAAATGGGCTTGTAACCAGGAAATCCCCAGTTCAAATCCCAGCTCAGTGTGACGCTGAGCAATTCACTTAACATTCTTGTGCTCCGTCTTTCAGGTGAGACGTTGTTGTAAGTCACTCTGCAGCTGATGCATAGTTCACACACCCTAGTCTCCTATCTTGTAAAGCGCTTTGTAATGGTGGTCCACTATGAAAGGTGTTATATAAAAATAAAGATTATTATTATCATCTCACCTGGTGAGTCTTATCACATCCCAAACATTCAATTCTCCTTACATCATCTGATTTAACATTTAAATGGGAAAAAGATAATCCCTGTGGATCATCAGGGGCACACTCAAACATTATCCTACAATGTTTTACCATATGCACAAAAGTCACTAAAGATCAGTTTTAAAAATAATGCATCACAGTATCTAAAACTGTTTAATAATTAACTTTTACATTACCGTAGCTTGTCTCGTTCGCTTTGTTTCTGCTGCATTTTTGTCATCTTAAATTGGAGGAAGCGCTGTGTAACTGCACAATAAAGACAGACTCGCGACTGACGTGTACCTGGGTAACGGATATCCGAGTGCTGACTGTATATACTTCATTGGTAAAGTTCCCTGAACTCTGATTGGCTGAACTAGAGGGAAAAATCCCTAGTAAATGCCCTTCAGAATTAATTAAATTACTGTGGGCAGATGTCATTTTTTTAAATTAAATTGTGTCACTGAAAGTTATTATTTAATCATCTATTTTTCAACCTAACAGTATTTTCTTTATTACTTACTGTCTTAAATGTTAATTTTGTTTTTGTGAAATCATTACATCTGGTTCAGTACAATGTGATTCTGAATATCTCGGATGGTATTATAACTTTGATATCAGTGACTGCTATACATAAATATCAATCTCTTTAACAAGCATATATGAATTTTCTTTGATAACATTTTAGCAACCTCAGAGTGCACCTATACCATCTTAAATGTATTGTTTGGGATTTTTGACTGCAGTTGAATGCAGGTAAATTAAATTTTTGCCTCATGTGAGGCTTTAGACAGATATGTACACCATAGTTGCCGGAGATGGGTGGGCCAACGGGCCACTGCCCACCCACTTTTAACAGCTTAGGGCGTAAAAGATTATATATATATATATATATATATATATATATATATATATACACAGTACACAGTATATATATATATATATACTGTATATAAACCTAACATTTTGCTTGCTGTGCCGCCAGCTTCTATAGAGGTACATAAAGCTTTTAACAAATCACAGTGAATCGCGATGTACCAATCAGTTTCGAGCTTACAAGCGATGTTGGTGATGAAAGCAGAACGATGAAGCATATGATTTACACCCCCCCAAGAAAACAAATGACAGTGGAGGTGAGTAATGCCACAACTTATTGCTATTCATAATTTTTTATTGCAAACTTTCAGTAGCTGTTATTAAGTTTATGCTTTGACTCTTCTTTTTGAGTGCACAGTCTCTCATTGACATCAAAACTAGGATTGTCAGATTTCCATAGTAAAAAACTAGAATCTTTTTTTTTTCTCCAGTTTTGCTTTTTGTTGCTGAGAACCAGTTTGCCATTTTGATTACATATGAAGTGCTGTTTTGTTTTAGTATTTCAATTTCAGTACATACCAGTCATTATATTTTACAAAAGGATTTCATAGTTTAGTCGCAAGTTCAAAGCAAAGCGTTGTTCTGTTACTCCTATGTGAAAGGTCAGAGAAAAACATTTAGGACCTTGCTTGTACTCCCTGTGTTGCAGGTCCTGAAAGATGTCATTCTAATTATATATGGAAATACACATGATTTTTGTACATGGTGTAGTAACATGAATGCTCAAAAAGGAAGGGGGTGGCGAACTATATTAGATATTATCCTATTACTTGGGATGACAACATATTTGTGAAAATCCTCTTTTTTTAAATCGTTACTTATCCATTTGTTTTGTGGTATGTGATGGTAGCACTTTCACATTGTGGCCTTGGTCAAAGAAACAAAAAAGCTAGTTTATCAGCCAGTCAGTGTCGCCTGTCACTGTTTCCAAGCGCTTTTCAAAGGTTTCCAAACTATTTCTGTTTGCTTGATGTGGATACGTTTTGATGAACAACAAATGTTTCTAAAAATGCCCTGTTACATGTGTACAGAAATGCTCCAAGCCTAGTACACATTTGTAAAACAGTGCATTTGTAATTTGAATTCCAGTGCACCACTACAATCTTATTCTGCTAGGCAAATGTTATTTTTACTAATGTGATTAAATATAGTCATATATTTTGGGCATAACTGTATTTCATTTATTTTTTTAAGAATTGTTATGTTTTATGTATATATTTTAAAAATGGCATCCAATAGTCAGTGGTGTAAGAGTTTTAAAAAAAGTGAACTCTCTGCTTTATTGTATGTGCTTTTTTTCTTCTTCTTTGATTCCCACAAAATATGGCAAACATGTTTGTCTGGGTTTTTTTCAGATTTCAGTAATGTGATTTAATAAAAATAAATAAATAATTTAACTAACTGTGTCTTTTTCTTATTTATTTATACTCATTAACACCTTTTTTCATTAAAGTCATTGCCGCATAATTTTGCAGAAAACACTCGTTACAGATTTTAGTTAATTTAATTTAGTTAAGTTAAGTTTAGTTAATTTTCCCACGGATTTCCGTGGGGACTTAACTTTTCATAGACACATATAAGTAACTTTTACTTGCTCTTTAAATCTTTTTAAATCTGGACATCTAAAATCATAAAAAAGAACAATTATACACTTATTTTGAATTTTGGGGACCTATTAAGGCACATATTTAGGCCCAGGATATGAAGGATTTAGACCCCTACAAAACCCTGAAATTCATTTTCGGTGGGGGGGCGTTGTCTGCTTCACCCATGCTGGGAGAGGACCCCCATACCCACCTGCCTTCTACTTGGGATTTCTATCCTTCTACTTTAAATGAAAATGAAAAGACTACATGGTATACATATATAATAACTAACTACAAACACAAATGGCCCTTCAAACCTATTTATTTATAGCCTACAAACATTACAAAAGTAAATTCCATCCAAACCTACATAGCTTACAATTCATGAGCTGACAAGTCTACCAACCACGCAAAGGAAGCTGTGGAAGATGCAAAGGCTGCCCTTCATATCAGTGATATCATGGGGCAAGTACAGCATGGAAAAGGAGGCCTTGGTCTCAGTTCAGATCCTCCTACATGGCACAAAGCAGCCCCAGCTCAACGGAGGAAGGCTGGTGAGATCTTTGGACAACATAACAGAGCAGAATCAGTTTCCTCATCAGGTCAATATATGACATTCTCCCATCACCACAGAACCTTAATCTATGGGTAGGAGAGGATCCGTGGTGTCCTATGTGTTCATCACCAGCTACATTAAGACACATTTTGACAGGATGTAAGGTGGGCCTTAGCCAATGACGGTTTACTTGGCGTCATGACCAGGTGCTGCGATGTTTGGCCTTAGCATTAAAAGACGCAGCATGACCAACAGGTTGCCACCAATTCCAGCAATATATGACTAGGGCCCAGTGGAGGTGGGTTGTCGAGGATTTGTGGCACACTCCACAACCCGGTTTCTCAGAGACATCGGATTCAGTGGTCAAGAATTGCAACACATAGTGAAGAACTCATCTGAAGCAGCAGAGAGGAGCAGAAACTGGCTCTGGTTGAGACAAAAAGAGTAGAAAGCACAGTAGAAATAAAAAAAAGTTGATGTAAAGGAAGGTAAGTAAGCTGGGCTTAACTGAGTGGGGGACAGAGGGGAGTGATGCTGGGATGCCAGATGCTTGTCGAGCCCTCTTAAGTTGTCGTGGACTAGTCGATGAAACAACAAGTATGGAAGGTGCCCACTTGAAGACCCCAGAGAAGTACCCTACTCAGCTCAGCTCAGTCCAGACGGTTGTCATGCTGATGTGCTAGGGAGGCCGCACAGTGGTTGATCCCTGGAGCCAGCATTGCAGCCGTTGTGTGTGCTGATGCGCCAGGGAGGCAAATAGGCTGAGCCCTGGAGCCAGCATTACACTTCAGCCATCAACACCAGACAGAAGGATATCTGAAGGAATGTAGCTGGATCACATTACTTTACAGTAAAATAAGCTATGTCTTAGTTGGTGCTTGGAAAGAACTGAGTCCAATATCAGCATGACATTTTAACACCTACTTTCATGTAATGGAAATCATTCGTAGCAAATAGAAATACTGCATTACATTTTTTTTAATGTTTTGAAATTGATAGTTTTTCCATGATAGTAACGTTATCTATTATATAGGGGAGAAAAGGTTTGGCAACGAGACAAAGGTATGGCTATTTTATTCTGTTGTAAAAGCAGCCGTTAACTGAACTTTATGCAAGTACAAGCTCAGTCTCTTGTATCAAGTAGCCTATTACATCTTACGTTGACATACAAACACCTGTTAAATCATCTTTCTGTTCCAGGCCTTTTTAACAATTTAAACCCAAATATCTTGTACTTTTTTTTTTTTTTTTTTAAAAACAATAGGCCTACAGAGTCACTTACAGTTACGTCTCACCTGAAAGACGGAGCACAAGGAGGTTAAGTGACTTGCTCAGGGTCACACAATGAGTCAGTGGCTGAAGTGGGATTTGAACCAGGGATCTTCTGGTTACAAGCCTGTTTCTTTAACCACTGCTCTTATTGCAAATACAATAATGACAATTGTTTCAACTGTATATGGAAATTTAAGAACAAAATGAACAATTTCTAAAAAATGTTAATTAGACCATTTTAAATTGCTATTTTTGTGTGGGTATGTTTTCACCCTAAGGACTCAGAACATTTTTTTAATGTTCTAATGATGGCTAATCATTAAAAAAATGACCTGTCACATGAGAGTGATTTGACAAGTCTGGAAACCAGCCAGTGGCTGGATGTACAGCACTTGTATGGATATTTTTTAACTCAAAGCATTGTGCATAAAATATTGATGTACTTCTGCAGATCACAGTGATCATGGTCTGAAGTGTTTTCCATATTACTCAGCTTGCTTTGAATTTTTTGCTTTGTAAACTTGCTGTGATGATGGGTTACTAGTAAAGGATCAGGTGATTAAGGGACCATTTGCATTAAGTGGTTAATGATAAATCACCATATGCATGAGATCATTTTGAGAACTGATGCAGGAACACTATATAGCCAGATCATTTATTTAGTTAAAGTTAAATACTTTTTAATTAGGATTTTTAAAAAAACAGTCATTGTATAGCATCATTCATTTTTTTTTTTATCTTGTCATGGCAAAGTCCAGTTCCAAAAGTTTTAAGCTTTGATATTCTGAAGTGGGACCCCTTCATTCAGATAAAAAGTTTCTGCTAAGTTTATAATGGTTTCAGTTTAGTCCTGCCAAGAGTGGCCTCTTTCATTTAGCACATGCATTGCGGGTTGTTACAATCAGAAACATATTTTGGATACTAACATGTGAACATAATAATATTCTACCTGAATCCTCTCCTGACAACAGACTATCGCAGTACCTGAGCTTTGTCCCAGAAAATAAGGTAATTGATCACTATCTGTTTTGTGTTTATAACTAGGTGCTGCATTGCTGTGTCTAACGATAATGTTTAAGCTACATGTCTGTAAATTTCAAATATTTAAATGAATAAATGGAAACTTTACAAACACATCAATTGGCATTGTGCACAGTCATCAGGTAGAACCATTCATCTTCTGCACATTACCATGAAGTCCACAACAAATCATAGCACAGTGATCAACACAACAGCCAGCTCTGCAGCAGTGATGAGATAGAGTATATTTCACTGTGATATTTTTGGACAAGTAGTATTAATGCAGCTTAGTCCAAAAATTATGCATATAATATAACTGAGCATAGCACAGAGGCAAAATAGGGAATGAAACATTAAAGGCCTTTGTTTGTCAATGGCTGTCAGACTTCACTATAAAGTTCTCCTCAATTTTTAACTTGCCTGCTTACAGAAGATAACAGGAAGTACTGGTACAAGATTCCATGCAACAACATATGGATATATATATATATATATATATATATATATATATATATATATATATATATATATATATATATATATATATATAAGAAAAAAGAAAAAAGAGATATTTCAGGTACTTAAAGAGGGAGAATAATTGACTACAAGTCCTTCATCGGCTGAATACAAAAAAAAACTGTGCTTTAAGATGTTGATAAAAAACAAACAAGTAGTCTTTTAAACAAAATTCCAGAATGTTGATGATGTTGATGATGACCTCAGAATAGAATGTTCATTCTAAATGGCTCCAAAGTGCCTAGTTTGAAAATAAGTTCACATTCATTTTGTTTCCTGACATCATTAGTTCCATAGCATTGAACCATCCCACAAATTGTGATGTCTTCTATAGTGTGGTCATTTCTGTTAAAATGTCTGGCGACAGGAAAGGTAGAGGTGTTAATTCGTATACTTCTCAGATGTTCCACGAAGCGATCAGCCAAACGTCGTTTTGTTTCACCAATATATAGCTTGTTACATTTGATGCAGCCAATGTAATATACTATTCCTTTACTAATGCAAATAAAAGTATCATGGATAGTAAATGAGGATTTTGCTCCCTCAACTACTGTGTTGCTGTGAATGTATTTACAAGTAGCACAGCGTGACCTATTGCATGGAAACGTACCCTTAAGACTGTCCAGATTGGGTCGAATGTTACTGTGGACCAGACGCTCTCTTAGATTTGTGTCTCTTCTGTATGACATTAGAGGAAGGTTATTGAAAATAGGAGCTGTAGAAGGATCATCTTGAAGAATGCTAAAATTTCTTTGTATGATGTGTTGTACTTTTTTGGTCATAGAACGATAAGGGGAATACGATAAGGGGAATACGATTGTTGGTATTCTGTGTTTTGGTTTTGTACAAGGCATCCTTTCCGTTTATTGTCGATACACTTAACTGAGCTTCTCTAAGTATAGTGTCTGGAAAACCACAGTTTCTGAAAAATGCACACGTGTCATTTGTTTTATTCAAAAAATCACTATCATCACATTTCTAAACAAATTTCTTTCTTAGACATAACCATCACAGTTTCTAATTGTACCATCAATACTACAATTTTCTACAAAGAAACAGACTCTCATTCATATCTAAGATACGACTCCATTCCATACTCCCAATTAATAAGACTGAGAAGCATTTGCAGTGATGATAGTGATTTTTTGAATAAAACAAATGACATGTGTGCATTTTTCAGAAACTGTGGTTTTCTGTTTAATTAATTTGTTATTGTGCTTGTTCTTCTCCGGCCGTGCCCGGTCCGACAGCAGAGCTTCCGCCAGCTGGCTCGTTTCATCTTAGAGGAGCAGGCTGAGGGAACAACAGAGTGTTATCTTATAGGGTCAGCAATCCCCCAAGACCCGCCTCTCAGCCACTCAGAGAGAGGGAAAGCAACACACCCTCTTCCCCACCTCTCCGTGTCACTACCATGACTGACAGGCGGATCTACGAGGCTGCTGCCCCCTTCCTGCAGTATCACGCATGCGCCCGACAGTCAGCACAGATCTCGCACCCATTACACACTCATAAAACCTATTTTGCTCTAGAAATGGTGACCTGTTGCACTGGTAATAGGATAGTACTTCATTATATGTACAGATATTTGTGCCAAAAACACATAATAAAAGGCTAGCAAATATTTATGGCTTTACGGTATATAAAGTCAAATTTACTATCCAGTCCTTCTCTCTTATTATTAAATATGTACTGCAGACTCAGCTCATAGTGGAAAATTAAATGCCCCTCCAGCTTCGGGCAATATAGCCATATCGGTAACAGCCTTATCGTCCCTCGGGTCAATAATTTTCCACTATAGCCCTCCTCTCCAGTCCATATTTACTCAAAGAGTCTGCTGCCCAACGTTTTGATATGTTGAACATATCTTTCTCAAGGCAGTATGTGTTTCAATCAAAACATTGGAGGTATTTATAGGTTTTTTACAGCATGACAATGACTTGTTATTGTTTATATTCAAAAATTGTAATTAACATTAGTTTATGTAAATTTATATTTATATTATCATGCAATGCTGGCTCTGAGGATCAGCCTTGATTTGGCCTCCCCAGCGCACAACCTTTGAATGATTTTTTTTTATTTATGTATTTATTTAAATGTTATTTATTTATTAGAGTTAATTAGTTCATTATTTTCTGTTGAGTCCCACTGGCATAATCGTGTTCAGTCTATTTATCCATTCACTTTCTTTTATTCTTCTATATGTCGCATTGTCTCATTTTAGCTGTTCTAATACTACAAAGTTTACATCATGTCATGTCCTTGACTGGTGAAGTGCTGTACTATTGGTTCACAAATGTTCTTAATTCTAATTAATAAAAGGTGGTTCTGTATTCTTTTATATAACATTGTTTCAGTCAGCATAAATAAACAACAGATATGTTTAATTGTATTTGATGTATTAATATGTATTGTACTCCATTGTATAATGGCACTCTACCAAATGCAACACAAACAACAGTACTTTCAATTTGACTGCCCTGCAATTAAAGACCAGGAACAGTCCCTGCTGTTAGGAATTTGTGATTTGTTAATTATTACCCAAATAGACAAGGTTAATTTCAACAGAAACATAATAGAGTCCTCCTTTGCACAAGATGTAATTTTCCTGTAAATGAATGGATAAAACAAAACATGGTGTTGGAAATGCTTCCATACAGTGCTATTTTAATGTAGTAAGATGCTATGGTATGTGCATATCTTATCCAATGACAAGAAAATAATCCACAGGTCATCATATAAAAAAGGTATCTGATAGGTACATACTGTTGTTTGCTTTGTATTTGGTACAGTATAATTATTCAACGGAGTATAGTAAATATTAATTAATCAAATACAATTAAGCATATCTGTTCAAAGTCTGTTTAATACACTATTAAAATACAATATTCTCATTTTCTCAGGCTCATATTCAAATTATGCATTTTTTAGCATGTGGAAAGCAAAAATATTGATATTCCAGAGGCGAGTAATATAGTAATAGAAAACTGGGAAACCTTTACTGCATTTTAATATGCATGCAAACAAGTCCAACTATGCCAGGAGGTTCATTATTTTATACTATTCTAATTATGTTTGTTTTTGGGAAAATGTAAATGCTATTTATTCCAAGAGAGAGACTGTGTTTGTGGGAGCGATTTTCTGATCTTTGGCTATATACGTTTAATTTACTTGTTGGCTGTGGAGCCTGGATTTCTAACTATTTCTCAGATAAGAGATAACTATGCAGATACCACATGGAGAGTGGATGCAATCTGGCATTTAAGCAGCAGGAACATGCTGCACATTCAATGGCTGATAAATCAGCACTGGTTTGAATGAGTCCACAGCCTGGTGTGCCCAGGGAGAGAAAAATACAGTACAATGTACAGTACAATTTCCGACCCCCTGTGAACTGGGGTATAGGCGGATATGTGAAAAAGTCGGATTTGCGAACAGCTATAGAAAAAGCATTTACACATCCATAAATAGGTTAGTGAACAAAAACAACACGCAAACTGCTTTAAACATGGGGAATTTTTTTGCTTTAAAAGTAAGTAAATGTAAACTGCAAAGCATATGACATGGTTTATTTAGTTTTCCAGAAAGCTTTTGACAAAGTCCCGCATAAAAGATTAATTTTCAAACTGAACGCAGTAGAGATTCAAGGAAATGCATGCACATGGATTAGACTGTGATTAACATGTAGAAAACAGAAAGTACTGATTAGAGGAGAAACCTCAAAATGGAGCGTGGTAACCAGTGTTGTACCACAGGGATCAGTATTAGGTCCTCTGCTCTTCCTAATCTACATTAATGACTTGGATTCTGGTATAGTAAGCAAACTTGTTAAATTTGCAGACAGCACAAAAATAGGAGGAGTGGCAAACACTGGTGCAGCAGCAAAGGTCATTCAAAATGATCTAGACAGTATTCAGAACTGGGCAGACACATGGCAAATGACATTTAATAGAGAAAAGTGTAAGGTACTGCACGCAGGCAATACAAATGTGCATTATAAATATCACATGGGAGATACTGAAATTGAAGAAGGAATCTATGAAAAAGTCCTAGGAGTTTATGTTGATTCAGAAATGTCTTCATGGTACTCTCCCGTCCTCAGTTGATGATGCAGTGACCCTCTACATCGCCACCCTTACTCATATCATTGACATTGTTGCCCCACTTACAACAAACTCTCACAATTATGCTTCACTGTGCAGAGGAGCTGGTAGCCAATAGTTCTGTTTTGATTGGCTCAAAGCAAATGGGTAATAGCTTTGCACATGAGTAGTTAATCAAAGATGTGTGATGTTAGTGTGTGCTAGCTACTGTACATGTTTCTTGACTTTGCTGTCCATTGTTTTACAGCAATGAAAAACACCCCTTTTCCAAATCTAGTTTACCATGTAGCCCCATCTGAGATAGGGTCATAATATACTGTAAAACAGAAACTTAATTTCGCTAATAGCCCTTAAGGTACATTTTTGCGGGAACAAATGTTTGCGCTTTTGGCAGGCTAGATTACATGACTCAAAAAAACAATCTTAGTGTTTAAAAAAAGAAAATACTTAATTTATTGGCATATCAAAATTAAGTACACTACCTGGTTATTTTGACTCATGTTGAAGGGTCATACACATAATAATGTCCTCTTTTATGTGGTCATTCGGTGGCCTCAGTAACTTCTTCATGGGCAGATGCTACTGCTCTTGTTTCAGATGCATTTTCTTCTGCATTTGAGTCAGGAGTTCCTGGGTCATTTTTAAACTTTACCCAGCCGAGAAGCATGATTACAAGTAATTTAAGTAATTTAACGCAACCAAGTAGTACAGTGCTATATTGAATATATATATATATTCTATATACAATAAAAAATGCTAAATATGTTTTTGTTTTTACTCTGTTGACTCTTAATCGCAAAACTAAATTATCATGTTACTCGTTTACGACTACAGTGGAGGGCAAAATGTGGCAAGAAGGCAACATTTGCCATGACACAACCATATTCACTTGGATTTTCAAGGTTAGCGTGAAGGTTCACTACTGTATTGGATTGTTTACATCGCGTGGATATGCTTGTTGTCCTCAGCATTATTCAAATGCTGGGGACAAAATAGAATGTACAGATCAGTACTAAACAGTACATTTCTAATAACATAGTGGAAATCCTTTAAGCAACTAATGTACGTCAAAGAAAATATTAAAGGAAGGTTGGTGTTTCTTATGCGTTTCACTTAAAACCAGAAATTCCTGCCACCCGGACACAAATGCCAATTCTCAGACTGTCTGGGTTAAACCCGGACAGATGGCAACCCTACCTGTAACACCTGTAAGTCGCCTTGGATAAGGTGTCTGGCAAATAAATAAAATAAAATGGTAAACTATATCTAGACAACTGGGATAATTTTGTACAATGATGGGGTTTTAATTTCTTTGGACATTGTCAGTTAGATACTTCCTCATATTTAGGCAAACAGCTTCATGTTTTGACATATCCTTTTGAGGCACAAAGACTGGGTTTCCATGCAGTTTAGAAACTCCAAATTCTCTCTCCATTGTCTTGAAAATGTGAAGTAGCATGAACATATCGTGCACATTCGTCACGCTATAGGTAGTGTGTGGCAAAAAAATGGAAATATTTCTGAAATCCATACCTTATGTTCACAAGACTACAGCGGTGAAGATCCCATTTGTTACCTTGCGCATTTTTCAACTATAACTAAAGACCACACCAAGCAATTATTTATTAATGACTGAGATCTGCTGGAAGTAGCCTTGGCAAGCTTCTTTGACCAAACAGGAAAACAGTACAAGGTTTAGAGCTCTTCATTCAGTAGTTTTTTTTTTAATATGACACCATGTATTCAATGTTTCAAATGATTGCCATTTGACTCTTAAAATGATTGTGCTTTATAGTTTAGTTGTTTTTTAAGCAAGGTTATAAATAAATACGTTCAAGTTCAATCAAGTTATTTCTTACATCAAAGAAAACGTTTTACTGCTTGCACCCCTACCCCTCTATAATAACATATGCAAATCTTATTTTGTATGTTTCTCATAACAAATATATTTATATTATTATTATCAAATTTTGTTTTTTAACCTTCACATATATAAGATGGGTAATTTAGGTGAGAACCCTTTTTTGAGTGTGTCTTTGAATAAAATGTACATAATATATACACTTTGTAACTGATAATCTTTAAAGACCATTAAAGCAGTTCAGCTGTAAGCTCAAATTGTCAAATTGATCTATGCTTTATTATCACAGCCATGTAAAAATATGCTATCTTTTCTACTCAAAAGGGAAATTCAATGCAGTTATATAGCCTCTTGTCAATGTTAATAGGCATGTTACCAAGTTTGTGCTTAGATTTCCATTACTTCACTTCCCCCGATTAAAGAAATATATAGGCCTATGTCAATGGCAGTATTCATTTATGAAAACATAAATCACTTGAAGGGATGTACAATGAAGGCTATGACTGGAAGTAATCTATAATGTGCTGCACAAAGCCAACTAATAGCTGGTTAAATCAGCTTTCTTAAATTACCCTGTTAGTTCAGAACCAGAGGACGACTGCAATAACTATTTTCTTTGTTTTGGGAGGATTAGGCGCAATAGTGGTGCTGCATTTTAGAGGATGCCAACACATTGCCAGCATTTAGGATTTTAGATGGTCAGCAGGCTGAATTTTATCTTTATTTTTTAAATATATTTTTATGTTTTACAAATGAACAAAATCAAAATACAATACATTACAAAAAAAATAAAAATAATGATTTACATTACATGAGAGTAGATATCTACTCTCATGTAATGGAAATCATTATATATATATATATATATATATATATATATATATATATATATATATATATATATATATATATGTATATAATTACAGTAATATAAAGTAACATAGACATACATTAATGAGAGAAAATTCATGTCACAATAAAGTGCGTGTGTGTAGAGCAAATGACCTAATGGGGAGCTCCATGAAGAAGGTGCTCAGCTATGTTATTAGCTGCAGCCGAACATGAAGTCAATGTGGCCGAGCTGGCCATATGTAGCCTAGCCGTGGACCTTTCAAATAAAATAATTTTGTGAAATTAGAAGCGGTATATCAGACCACCCATCCCCTCAGGCTCACTTTCTTGGCAAGAAACAGGCGTTTTGACATTCTGGGAATATCGAGTTGCGAGTCATCTGCCGAAAGAAGCACTCCAGGACACAGGGGCACCTGAACAGCAATCATCCCAGACATCACTGCAACTACAAATTTCCAAAGGGCCTGGACCCTAGGGCATTCCCAAAACATATGAAGATAGGTGCCAACTATGCCCCTGGGTGCACCCATGACAGAGGGGGTCTTCCACAATTCTCATTTGGTATTTTCTATGTGGAGTCACATAAGCTCTATAGGCAAATTTAAAATGTATTAATTGCTATGCCAAATTTTTGGAGGATGTGAAAATATTGTCCCAGGTATGTTCCCAGTCCAGAGTAAAATCAAATGTGTCTGTTCCATATATGCTGGTGGCCGGTAGGGGGCCACTTTTATGAAGAACAAATTGACTATAAAGTGCAGAGACCAAACCCCTATTTGGGCTTATCGGGGGAAAAGAACTGTGCCAGAGGGTGAGTGAGCAAAGCTGAATTCCAAGGGACACCGTAAGCCTGAAGGGATGAGCACAGCCCGAAATACTAAAAGAGCGAGAATCCAGGGAGAATCCAGGGAGTGAGTATGTCTCTTGAAGGTCCTGGAATGTGCGTAGGCCAGAATCATTGAAAATGTAACTTAAAACATGAATATTTGTATTAGTCCAGGGAGAGTTGACAAATGGTTAAGAGCCTGTTAATAGATATAAGTTGTTCCAAATAGGGGAGACTTTATTTAATTTAATATTTATGCCAAAGACGTTATTGACCTTTCTCCATGTCTCTAGCTTGTTAGCAGTAACAGAACCCATACGTAGGGAGATAACGCTGCTTAAGGTCACTAAAGGCAAGATCTTGGAGTCTGATTGGTTTTGCTATGTTGGCCTCAATAGGGCGCCAGGATGCTGGTAATTCAGGACCAAGCTAGGCTTTGAGAATTCTATGTTGGAAAGCCCAATAGTAAAATTTTAAGTTTGGTAATGCCAATCCGCCAAATGCTTTCGGATGATGCAATATTGTCAGCTTAATTCTAGGACACTTGTCGTTCCAAATAAATTTAGAGCATACTGAGTTTTTAGCTTCGATATATGCTGTGGGGAGAGGCAGGGACAGCATAGAAAACAAAAAAGTTATACGAGGGAGAATGTTCATCTTTATAACTGATATTCTGCCATGTAAAGCAAGATGCAGTGGAGCCCATCTATTTAAATCGGTTTTGATTTAAGTTTTTGTAAAATTCTCTTTATGGATTGTTTGAAAATTAGTATGAATTTTGATTCCCATGTAAGTAAAGCCAGATGTCTGGAGCTGGAGAGGGATTTGCAACTGTAATGGGGTCATGTTGGCCACCGAATTTAAAGGCCAACTGATTTTTATAACCAGGAAGAGTACCAAAATAGTCAAATAATTCCAGAGCACAGGGAATCGAGTTGGATTTATCGGAAAGAAATAACAATATATCATCAGCACACAAGGAGATGTGGTGTTTGGAGCCCTTTACATCAATGGGAGCAATATTACTATTCTGCCTGACAGCCTGTGCAAGGGGTTCTATAGAAAGAGCAAAAAGTAATGTGGAGAGGGGACACCCTTCCCTAGTACCTCTGCTAAGAATGAATTGAGAAGACCTGACCAACCCAATATGTACACAGGCAGTCAGATTATTATACAGCATGTGGATCGTGTCAATAAATGAACAGCCAAAACCAAAATGACCAAAAACTGCCCACAAGTAATTCCATTCTACTCTATCAAAGGCCTTCTCTCTGCGTCCAAGGAGAAAACCGCACAGGACGGGTTGTTGAGAAGTTGATTCAATTATATGCAAGAGACGGCGCAAATTGTCAGAAGCTAGCCAGCCATTCATGGAACCTGTCTGGTCCTGATGGATTAATTCACCGATGCAGGAATCGAAACGTTTGGATATCACTTTAGCGTATAGTTTCATGTCTAAGTTCAAAAGAGACAAAGGTCTATAGCTAGCACATTCAAATGGATCTTTCCCTTTTTTAGAAGAAGCGATATTAGTGCAGATGTCTGGTCCCTGTGAAAAGTCCAAATCTGAACCGATTGATTCATAGAGTTCAGGATTAGAGGGCCAACCTGGTCCCAAATTGCCAGAAGCAGTTCCGGGGCAATGCCGTCGAGCCCGGGAGATTTGCACTTCTGCAAAGAGCAAGCCGTCTCCCTCAGTTCCTCCAATAATATTGGAGCATCCAAAAGTGCAGCCCGCTCCACAGAAATACGCAGGTAATTCCAGTGTGTTAAAAAATTCAACAATTTTATTATCATCAGTGATGGCCGCTGAGTAAAACTCTTTCAAGACTTCATGAACTTGTTCTGGTTGAGAGAAAAGGGTTCCATTGGGGTCTTTGATCACATCATTCGAAGCCAAGCGCTTCGACTGGTAAGGTAAGCCAAGGTAAGGCCCTTCTCATTTCTTAAATGCCCTCTTCTTCAAGTTCTATTGCTTAATTGGTAGTAGTGGTAGCATGTTGGCACAACTTTAAGCACATTAAGGAATCTCTTTTGTGCTATGAGGGATATTAATATAAACATTAAACAAATAGTAAATTCTTGTTAAAACGAACTCAGACTTGATGAATTTCCTGATACTACGAATTTTCAACGTGGTCCCGGACAAATTTAGCAGTTACTTATTGTAAATGACTCCTTATAATATTAATTCACTTAACACAGATTTTCTGTTAGTGTAAATTATTGGGGAAGACCAATTTGAATAAAACGAATTGCCCTAGTTCGAACAGCTGAGTGTAAAGGATATTGGGGAATGAATTAACTTGCATCCAGATTAGCATTGCTGTTCTGTATTTTAGTGTTGTTTTAGTGATGCATTTTGAGTTACCATAGTGCTCACAAATCAATGCCATTTCCACGAAGGAGAGCAAAAAGTAGAGGTGTTTAAAACGTGGATAATGCACCACTATATAAGAAAAAGAAAGCTGTTGCTGCAGATTTCAACATTCCTGCAAACACTTTGTCAACCATTGTGAACAATTGGGGTACAATAATACAGGTCTCTGAAAAGCAAACTGTGGATGTAAGTGGTTTAGTGCAGTTCATTTGCAATGTATATTTTTTAAGTTCACTTACAACTGTATTTTCAATAAAATGCACAGTACCTTTAAATGTATAATACTTTTCATTGTTCTGTTATTTAAGTTTGATGTCAGTGTTATTATAACTTAGCTTAAACTCCTGATAATATGAACTGCTGATAATACATTTGTTTTTTGCTGGTCCCTTGAAATTCATATTAACGAGGATTGACTGTAATTACATTTAACCATCCTTGGAAATATAAAAAAAGAGATGACCAGTAGAATGCTCCAGTTACATCTGCTGTAAATAAAATTGGAACATTTCTGTGATATCATTCTAAAATCTTACAAAGTCACTATAAACATCCTTTTTAATGCAACGTGTGTTTAATTATTGGTATATTCTTATGATGTGTGCTATCCGAAATTATAGCGTAGCTCCTCTTTACTTGCCATAAAATGACACCCACTGGCATGACACATAAGAATCTTGTCAAAATAAAAAAGGCAGTGTCAAGGGATTTTTTCCCCAGAACAATACAGCTACAATCATAGCATGCTGTCTCTATGTCTGTTGTCAATGTAGCCAGTCATTACCTAGACAACATCCTAGCTTGCAGTCCATTGTAACCGATTTGTGACAGTAAATAGTAACCGATTTAGTAAGGATCAACTTTTTCTACAATTCAGTTAGTTGTGTTATGCCGCCATCGGTTAGCGTGCAGCAGGTGGTGGCAGTTGTGGATTTTGTTTCCTATCGACCTGCATTTTGTTGTGTGTTAAGTGTATTCATTTTGGCAAACTCTCTCTCTCTCTCTCTATACACACCTAGTGAAGGTGGGACTGGCAGAATGGAAAGGTCTAAGAATTTTAGGATTGAGACATAATTAAAAAATATATACAGTACTGTGCAAAAGTTTTAGGCTGGTGTGAAAAAATGCTGTAAAGTAAGAATGCTTTCAAAAATAGACATGTTAATAGATTACATTTATAAATTAACTAAATGCAAAGTGAGTGAACAGAAGAAAAATCTAAATCAAATCCATATTTGGTGTGACCACCCTTTGCCTTCAAAACAGCATCAAGCATCAATTCTTCTAGGTACACTTGCACACAGTTTTGAAGGAACTCGGCAGGTAGGTTGGCCCAAACATCTTGGAGAACTAACCACAGTTCTTCTGTGGATTTAGGCAGCCTCAATTGCTTCTCTCTCTTCATGTAATCCCAGACAGACTCGATGATGTTGAGACCAGGGCTCTGCTGGGGCCATACCAACACTTCCAGGACTCCTTGTTCTTCTTTAAGCTGAAGATAGTTCTTAATGACTTTCTGCTGTATGTTTGGGGTCGTTGTCATGCTGCAGAATAAATTTGGGGCCAATCAGATGCCTCCCCTGATGGTATTGCATGATGGATAAGTATCTGCCTGTACTTCTCAGCATTGAGGAGACCATTAATTCTGACCAAATCCCCAACTCCATTTGCAGAAATGCAGCCCCAAACTTGTAAGGAACCTCCACCATGCTTCACTGTTGCCTGCAGACACTCATTCTGCACGCTCTCCAGCCCTTCGGCTTAACTAACTGCCTTCTGCTACAGCCAAATATTTCAAATTTTGACTCATCAGTCCAGAGCACCTGCTGCCATTTTTCTGCACCCCAGTTCCTGTGTTTTCGTGCATAGTTGAGTCGCTTGGCCTTGTTTCCACGTCGGAGGTATGGCTTTTGGCCACAAGTCTTCCATGAAGGCCACTTCTGACCAGACTTCTCCGACAGTAGATGGGTGTACCAGGGTCCCACTGTTTTCGCCAGTTCTGAGCTGATGGCACTGCTGGACATCTTCCGATTGCAAAGGGAAGTAAGCATGATGTGTCTTTCATCTGCTGCAGTAAGTTTCCTTGGCCGACCACTGCGTCTACGGTCCTCAACGTTGCTCGTTTCTTTGTGCTTCTTCAAAAGAGCTTGGACAGCACATCTGGAAACCCCTGTCTGCCTTGAAATTTCTGCCTGGGAGAGACCTTGCTGCTGCAGTATAACTACCTTGTGTCTTGTTGCTGTGCTCAGTCTTGCCATGGTGTATGACTTTTGACAGTAAACTGTCTTCAGCAACCTCACCTTGTTGGCTGAGTTTGGCTGTTCCTCACCCAGTTTTATTCCTCCTACACAGCTGTTTCTGTTTCAGTTAATGATTGTGTTTCAACCTACATATTGAATTTATGATCATTAGCACCTGTTTGGTATAATTGTTTAATCATACACCTGAGTATATGCCTACAAAATCCCTGACTTTGTGCAAGTGTACCTAGAAGAATTGATGCTGTTTTGAAGGCAAAGGGTTGTCACACCAAATATGGATTTGATTTAGATTTTTCTTCTGTTCACTCACTTTGCATTTAGTTAATTGACAAATATAATCTATTAACATGTCTATTTTTGAAAGCATTCTTACTTTACAGCATTTTTTCACACCTGCCTAAAACTTTTGCACAGTACTGTATATGAACATAATTTAGATATTTTATTTAACGTCACGTAATCAAAGAAAAGAAACTACAAAATGAGTCTACCGGAAGCCAGAGGAGTAGTACCGCATGTATACTTCTGAAAATGATGAATTTGAACAACCCCTTATAGTGGTCCTTTTAACTGTCAAAATCTTTGAATGGTGAATGGTGAATTACTGCATTATACAAGCGTTCTTTGAAATTGACTGTCAAAATGAAATACAGTCAGTATAGACCAGGATGTTACTGGGGACAGAGAAGCCAAGACCCAGTTTAATTCAAGTCAATCACATTCAACAGAAGAATAGTGTTGGTGTGTGAAATATCCCTGTGCTACTTTATTTCTCAAGGACATTTGGCAGTAGAAAAAAAGGTTAGCTTCTTAGTTGCTGAGGAGCATTTGTCAATACTGTCATCACTGTTCTAAATACAGTAGTCTCGTGAACCTGGAGAGTCAGGAATAAAGAAAACTTGTTGATTAACATTAGTAAAAAGCTCATTACACTGAAGAAAGTAGAAAGTTTAAAAGTGCAATTCTGTTAAGCTTAGAATTTAATTTGATTGCTCAGATTTGTAGACAGGAATATGACATTTGTAGATTACATTTTGGGGATTTTCTGTGATAAAGTAATACATTTCACTCTGTGCTTACTTTTTTTTTTACTCTGGTTGTCTATAATTGAATAATGCTTCATCTGCATTTACTCTTTTTCTATGGTTATGTGACACGCATGCTTGTGTGGTGATGTCAGACCAGGAAGTAACTGACACTCAGACAGCACTAGGGTAAATGAAAGCACTGCGGCATGCATGTTTAATTATAAATAAAAAAGTTTGCACAAAACAAAACACTTGAACAAACAAGACGTCACGATGGCCAAAATAAACAGACAAAACAGACACGGAACCAACACTCAAATAGAACAAATATCGCGCTGGTTTCAAGCCAGCACGAGTAGCAAATGCTACAATCTCTTTTTAGTTTCTCTTGCACTCACATCTGTTCCCCCTTGAACACACTATCTCGTAAGCCATGGATATCTTTTTAATAATTTAAATTTTGGAAGTGGTGAGTATATCTCATCCCTTCCTGTGTTGGTTCAGGTATTTGTGATATATACCTCCCTTTTGTAACACTGAAAATTGATTTGTAACAAAATCGATTACGATGCCTCCGTTGTCTCACATTTTTTTTACTTGTAAAAAGTAATTCAACATATTATTTCGACGTTCTCAATATAATTCCCAATAATGCTCTATAATAAGCAATATCGTGCGAATTTCAGCTATTCTTACAGTGCTACCCTAGCATATTTATGTCCTCTATTTATGCCTCTGCTCACTAATGATTGGACAGCTGCAAAACCAGGGCAAATCTTTGACATTCCCATTGGTTAAACTTACTCAAGACCTTCAGCCAAGGCAGAGAATACCTTCAACTGTTTATGTCCTGCCTCCACTCACTTATGATTGGACTGCCGTGGAGAAAATGCAGATCTTCTATTGGTTGATTTTATACCACGGCCAGCTAAAGTCTCTTTCACACTGACACTCGTACTCAGGTCTGGACTAACCGGGTCACAATCCCACATAGTGTGAAACCATGTACGTGGGTCGGGTCCCAGTGACCTACCTCAGGATGCGGGTTGACACGCTTTGACCCGGGTTGAGTATGACAAAATGCTTGACAGCTGTTCGTGAGCCGACACAATAACAAACAGCCATGCCTGCGTGAAGGTTTCATTTGCACAAGGAACATTTCTGTTTATTTTGTTTGGTCATGAGCCAGATTGAAGCAGGGATGAAGAAACATTTGCTCTAATCAACATTTGGGCCTATGGTTCAATCCAGAGAAGCTTGGAAGGAAGCGTCAGTAACAAGCTGTTTCCAGGGCATTGATACACACATTGTTTATTTGCATCTATCACTCAGGTCAACCCTGCTTTATAAAAAGCAGTGTGAAATCGCATACCCGACACTGGGTCATGCCTGGGTAGGATCTGACCCGGGTAGATCATGCCAGTGTGAAAGAGGCTTAAGTTACTTAAGAGACTTAAGAGGCTTAAGAGACTTAAGACTGAACTTGTGCTTTCTAAACAGCTTCAACTCCAGAAACAGGTGGAGAATGTGCTGGGGTATCTGGGGGAGTGGCCGCAATCGTTACTTCCATTGTGTTGTAGGCTTTTTGTATTTGTGTTTTTCAATTTGTATTTTTTTTTTAAATTTGTATTTGTGTTTTTCGATTTGTATTTTTTTTTATTATTTGCATTTTTTTTCAACTTGTATTTTTTTTAAAATGTGTATTTGTGTTTTTTTATTATTATTTGTGATTTTCAATTTGTATTTGTGTTTTGAGCTTCAGAGCCACCGTAGAATGTAAAAGTTTATAAATATTTTCACCAAACAATGAAACACGTTTGTTAATAAAGATAAACATAAAGTGGGACCAGTAGTTTAAACACTAAACAGTGTAATAATACAATAAAAAGACAGCAACTCGATTATTGCATTGTAGCAAAATTGCAGGTAGCCGCCAAGTAAAGAATATGTTTGATGCCATCAGTGATGTATTGAGTCGTGGATCAGTGCAGTGTCTATAAATTACATGAATGCCAGAGCACTTTATCATCCTTGTAATGTCAGTTTAAGTGGGTTAATAAGTAAAACTTGACAGAGCAGTGCATTGTGAGAATAGGTGTAGCTCTATCAGAGCTCTTTAATTTTTAATGATTTTTTGAATTCTATTCAAGAGAAGATAAAGATTAATTTTAAAGTCTATCATTGCTGAGGTCTGCTGGATATACTTGCGTGTGAAGCAGCTTAATACCACTGCGACTGTCTGTAAAAATACAATGTTCTGGTAAATAGTTTTATTTTATACCGTGTTATTAACAGTCAAGTTTAAAATTAGATTTTCTGTTATTTGTTTTATAAAACAGAAAAAATATATCAGGTTTACAGTAGTCAGATCCCTTTATCTACTGTACTAATCATTACTGATTACAGTCAGCACTCGGATATCCCTTACCCAGATACACGTCATCTGCATTTTACCGCCCTTGTATTAAGAATAATATAAATTCCCATTATATATATATATATATATACAGTACTGTGCAAAAGTTTTAGGCAGGTGTGAAAAAATGCTGTAAAGTAAGAATGCTTTCAAAAATAGACATGTTAATAGATTATATTTATCAATTAACTAAATGCAAAGTGAGTGAACAGAAGAAAAATCGAAATCAAATCCATATTTGGTGTGACAACCCTTTGCCTTCAAAACAGCATCAATTCTTCTAGGTACACTTGCACAAAGTCAGGGATTTTGTAGGCATATAGTCAGGTGTATGATTAAACAATTATACCAAACGGGTGCTAATGATCATCAATTCAATATGTAGGTTGAAACACAATCATTAACTGAAACAGAAACAGCTGTGTAGGAGGAATAAAACTGGGTGAGGAACAGCCAAACTCAGCTAACAAGGTGAGGTTGCTGAAGTCAGTTTACTGTCAAAAAGTCATACACCATGGCAAGACTGAGCACAGCAACAAGACACAAGGTAGTTATACTGCATCAGCAAGGTCTCTCCCAGGCAGAAATTTCAAGGCAGACAGGGGTTTCCAGATGTGCTGTCCAAGCTCTTTTGAAGAAGCACAAAGAAACGGGCAACGTTGAGGACCGTGAGACGTAGTGGTCGGCCAAGGAAACTTACTGCAGCAGATGAAAGACACATCATGCTTACTTCCCTTCGCAATCGGAAGATGTCCAGCAGTGCCATCAGCTCAGAACTGGCAGAAAACAGTGGGACCCTGGTACACCCATCTACTGTCCGGAGAAGTCTGGTCAGAAGTGGCCTTCATGGAAGACTTGCAGCCAAAAAGCCATACCTCTGACGTGGAAACAAGGCCAAGTGACTCAACTATGCATGAAAACACAGGAACTGGGGTGCAGAAAAATGGCAGCAGGTGCTCTGGACTGATGAGTCAAAGTTTGAAATATTTGGCTGTAGAAGAAGGCAGTTTATTCGCCGAAGGGCTGGAGAGCGTACACGAATGAGTGTCTGCAGGCAACAGTGAAGCATGGTGGAGGTTCCTTGCAAGTTTGGGGCTGCATTTCTGCAAATGGAGTTGGGGATTTGGTCAGAATGAATGGTCTCCTCAATGCTGAGAAGTACAGGCAGATACTTATCCATCATGCAATACCATCAGGGAGGCATCTGATTGGCCCCAAATTTATTCTGCAGCATGACAACGACCCCAAACATACAGCGAAAGTCATTAAGAACTATCTTCAGCGTAAAGAAGAACAAGGAGTCCTGGAAGTGATGGTATAGCCCCACAGAGCCCTGATCTCAACATCGAGTCTGTCTGGGATTACATGAAGAGAGAGAAGCAACTGAGGCTTCCTAAATCCACAGAAGAACTGTGGTTAGTTCTCCAAGATGTTTGGGCCAACCTACCTGCCGAGTTCCTTCAAAAACTGTGTGCAAGTGTACCTAGAAGAATTGATGCTTGATGCTGTTTTGAAGGCAAAGGGTGGTCACACCAAATATGGATTTGATTTAGATTTTTCTTCTGTTCACTCACTTTGCATTTAGTTAATTGATAAATATAATCTATTAACATGTCTATTTTTGAAAGCATTCTTACTTTGCAGCATTTTTCACACCTGCCTAAAACTTTTGCACAGTACTGTATATATATATATATATATATATATATATATATATATATATATATATATATATATATATATATGTAACAAATTAATGCACTTACCCGTCACACCAAATTTTCTGGTGGAAACCTACTTATTTTAAAACAGTCCTTTCAGCTGTGTATTTTTGACATTGTATCTTTTTTGTGTTCCCTGAAAAAACGAGGGTTGAAACGAGCCAAAATGAAAGAATCAGATATGGGTCACACTCGTTAAAATCTAAATTTTATAGAGTCAGATATGTGAGTGCTGACTGTATATGAAAGGGATGGACAGCATAAACACATAAGCAATGGAAACCGCTGAACAGAAAGTGTACACTATTGTTTTTTTGTTTATTTTTGTCAGTTGGATAAGAAATGCATCATTTGTAGATTCCTAAAATATTTGTAAAGGGTCCGGGAAGATATATTCCTCTCTAAGCTGCCAAGTCCCTAGTAAAAAATATCTTAGTTGCAGTTATATTATTGTTCTGCATAGTCTCTTTCTAGCATCATACATACTACTAAAATGATTGTATTCCTCTCTGAAAAATTGCCTTTGCATTTGCTTCAAAATAGGTCCCACAGAGATTATAAATTGCTATAGTGTTTCTGTTCAGGTCTGTAATGGTAATTACAGGTATTGTATGACATATATAGCTTTAAAAGGCTTAACCATGCTTCAGATCTGGATATGTATTAAATCAAGTTTTGAGATCCATGAGCCAATATTCTGGATGAGACAAAAGCCAGAGAATGGATCATTTAAAAAATCTGACTAGTAAATGGTATGAATCCACAGTTAAAGGACAGGGAGACCATATACTATGTTTTACTCTGTGTGGGTATGTGAAATTAATTTAAATGGCCCTTTTGTCTTGTGTTTCTGTTGCTTTTTTTCTAAAATCAGAACACGTTTTTTAACTTGATTCTCCTGTGAAATATATAAAACCAACCAGTAGCATACAAAGTTACTGCATAATACCCAATTACATTTTAGAAATAAACATGAATAAATCGACAACCACTGAAAAACTATAGACATTACATTGACTTACACTTACATTCACCATGACATGAAAATCTAATCTTAAAAACCTAATTTTTGTATTATTTATTTCTTAGCCGACGCCCTTATCCAGGGCGACTTACAATTGTTACAAGACATCACATTATTTTTACATACAATTATCCATTTATACAGTTGGGTTTTTACTGGAGCAATCTAGGTAAAGTACCTTGGTCAAGGGTACAGCCTATTTAAAAAGCCAGTAACATTCTGCGCCGGCTGCCTATTGGAAAAGATTCAGATTGGCACCCCCGAATCAAAGGGTGCCAACAAAACCGCCATTAATTAACCCAGTTTTTTTTTTCAAAATTAAATATTCAAAACAAAGGGGGGGGTGGTACAGAGCACGCCACCTAGAGCCCACTGGTCGACAAAAGCCGTCATGTCGCCAGTGGACTCCGCGTCAGCGTGCTCTAGCACCACCCGGGAGCAGTGTCTCACACCTGGGATTGAACCCATGACCCTCCGGTCAAGAGTCCAGAACCCTAACCACTACTCCACACTGATTTTGTTCTGAACTTAGGGTGCTCACACCTGAGTGTCCCCTATACATAAATCAGCCCAGCACCACAAGCCATTGAGCTCTAAAACCGTTCTTATCTCCTGCACCTAAAAAATTAGTAACAGTAAAAGCGTAACCTGGTTCCTTTTGTTCACAAGTGCCAAAAGTAACAAAAAATAGTTTTCATCCCATTGGATTTTTATTTGTAGTTGACACTGGGGAAAAACCCCACATCTTGTCTTTTTGAGGATTAAATGCAATTAATGCTTGTACACTTGTTAAATATATATTTTTTTAAAAACACTTTCTCAAGGTTTGGGTTGCATGTTAGCTTAGGGTTTCTCATGTATTTGATAATCAGTAGGGGTGTGCAGAGAACCTGTTACTCAAGCTTGTAACTGGCACAAGAAAAATTTTAAACTTTCAAATTTAAAGTTAAAACCTTTTTTTAACAATCGCAAGCAACTCGACATATCTTACCTTTGTTAAGATAAATAGCCAGGACCATATACGACTACTTATCGTTAAAAAGCAACAGATACCTATTTATGTATAGTAAAACAGTAGGTTCTTTGTGTGCAAAGCTAGCAGGGTAAATAAAGTGTTTATGAGACACAGAAAACAGATGTTGTATGAAACATCTTCCAGCAAAAACCACTAAAGAAAAAAATACCTTTTTTTTTTTTTTTAACGGCAAGAAACTCAAAAAATAAGTTACCTTTGTTAAGATAGAAGCACTGTCTTCACAGGACGGACAAGATATACTATTGCTTTGCTTTTAACAAAATGCATTGAAAGCACACAGTCGCAGTACATTTTTACCTCTTGTCTAGACAGAGAAATATAAATTCTATAAAACAGAGAAATAGTAACACTATAATCCACACAGACCAAAAAATGACTGAAATACTAACACAAAAACAACTTTAAAAAAAGGATATATTAGTCTCTTTTATTGTCTTCGATAAATGAAAGCATAGTTTCAAGGACATGTGCACATGGACATAATGAAGATTGACAGTCGCCTCTGCCCTATTGAATCCTACAATATTTTTTTCTCCAAATAACAAGTAACAAAATTACTTTTGTATTATTCATACTCAAATGACCATACTTGTTAGGAATATTCTTTGTACTCCTTGCTCAGCACAGCCCAATTAAATCAGTCCATTTATTTCCTGTTGCCATTACCAAAAAATCAATTTTCTTGGATTTATTGACTTCAAAATTAAAAACTGTCATTCTGGTTGACCTTTTGAATTGAAGCTCCAGCTTTGGTACTGAATTCAATCAATCAGAAGAATCTAAAACTGGGATTGAGTATTGGACCCAAACAACAAAGCATACAAGTATTTTTAAAAGATATTTTACAAGCACAATAACATGCAGAGGCGGCGCAAGGCATAAGCAGACTAAGCAAAAGTTTAGGCCCCCGATTCAGAGGGATTATAATTTTATTTTTAATCAGAACTTTAAATGTTGTAGTACTGAATGGAAAGAAGAATTTGCCCTTGTATTTGCATTTGCTTTTTGACTCATTTTTCCGCTGGTTTGGTACAGTTTTTTATTGTGTTTATATAGCATTTGCTAACACAATTGAACTGGAAGTATTATTTTGGTGGATAAAACCACTTAAATGCTTATTACTAATTCATTTAGAACCGCATGATGTGTGATCAGCGGGTGGATGAAATGGAGGATCACTTTAGAAACTAGGCAGATATTTTTTAACGGATTAACAGGTGGAAAACTTTCCACCGAAAATGAAAACCCTTTCAAAAATCAGGCCCCATGAGTCACGCTGCATTTAAAAACCAGTAGAAAGTTGGGAGGTGAGTGGTGCGTGGCTGTCCAGACAGGGTTTTGTAGTGTAAACCGCAGGTTCTTTATTTCACACTACTTCTTTAAAAAATAATCCCAAAAATCACAAATAATAATACTCCAACCCTATACCAACAATGGTATAGGGTAGGGCGGAATGGGTTCAACAAAAGTCTCACACTCCGGTAACCATGATCCTCCATGCATGAAACTGTGCGGTCTGGTGCAGGACGTGTTGAGTGTCTGTGCTGTGCAGTGGTGAAGGTAGTGCTCTAGGTGGGGTGCTGACTCCTAATCCTCCTCTGCAAGACAAACAACACTTAACAAAAACAACAAAAACCACAATGCACCGGCTTCTGTTCAAGTTACATTACCAGCGTAATAGGGGCCGTACTCACGCAGCTGCGTCCCCTTTGTTCTCTCAAACTCCTTCCTGCAATCAGCCCGGTGTCATGGGGTCATGGAGGCTGTGTTGTCCAGTGGTTAAAGAAAAGGGCTTGTAACCAGGAGGTCCCCGGTTCAAATCCCACCTCAGCCACTGACTCATTGTGTGACCCTGAGCAAGTCACTTAACCTCCTTGTGCTCCGTCTTTCGGGTGAGACGTAATTGTAAGTGACTCTGCAGCTGATGCATAGTTCACACACCCTAGTCTCTGTAAGTCGCCTTGGATAAAGGCGTCAGCTAAATAAACAAATAATAATAATAATAATGGTTTATCCAATCGCTGCCTGACCGGCATCTGATCGCAGTGGAGATGTTCAGAGCACTTGCAGCTACATGTCTTTCCCAAGATGGCCGACTTCCTGTTTCCACCTACCGTCGAGTCCGTCAGTCGAGGGGAAAATATACCACCACCCTTACATAGTGCCTTTTCTTGTCGAGAGGGAGATTTACAGCTCCAATACCTTTGCTCTCTGTCACATAGTACACACAACATTCACAATGTATCAGCAAATTGAAATCTGTCATTCCCAAGGGGGCAAAAGTGTCTGTAAATCTGTATGTTGTAGCGAAATTATATTGCAGTGAATTGTTATGTTATTATTTATGACATACACGCTACATTCTACTGTTTTTTTCATCATATAATTGACTAAGAAAGATTTTTTTAAAGTAAAATATACTTTTTTAACCTACGTTAATGATTAGTTTTCTCTACATTGTCTACTTTGGTGGATCCCTGAGAAGTTGCAGATTTATTGTGTGTGTTTAGTGGCTTCTCTGCGATAGCATTTGCTCTTTGTTTGTGTATTAGGTAATATATGTATAGGCATTGAGACTATCTCTAATTATTTTTTGTAGATGAATGAATGTACAAATACTCCCATATATAAACAAAACTGACACTTTAGATGTGTGCTTCAAAGACCAAGTCAGGAAAGAACTGCCTGGATGCAAAATTATCAGACTCTGAATTTTACAAGGTAAACCCCAGACATTTAGTTACTCAAAGATGTGGGTAAATACACTTGAGATCCAATTTATATTCCTCTGTGGAAAAACACTGCTGTAACCCTTTGTGACAGGCAATCATTTACAAAGGGAGGTTGTGGTAGAAAGCACCTTCAAAATGAACAATAAATCACAGTAGACTTGTTCAAGGGGATTCTTTCAAATCAAATATCCTAAAAGGAGCTACATATAGCGTGTATATTAAATATTATGCATTTCATTTGGTTTACAAAATAGGCTTAGTTAAGCTAGATTTATTACTTCACTTAATTGAAGTGATAGCACATTGCAATACAGTAAACTATCTTTTCAGAATTATTATTATTATTATTATTATTATTATTATTATTATTATTATTATTATTATTTAAAAAGCAACTGGTGGTACATATTTATTTTTTATCAGATTTTGTTGGGAGTTTTGTAGGCTCATTAAATGGTCATGCAAATTATTTGCGTTACCGGAGTATCCCAGACACTTGTCGCATATGCCCGGATATTGCGTATGATATACTAGAAGTATGCATACAGCATAAGGGCGGGTCTCGAGTTGTATAATGATGTCTGAGAGAGCACATGTTCTGTACTTACTGCAAGTTACTAATGATTTAATATTGTATAATAAACTTGGTTAAATCCAGTTACAGTCTTGTCTGAGCTTAAACAACACACCACATTACATGGTGTCAGAAGTGACGAAACTAAAAAACGGGATAGATTAAAAAAAAAATGGAAAGATTGAGCCCGCCAGCGAAACTAAGCCTAGAAGGCAACATGGCCGAACAGTGGAGGAAATTCAAACAGAGATTTGAAATATACTTAGCAGCTACGGAATCGGAAGGGAAACCGGAGAAGCAGCAAACCTCACTGTTTCTACACGTGGTCAGTGAAGATGCATTTGAGATTTATAACACTTTCACGTTCGACGATCAAGCAGAAAAAGTCAGAATGGAAAAATTTGAGGACTCCTACACCCCAAGAAAGAATATCACGTACGAAAGGAATGTTTGTGCATGTGTGTGCAATGCTCAGGTGAGACGATAGATCAATATGTAACAGAAATGAAGAATAAAAGTAAGACATGTGAGTTTGGTAACCTGACAGAATCTCTGATAAGAGACAGAATAGTCTGTGAGATAAGTGATCCAGTGTTGAAGACTGTTAAGAGACCCTGGCCTTACCTTACAAAAGGCAGCGGTCGTTTGTAAAACAGTAGACGTTACCAAAATAAGAATTAAAAACGCTCACGAATACTGAAACAGAGAACAAAGTCCCTGAGATGGATGAAATAAAAAGATGCAAAGAAATGAAGAGAGTAGGACCGGGAAAAAAGGAAAGACCACTAGGTGGCAGCAATAGACCGAGACATCAGAGTAAATGCGGACGGTGCGGCAAGGAACATTCGAGAAATAGCTGTCCAGCCATGGGAAAAGAGTGCATGAACTGCAAAAATAATTTCACATGGATGTGTAGAACGGGCAAAATACAGACAGTGAAGCAGATACAGGAAGACAGCGAAAGAGAACTGTTTATAGGAGTTATGGAGAATGTAGACAGCCCTGGAAAAGACTAGAAAGCACAAATAGAAGTAAATGGAGAATTTGTCATGCTTATATTAGATACGAGCACAAGCCAACGTTTTGCCAAAACACACCTACCAGAAAATGAGGTCAAAGCCAGCTTTGAAAAAGACAAAAGTGAAACTGACAACATACAGTGGAGAATGAATTCCAGTCATTGGAGTGACAACAATGGAGTGTGCCCACAAAGCTACTGTCAAAACTTTTGAATTTATAGTAGTTGATGTAAAAGCACAGCCTGTGTTAGGATTAAAAGCATGTGAAGAGCTCAATTTAATAAAGCGAGTGATGCATTTAAATATAGAACAAGAAGGAAGCGAGATATTAGCACAGTACAAAGATGTTTTCGGAGATTTAGGATGTTTACAAGGCACTCACAGAATTAAACTTGACCCGGATGTTGCTCCCGCTTGCATCCACCAAGGAAAATACTGTTTGCTTTAAGAGACAGAGTTAAAAAAGAATTGGAAAGAATGACAGAACTGGGAGTAATTGCGAAAGAAATTGAACCGACCAAGTGGGTCAGCCCCATGATAATAGTAGAAAAGCCTGACAAGTCATTAAGAATATGTTTGGACCTTCAACAATTGAACAAAGCAATTCAAAGAGAACACTACCAGCTACCAACAATGGAAGAACTAAGTAATAAATTGACTGGAGCAAAGTACTTTAGCGTTTTAGATGCTTCCAGTGGATTCTGGCAAATACCGCTGGATGAACAGAGTTCAAAGTACACCATTCGGGAGGTACCATTTTCTGAGACTGCCAATTGGAATTTCAAGTGCACCCAAAGTTTTTCACAAGAAAATTGCAGAAATAATGGAAGGAATTGAAGGTGTCACAACTTATATTGATGACTTGCTAATCTGGGGCACTACCAAAGCAGAGCATGATTCAAGACTGTAAAGAGTCTTAATGCGAGCAAGAGAAGTTGGATTACAATTCAAAAAGAAAAAGTGCCACATTGCAATGCCACAGTTGAAGTACCTGGGAAACACCCTCACAGCAGATGGCATGAAACCTGATGATGCAAAGATAAAGGCAGTTGTGGACATGCCTGAGCCGACAAACAAAGTGGAGCTGCAAAGACTGTTAGGTATGGCTAGTTTTCTTGCAAAATTTCTACCACTAAGGCAGTTGTTGCAGAATGATATTGAATGGCACTGGACAAAAGAACATGAAAGGGCTGTGAAAGAGATGAAAGCATGTTTAACAAAAGCTCCAGTTTTGAAGTATTTTGACCAAAACAAGCCAGTAAAGTTAACAGTAGATGCCTCACAGAGTGGCTTGGGAGCGCATATGCGTCCAGAGCACTGACCACCACAGAGTAAAGGTATGCTCAAATTGAGAAGGAGATGCTGGCAGTAGTATTTGGATGTGAGAGGTTCCACCAGTATGTGTATGGCAGAAGAATTGATGCTGAATCAGATCATAAGCCACTTGAAGCGATAGTGAAGAAACCACGGAGTAAAGCACCACCAAGAATTCAGAGATTCCTATTGAGATTGCAGAAGTACCAATATGATCTGAAACATGTTCCAGGTAAACTAATGCTGTTCCAGGAAACTACCCTTATGTTTCTCTGGATCTGTATTCCACAAGTAGTGCCTCGATGTCCAGATACCTCTACTTTAAATACTAGTTCAACAACTAACTTTAAGATAACACCATAATGCATATCCAAACTGATTAGCAGAGTGTCATTTTCATTATCAATTGCTCAGCATTTGCTAAGCACCGATAACCTTGTTTCACCTCCTCTGAACCATTCTTTCTGTTGCATAAACAAGTTCTTTGCTAAAAACGTTTTATTCAGTATTTAACAGATTTTATTTTGCAGTGTTTCACCTGTACTGAGTGAACGTGAATGTTAAAGTACAATCTCTATATGTGAAATGGCTCTATATGTATTTCCTTTGGAGGCACTGTAACTCTATAAATAGATAGGCCCAACATATTTGGTGAATTGGGTAAAAAATGTAAATGTAATCTATTAATATTAGCACTTTGTCATACTGAAACTACTAGCACATTATCTGAGAATACTTTATTCTCTCCTTCATTTCTACAAATCAGTAATTTTCTAAGACCGGAATTTCATTCTTGTGCATGAAGATTACATAATACAGCTGACAACCATGAGCTGAATGGGGTGGATATTTCCAGATTTCCTGACTGCAACTAAGCATCAAACAGCTTGAAGAAAGGAATTGAATCTTGAAAATTCATACATTTGGAGATAAGTAGGTCTGGCAAATGACGTGCATGTATTTAAATTGTCAGAACACCCCCTTTCATATAAAACCACATTTTTTTTATTTTTATAAAACACTGAATCCATATTTTTGTTATTGAATAATATTTTAATAATTATTTATTATGTTGAATAATTAGCTTTTTTTAATTAATAAAATCAAAATGCCAACCATAAAAGTAACACAAATGCACAATATATTACAAACACATACCTTTGTCTGAACATCCCACTGCTAACAGATGAATATCTTGGGCTGGATTTCTTTATTGTCAATTGGCCAGTAAACTATATCTGTGAATATTAAATTTAGTAACTTATTCATAATGTATTGTACCAAGTAGTGTTGTATTGCTGTATATAAACAATTAACGAACCACATGTGCCATAATGGTATTTTGATATAATAACACAGAGTTCAAATCAGCATGAAGTTTTAACATCTAGTCTCGTGTAATGGAAATCAAAATCTATAGTTATTGCAGATCCCTGTTTATTAATGTAATTTGTATGTACTGTTGTGCTTTATCAAAATAAGAAGTTACTGACTTATATTGTGAATGGGCTCTTTCAGCATCTTAGCATGTTAATAATATTAATAATAATAATTTTAAAAAAAACACACTTGCTTGTTTTAGCCCTGCTCTTGGAAGGTATTTTATTAACCCAGTAACTTTGTCTGGTTCTTTTGTACACTGTACTGTTATCTCTTATCCTTGGCATTTTTTCAAAATCTTTAGAATTGGGTACATTTTAATGTTATAAAAACTTCTAAAACAACACACATTTGCATAATAATATAGTATAATATAAAGTAATCAGGTCACTACGGTGTAGAAAATAAGCACATTATTATTACAATTCTTTCTTATATGGATGCTGGTTTATGGCTTTCAGTTTCCAGTAAAGCCAAAGCAAGGTAATGCAGCTTTTAGTTTTCTGTTGTTTACAACAACAGTATTTACCAGCAAATTGGATTAAGGAAATGTACAAGAACTCCTGAGTAGATGACCACTGAAGGAATTATCAGCATCCCATAACCAGATAACCTGGCTGTTTTGACTGAAGATAACTGAAGTAAAAATCCACCAGACCTCAAAGTATTGAATCAACAAAACTTTCTTTTATAGAATAATTTCACAAAAACAATCAGACCCAATTCTTAAATCGTTAGTTAAGAAACATCAGTTTGCAGTCCTTACAATAGCCTTCAAAGTTGTGTGATACTAGTTTTTGTAACATACAGTATATAGATGGTTTCACACTTCCAGATTACCACAGGCAACCACTTTAGTGCAAAGTGGAGTGTGTGAAACCAGAGTGTGTCACTTTCATGGATCAATACTTTATCAATACTCATCGGGCACAGTACAACTGCGTTACAGCTTCCTATGAATTTACCACAACAAAGCAAACATGCATATTATGAATAGTACAGTTATTACAATAGCACACAGGTTTTTAGTGATCATTTGATATTGCTTAATAAACCTGGAGTAGAAATAAAACCTAAGAAACAGTAGGATTGACAATCATGTGAGAAAAAAGTACAAAACTGATGTAACAAAGATCGGGGGAAAAATACAAATGTAGAAAGTGATAGAAAATGAATGTGCTGGTTTAATACTAATCGAGTTCTCATTTAGAAATGGAAACAAAGCAGTTGTCTGAATGAAAATTAAAAGGTAAATTCCTGCACATTTTAATAACATTGGTAAAATACCAGCCTAAGGGAGACGATTCCTTTTCTTACTTCAGGTAATAAAATGAATTATTTTTCAGGTTCACTTAATCCAGGTCAGTATCATTTTATATCGGATAGAATTGAAATCTAGCCAACTAGCAGAGACATCATTTTCATTTAGTTCCACATGTCTTGAATTCAAGGCTGTGTCTTTGGGGAAATTACCACTGTGCAAAGTTTACCTGCATTTTATCTGACAAGCTGCACAGGCAATTCCATCTGTTCCCTTATGTTGGCAGAAACCAGACAGTTTCTGCACTGGCTATAAAAGTGTAGGTGAAGTTGAAGGATACCATTTTTAACTTAACATTACTCGAACATGAGCATGAGAAAGATAGTTGCCAAGACAACCAAATGTTTATGATCTAGTTAGGTACAGGAGTTTATCCTATTACGTACTCATACTTATTAAAACATAACTTCAACATAACATAAATTACAAGGGAATTACATTATCGTCCACAGTTTATATGATCCTTTTACCAGGAAATGTGAAAATAAACTTTCATGGTTGAATACTTGTCAAAGCTTTATTATTTATTATACAGCTTTAAAATCCAGCTCTAGTTTCCTAATTATTACCAACCTTGATTTAGTCCATTGTCATTTTCATTGAAAAGAGAGGAAAGGTTAAAGATTAGAGAACAATTCAGTACCGTCAGCCAATCAGCTTCCAGTTCTAGCAGGCTGTAGTAGACGGTAGATTCTTGCTGGAACGTCTCAGCACCAACTGTGAATCAAATTTAAAATCAATCAGCGCAAGTGCTGGCTTTTTCTTTTTGACTTGCTGTATTTTTAAGCGTAGTTCACTATTGGACAGTAAATACTAAACAAAGACAATTGGTCCAAATTAATTTTATTATCTTGACTTTCATTGGCGCCCTGGCCTTCAGCTCGGGACGCATAACTCCATTCGCGGTCAACCATCACACGGTAGAGCCATCATCGATGCCCACTAGCGCTTAAATAGAAGAATACCGTTAAGTGGCTGAAACATGCGGCATGTCATTGTTTTTAGTGGACTTTGAAGTTAAAGGAAATTGCGAGAGGTGCCTCAGGTATCATTTAACCCTTTCCAAGCCATTTAAAAAAAATGTTCAATGAATGCACACCCTTGTTTTTATGAGTCATAAGTCATTCAAATTGTATCAAATCACCATAAAACCATATATCATAAAAACTTAGATCTTGAAGAATATACAAGTGGTCAGTCTACAGGTAACCAGTGTCTGAGGCAGATAGGTAAGTGATCCTGCTTCAAGTAATTTTAAATTAACTACATTAAGTAACATTATAGGTGGTGTTTCAATTAGGTGAGGTAGTGTGTGATTAGTACCAGGTGAGTGTGGTTAAATTGAATAGAGGTTGATTTGCTATTTGATTGGTTTCCACACACCTTTTTTCCACCTAGTTGTTATATTAGTCAGGTAGGCTATTTGTGCACCAGCACGAATCGCCAGCAAACCGAAGAACCTCACAACAAAAGAGCCGGGAGTCTAGCTGTGGGAGTCAAGAGCCTCACAACAAAAGAGCCGGGAGTCCAGCTGTGGGAGTCAAAAGCCTCACAACAAAATAGCCGGGAGTCTAGCTGTGGGAGTCAAGAGCCTCACAACAAAAGAGCCGGGAGTCCAGCTGTGGGAGTCCCATTGTTTACATGTCCTTATTGAAAATACAGTTAATCTGACTTAAATGTTAATGGAAAGTAACAAGGAATAATTTAACAATAATTTAATATGCAATTGCATATATATATATATATATATATATATATATATATATATATATATATATATATATATATATATATATATATATATAAATATTCATTTAACATTAACTTAATATGCAATTGCATATCTATTTATTATTAATTTATGCCACGCAATATAAAGCGTTACCTAAATTTCTTATGCTCGAGTACACTTTCATGAGGAAATATGTCCACTTTGTCAGTCAGAAAGTGCAAATGTAGTAACATTACATTGGTAAGCAGAAATCAATATTTTGGAGATGATTATTGTGAAGAGTCTGAACTGGATTCATTTGCTTCCCTAAGCGGTTTGTAGCAGCAGAGCTCCTTGTTGCCACTTGACTTGAATTTCTTTATATTTTTATTTTCCTTTACAATGGCCGACTTCGTACTTGCGAGGGGCGATATAATCTCAGCGAGACTGTTTCGACTCAGAAGACGTCATACAATTTGTGATGCACGGGGGGCCCCCTTAGGTGTGGGGCCCTAGGCAGCTGCCTTGCTCACCTTGCCCTAAGGCCGGCCCTGATTCCAGTAAATATGATCTGAGCACAAGTGTATGAAAATCATGTTTTAGCACATAAACACATACCTTATAAAACTACACGGTGATCTTATTGTGCAGTCCGTGTGTGTTAAACAGCAACTTGGTATGCCTTATTCTTGTTGTTTACTTTGCATCATTCTGTGTTTCAGTCTTTACAGCCTGGTTACTTTTTTAAACTGTTTAAAGCACCGCTGTGGCCTCCATAAAGCTTTCAGAACATCAAGTGCATCAGGGGGGAACCATTAATAAATACCACAGAGTAATTGGGGTGTTTTTAGACACACTGTGCGACAGGTTAGTGGTTGTGCCCTGTGTTCAACTGTCATTATTAGTATTTAGAAGAAAGAATTTCGCCAGGCTATAAATACAATAGGTACAATATATTTGGGAATACGTGTTCACATGCAAGTTCTGTGATAACTTTGAGACTTAAAACATGATTTTTATTATTATTATTTTTATGCACTATCCACTTCCCTTATGACCTATATAAAGACTATATCAGAAAATTTATTTTCACAAAAAGCCTCTTTGAAATTGCAAACACATATCTGAGATTACTCTAATCTTCTATAAATGTAATTACATTTTAATAAAGGGCACCATTCTAATATCATGTTGGAAAGTAACTAAACTTATTTTTAGTTATATTTTATAAATTTGTAATTTAGAATATGATACCCATTAATACATAAGTGTCATGTTCTTATTAAAACAGATGTATCCTCATATGCACACTGCTGGGGGGTGGGGCTGGGGGGCCGGGCATTCAGACAGCATCATACAGCCCAACAAAATCTCTAGTTGACTTTACTTTTATGTATTCTTGAGTTCTTATTATTACTACAGTCTAATTACATTTTTCAACACATATTTCTCAGAAGAATATTTTAAATATTTGCATTACATTACATTGCATTACATTGTGTTCAAGCCCAGTTCCACAGAGTGCATAAATGAATATGAATTGGAATCTTGGCAAGTTTTTAAACATATTTTTCATTTGATCTAATAATAACTCAAAACAAAGGGGACTTGATGGAGGAAAGTGATTCATGATTCGGGGTGGTATGGAGTTTCAGGTAGAAGTTCAGGAGTCAGAGAGATACAGTTTAACACTTGATGATAATTACATTTTTCAAGTGCTAAAGTGATAAGCAAAAACACTGATGATAACAAAAGAAAAAGGTGCCTGCAGACAGTTGGCCAAAGAAAGTACAGCTCCTAACTGTGAACTTTTATATGAGCTGCAGAACACAAACATTCCAGTTAAAGCTGTAGATTACAAAGTATTTTATGAATCTGGACAGCACTGTATATTTTTTTGCTTGTATTATGCTGTTTTGGCGAGGACTGCAGTCTTTTTTGAGTCTGTGGCATATACTGTACAGATCTGTGGTCCTGCTGTAATAACACATTGGTTCTTATAGTGTATGGTACTGTGGTACTACATGAGTGTATGTTGATTCAATTCTGATACCATTGCTATGTACTAATATGAAAATGTTACCGGTTTTGTACCCAGTAGATCAAATCAGTGTGTCCAGTATAGAACCACTGAATTATCATTTTATGTCACTGCATTGAACTAAGATAATTGGTTAAGCGGGTATAGTACATAAATTATGGCATTATTTGTGCAGTTGCTCTAGTTTAATACTACAGTATATGAAGGAGTACTGTCCTGGAAACTGTTTTTCATCAAGTTTGATGTACTGTGTGCGATTTGACGTTTTCAGTCTGTTCCTAGAAGTAGAAATATCTATTTACCGGTAACTTTCAATAAAGTACTTGCAACATTCCATTTGATAATGAAAATATTATATAAATAATTAACTGGAAAAATGAGGATCATTTGGGCTTCAGGACAGAGGAAAGCTACAGAAAGGCTTTAATCCTTGATGGTTGTCTTCCTGTTAAGCCCTACAATGGGGCTCCAGAGGAATGGGACAGATGTGGGAGTTAAGAGTGGAGGTGAATGAGTATTGAAAGGTTGAATCAAAGGCTGATTATAGTTGAAGAACATCAAGGCAGTGTTGTATATTCTGAGACCATATTCCTTACATTAATTACATTTTAATTAGATCAAATGGCAGCTGCAATTCCTGCCTCACCCCCTTAACTGTCTCATTATTCCAGAGAGCCCAGTAAGCAGTCTTTTGACAATACACTCGATTTGTATTTAAATGGTAGATAAGTTATCCATTAGATCCATCTATGTAGCAGAATTACTTACAGTTAATACAGTGCACTCTGTTATTATTATTGGAATTATATCCCTAGCAACCTCAAATGTATTGTAAAGTAGGCTTTCAGCTTTCAAATTGCTGTGCCTTTGTGCTTTTACGCTGCCCCATATTGCAGCTCAATCAACTAAAACCCACTTGTGAAGTATTATATGCTGGACAAAAGACTATGACAATAGGGGATCCTATATTTCTATGCTGCCTCCATACAGTAAGTACCAGGTGGCAGCGGTATGTCCTGAACAATCACAGGAATGGAGTTTTGACATGTATTGCTCTAGCTCTAGCTGCAGTAGCACACTTTGGAAAAGGACTGCCTGAGGCCCCTCATTATCTTTGCCTGCACATGGTGATGTTGTCTGTCTCAGTCTTCAGCGCCTTCAATGCCACTGCTCCCTACTTCTCCCTGTCTGCTTATATCTACAGCAACCTAACTGATAACGAAAACAGCCCAAATAACACCAGTAACAAGCTGGTTTGCTCTCTTCATGACTGGCCATATCTGTACACCCAGGTCCACAAACTCTCATTCTAAACAGTCACATAATTAAACCTAAATCAGAATGTTGTTTCCTTGGAAGTAAGGAACAACTGTAGCTGTTGTTGTAGGGTTCTGTCTGTATAATTTATTTTTCAACGTGATAAACATTTTCAATTAAATTTCCTTTCTGAATATTTGTCTTTTACCTCTCTCAAAAATACACAGTAGTAGTTAATCAGGTCTATTCAATTGCTGATATAGAACTAAAGTAAAACCAGTTTTCATTTTTTTATACAATAGCACCCTCTGGTGGTTTAAAAGACAAGTTGTAAATGTAATGCTGTTGATGAGAGTTCACAGCAAGCATTTAACATACAAATTGCTTCAGTAGCTTTAATGAAACTGTTTGGTCATCTCCTTAACAGAGTTTAAAACTGCAAAAAAACAAACAAACAAAAAAAAACAATATAGTGGCACTGATCTATTGAACCTATGTATATGATCGTAAGCTTTGTGTTGTTTTAAATATTGGTACCATTCTTATGGCCAGTGTGTCTTTCTTTTTTCAATAAGCTCTAAAAACAGTTATTTCAATTTTATTCAACACAATGTTTTAGGGCTACAAAAGAATTCATTTCCTGCAGTTTTTCTATATGATATTTTCTATTTGGCTCAACAATATTAATATATACAGTATATACTGTATATATATATATATATATATATATATATATATATATATATATATATATATATATATATATATATATCAGTACTGTGCAAAAGTTTTAGGCAGGTGTGAAAAAATGCTGTAAAGTAAGAATGCTTTCAAAAATAGACATGTTATTAGATTATATTTATCAATTAACTAAATGCAAAGTGAGTGAATAGAAGAAAAATCTAAATCAAATCCATATTTGGTGTGACCACCCTTTACCTTCAAAACAGCATCAAGTATCAATTCTTCTAGGTACACTTGCACATAGTTTTTGAAGGAACTCGGCAGGTAGGTTGGCCCAAACATCTTGGAGAACTAACCACAGTTCTTCTGTGGATTTAGGCAGCCTCAGTTGCTTCTCTCTCTTCATGTAATCCCAGACAGACTCGATGATGTTGAGATCAGGGCTCTGTGGGGGCCATACCATCTCTTCCAGGACTCCTTGTTCTTCTTTACGCTGAAGATAGTTCTTAATGACTTTCGCTGTATGTTTGGGGTCATTGTCATGCTGCAGAATAAATTTGGGGCCAATCAGATGCCTCCCTGATGGTATTGCATGATGGATAAGTATCTGCCTGTACTTCTCAGCATTGAGGAGACCATTAATTCTGACCAAATCCCCAACTCCATTTGCAGAAATGCAGCCCCAAACTTGCAAGGAACCTCCACCATGCTTCACTGTTGCCTGCAGACACTCATTCGTATGCGCTCTCCAGCCCTTCGTGAACAAACTGCCTTCTGCTCCAGCCAAATATTTCAAATTTTGACTCATCAGTCCAGAGCACCTGCTGCCATTTTTCTGCACCCCAGTTCCTGTGTTTTCGTGCATAGTTGAGTCGCTGGCCTTGTTTCCACGTCGGAGGTATGGCTTTTGGCCACAAGTCTTCCATGAAGGCCACTTCTGACCAGACTTCTCCGGACAGTAGATGGGTGTACCAGGGTCCCACTGTTTTCTGCCAGTTCTGAGCTGATGGCACTGCTGGACATCTTCCGATTGCGAAGGGAAGTAAGCATGATGTGTCTTTCATCTGCTGCAGTAAGTTTCCTTGGCCGACCACTGCGTCTCACGGTCCTCAACGTTGCCTGTTTCTTTGTGCTTCTTCAAAGAGCTTGGACAGCACATCTGGAAACCCCTGTCTGCCTTGAAATTTCTGCCTGGGAGAGACCTTGCTGATGCAGTATAACTACCTTGTGTCTTGTTGCTGTGCTCAGTCTTGCCATGGTGTATGACTTTTGACAGTAAACTGTCTTCAGCAACCTCACCTTGTTAGCTGAGTTTGGCTGTTCCTCACCCAGTTTTATTCCTCCTACACAGCTGTTTCTGTTTCAGTTAATGATTGTGTTTCAACCTACATATTGAATTGATGATCATTAGCACCTGTTTGGTATAATTGTTTAATCATACACCTGACTATATGCCTACAAAATCCCTGACTTTGTGCAAGTGTACCTAGAAGAATTGATGCTGTTTTGAAGGCAAAGGGTGGTCACACAAAATATGGATTTGATTTAGATTTTTCTTCTATTCACTCACTTTGCATTTAGTTAATTGATAAATATAATCTATTAACATGTCTATTTTTGAAAGCATTCTTACTTTACAGCATTTTTCACACCTGCCTAAAACTTTTGCACAGTACTGTATATATATATATATATATATATATATATATATATATATATATATATATATATATATATATATATATATTTTTGTACAAGTAGATGATATAAGCAACTGGGTGAATGCTGCTGTCTTAGAAAGACTACAATAGAAACGTTAGTCAGGGAGAAGTTCTTTCAAGGCATTTCAATTTGAATATTATAATAAACCAAGCTTATTATGGTTAAGCAACAGATCAAGTTAATTAGGTCAACATAAGCTAGTAAAAATCAAATGCCTTATCTTATTTAAGACTGTGGCACATATTACATTCTTTAAAAAGCAATGATAATGTTGAACAAAGGTAGATGCAGAACAGACTCATACAAATAAAGGTTAAGAAATATTATATCATGTCACTTTTGAAACAACACATAATAAGATAGCTAACTATTTTAAAATAATAATTTAAAAAACTCCAGACATGTCAGCTTGAAGCTTTTGAAAGATTAACAGAGTGACAAGACATTGTGACATTGCTGCCAACAGGTACATCCCCTGCTGCTTGCACTGTGCATTCCTGCTAAATAAAGTGTTGGCAGGGCTTTTAGTCTTGACTCAATAGATCATGTGTAGGAGGGTACTGTCAGTCATGATAGAGAAGATAATTCTTATGTTCAAAAATCATTTAGCTGCTATATATGATATAGGAAATCATTTTGATGCAAATGCAAAGGCACATTTTCTCAGTTGAATAAACTAATTGAAATGATACATGGTGCAATATTAAGTTGCAGGAAGGAGCATTTAAATATTAATAGTTGCTTGCTAGTTTTATAATATTAAAATGATTTGACTTTGCACTTGCTTAAAAATAGTGCCCATGGTCTTTTATTCTTGAGCTCCATCCTTGAATACAAATTCACAGCCACAGACTATTACATTGCCATATTTATCACACTGACATATGGGTCTGTGTAGAGTCTGCTGTACATACTTCAGTAGGTGTCAGAAAGGCCACATGCTCATATGACTTCCTGAATTAACAGTCAAGCCCTTAAGTTTAGGGTTAACTTCCATATCCACTTATGTTCCTGTACACTATGTATTTAAGTGCCCTTGGGGCACACAGGGAATGTATTGAATGATTCCTGAATGCAGTACCTTCATACCACCTTGAACCACTTTAAAAGATTAAGGAAAGATAGAGTATATCCTTTTGCATTGTATTAGCAACCTCAATAACATTTAACATGTTTAGCACATTCATTTGTAGTACAAATAAATACCTTGTGAAGTCAGTTAAAGACAAAGGAAATGCATTATAGCAAAAATAAGTATTATCAAATGTATTCTATCTAGACTGTGGTTTACTTACTGAAAAATGTTAGTTTAAAGAATTGATGAACAAACTAACCACAACTTGAATATAACTCCACATTATCTAGCAATAGATTACGCATAGCCTCTTGTGTTTTGGTTATGTCGCTAGGCATTAACTTGCAATTTATTTTGCAAAAATTCTACATAATCGACTCCTTTCCAATCCTCTGCCAATGTCAAATGCCAAACTAATCATGAAAGCCATCTTTCATATTTGTGTTTTTGTGTGCTTTTGGCTGGGTCTCAGACCCTCATCAGTACAGGACTACCTTACATTGGTAACCCTATGTTAACATTGGGTAGTCCCAAGATTAGTGCTCATCGGGGGCGGTGAAGCATGCTGTTCAAAACAGCAATTATTAGTTCATGGTTTATCTAAGCCAATCGCATTCCAATCTGATAAACTAGCATACTGAAATTCTTACTGTGGTATCTTAGTTTTAAGCAGACTAATATAATCCATCCTAAAAATACCACACGTAAACGCATTAAAATGTCTTAGGCTGGGACCAAATCAAAACTTTGACAACCCGCTAATCGCAGTTAACAAAACTGTATTTAATAGCGTTTTCTTTTCATGAGTAGAAGAAACTAGATACTTACAAAAAAAGAAAACGCTATTAAATACAGTTTTGTTAAGTGCGATTAGCGGGTTGTCGAAGTTTTGATTTGGTCCGGTCCTTAGACAAAACAGGTGTATACTGTATGCCAGACCAATACAAAAATGCCTGCTTTAAATTTCTCTTCAGCCCCAACCTGTAAGACAAATTCCATATACTGTCCATTTATAGCCTACTGGGTTACCTGTATGGAAACATGTTTTTGATTAGGCTAACAGCATTATTTCGGCAATACAATACCCAAAGTACATCTTGTGGCAAAAGTAGTTCAATGTATTATTCCAAACAAAATGTTGTCCAGCTGCCATGTGCTTCACTCCTCAAAGGCCCTAATACACCCAAGAACCCCCTTCACACTCTTTGCATCAGCCCATTGAAATGGTTTAAATCAGCAAGAAACTGCTAAGAACAACAATTTAACAGCTCTTTCTTGCAACTAAGTTGCATTCTCTCAAGACAATTTGCCCTTGTTTGAAATTGCCTTTGCTTCAGAACAGGAAATTGTCCCCAATTTTAACAAAGAAATATGTTGGTCAAGCAGCTCTGTTATCATGTTATTCAAATGCTCATTGAATTTTGCTTGTCTAGTCTCAGAAAGGATCATTTTTCCCATAAGAAGAATTATCGCCTTGTTTGTTTTTTATGTGTTTGGAAACTGGTTATTGAAAACTATGAGCACAGTTTAACAGGAAAGGTACAACGCTTAAAGAACTAAAAAAAGCTTATGTACAGTTAACTTTTTGAATTTGTAAAACAAATTGTGAATTTTGGGCTGATACTTTATACAAATATTTGATTTAGCAAGCTACCTTTAATCTAAATGAATCTGCCCACATACATGACTATTGTTTAGTTCTGCATTAAGAAGTTTCACTCCTCTGCCAGTTTGTCCATTTTTTTCAACTGCAGTCTCTAGGTGGCGCTATCCCACTACTGACACCACGTGTGGAAGGATAGCATCAGGAATGAGACTCAGAGTCAGGAAAAGCTGCCGTTCAACCGTGTATGCGCACGTTTATTAAACAAAAAGCAAAAACACAGGAACAAATAAACACGGGTCTAAACAAATGTTAAAAAGAAAACAAAACAATACAGCTTGGGCATTCACCTTCACTATAAAGATTCAAAACAAAGCAAAAATCACAGCACAAACACTCACCAAACTCCCTCTAACACACAAAGGGTGTCTGGGTCCTTTATACATGGATATACTCGCCACTTCCAAACTGATTATTAAAGGTGTCCATGGCTTACCGGTAGCTGTCAATTAAAAAAAAGAATACTGCTGGAACTGCCAGTTCAGTATAGAAAAGGTGATATGGAACAGCACAGGCTACAACAATCTAGGATATCTAACGAAGTCAGCACAAAAACATGAAACACTGTTACACTCAAAACTTTTGGACAAACCAGGATACTTTCTGATATTTCTGTGACAGCATGTTAAGCAATCACTTGTCAATAGCCACAGTATTCTCGGGTACCTCCAACAAGATTCAGAACAACTTAATCTCTTCAGTGTCTCAGGTTTTTCTAGTTAGACAGTAAAAATGGGGAGCCAACTCCAGGACTGCAATATACCCAAATCCGCAGTATAGAGAGGGGTGATGTAACGAGGGGTGGTATCCACCTCTTGCATCATCAACCTACCACCAAGAGGGGCACCACCATACACAAGGTTCAGTTCTACCTCGCTACCAGCACCCTCTAGTGGAGAACCTCAACGAAACCTGGAAAAAGATCAGAGAAAGGATTTAAACAAAGGACATTCAATAAACAGTGACCAAGCCAAGTGTGGAGTGATACTTTCCAGTTCCGAGCCCAAAAGTGGAACGGGTGAAATTTACGGTTTCAAGAACCAACCTGGGACTGTGTATTACTGAAAGAAAAACCACCTGCACCCCTGGATACCTACCAACCGTGAACACAATCCTTCACAATATATATATAAACTGCATGAATCATACAGTATAAAACAAAAATGTAAAACATATGTTGTTAATAACCTTTTTTTTCAAGACATAGATGGATTTTGTAAGTATGATTTTGGTGGAAATATACTGTGTAGAGGAGTGTTCACTACAAACTGGTGTTTTTAAGGAGACTATGGCCCAGATATTCGAAAGGTTTGCGCATTGCGCAGAGGGTTACACGCGCCGCAAATGGCCATTATGCGCGAATGCACAAAATGTGCCATATTCGAAACTTCATTTTGCATGCCACAATCCTTTTTGCGCTGTGCACAAATATAATATATGCATAGCGGAATTTGGCGGGAGTGGCCGACAATTTGCGAGATCCTGCCATGTTCGAACGTAGGCCCCAAGCACAAAACCAGTTTTGAGAGGCACAAAATAACGCTTTTAAAAAGCAAGACTTAACTCACTCACCCAATCATTGAAGTGAAATGCAGGCGCTTTCCGAGGTACTACAACAATGGAAAACACCCAGCGATCATACAAGGTTCCGTCCACAACTATATAATGAATATATTCAAAAGAACAATTGTGATAGCAGCATCACTAGTTTTAATACATATTTAAAATATAAACAGGGAAGCTACAATCATGATCATTCTTTCGGACCGAAAGAAAACTAATCACTTTCCCAAGCATGCTTTCTTGGTGCTGAAAGAATAACTCCCCAAACAGAATCAAGAGTACAGCACAGTATCATAGTACATACCATCGGTATGTAACATAGACCGAGCCGGCAGATACTAAACAACTAGCTGTACAATGCAGGAATGCTTTACTTTAATAGACACATACAGCAGTGTATCAAACCTAGATCGATCAAGCAACAGTTTGCACCTCCTTACCTTGCGTTCACATAGATTTCAATATCAAAGACACTGCTTATACAGTAGTAGGCTAGGCTACTGATTACTGAATTGGGCATTACTGTATTGGGGGGCAATTTTTTGTGTAGAGGCTATACAAAAAACAGGTGATTCCGCTGGGCTATTAATTTGACCGGAGGGTTGTGGGTTCAATCCCAGGTGGGGGACACTGCTGCTTACCCTTGAGCAAGGTACTTTACCGAGATTGCTCCAGTAAAAACCCAACTGTATAAATGGGTAATTGTTTGTAAAAATAATGTGTAAAAAAAAATGTAATTGTATGTAAAAATAATGTGATATCTTAACAATTGTAAGTCGCCCTAGATAAGGGCGTCTGCTAAGAAATAAATAAAAATAATTATAATAATAATAATAATAATAATAATAATGTATGTATGTATTTTCTTATAATAGATGCCCTTATCCAGGGCAACGCATTACAAAAATCATATCAGTCCAGACATGGAGCAATAGCGGTTTGATAAGCAGGATCACGGCTAATACTGAAAAGAAAAAAAACAGCTGGTAGTAATAGAAAAGAGGAAAGTCAAACAATGTAAATTAATTAGAATAGGTAACATGTACTAATATTTGTGTGATACCTGTCAAAATTATGGAGCACGGGCCGGAGCTACTCAGAACATCGGTTGACACTTATCCAGTTAGCAAGTTGCTACAATATATTTTAAGTTATATGTTGAATAGCCTACACTATCCTGTGGTCCATTGTTTCATTTCTCCATTTAGTAGCTTATTTATATATTTGTGGGGGTGGGCATGCAACCAATATGTGTTGAGCTTTGATTCTGCATTCCATGTGCAGGTTACATTTGAGTGTAGACTCATCTGAGGAATATTGGTATGTACTGTACACCTATGATAGCTGCTTGGTAGGGAATTGTTATCTTTTTATTTATTTATTTATTTTTAATTGAGTTGTTGCCAATGGTTTTTACCCCGGTTTTCTCCCCAATTTGGAATGCCCAATTACTATTTTTATCCCGGTTCAACACTGCAACCTCCCAGTGACTCAGGAAACGTAGGCTGAAACACGAGTCCTCTGAAACGTGTTCTTGCCAATCCATCATCTTTTGCACTGCAGATCCACAGCGAAGCCACCAGACCCATAGTGCTGGAGGACAACACAGATCTGAATGGCTCCACTGCAGACCCGCAGGTGCCCTATCAGCCACAGGGGTCGCTGGTGCGTAGTGAACCGTGGATTGCCCTGCCGACCTAATCCCTCCCTACCCAGGCGGTGCCCTAGGAACCTGCGATCTCCAGGCTATAGGGCGTATCCTGCACTCCACCTGAGCCCTGCCAGGGTATTGTTAAAGGTCCATTGTCGTGTAGTATTCCGATTCTGTGCATTCACGCGTAGCTCTTATGCATTTCTGCTATATTGGTAACGAATGCGCAGGTGGTTTTTGCGAGGCACAAACACATTTGTGAATTGAGCAAAAAACTGCTATTTTCCAACTTCGCACAACTGTTTCGGAAACTTCGAAACTGGAGCTTTAATGATATATTTATCAATCTTTTCAGTAAGGCTTCCCATTACTATGGAGCTTTTCTTAGATACCTTGTTTCGGCCACCTCCGAAAGATCGAATGAAATTATATGATTTGGGTATCTCCACCCTTTTGTAAAGAATGGGAAATAGATAAACTCTTCTCTTGGTTCATTGCAACCTTTTCAATAGTATATTTTCATATGAAATGCAAATTCCTTTGGTAGATCTCTTCTTTGTTTGGCTGAACGGTTGAGCATGAATCAATGGAAGAATCAGTGAACAGCTGCGCGTTCCTCTCAAGTTCATTTCCGGTCTCTGCTGCATTTTCATTGAAATCCATTTCAAGTCTCTCAATTGGATCTTCTGTTTTGCTCCTGTGTGATTTGTCCTCCTGTTCTGCCATGTTTTGTACTTGTAGTGAAGAATATTGGTAATGATTTTCTTCTGCAATTGCTCCTCTTCTGTATTTAACAACACAAAAGACAACACTAATCTGGCATTATAAGCTCAATAAAACAAACAGAAAAGGTGAGCTGAGCACTCATCTTCTGTATTTCTTTAAACAGAAATGTAATTGATGTTTACTTAATTTTAACAAAACACCTTTAAAAGCCCAGTATTATTTGCCTGAGAAAAGTAAGAAGGAAAAAACAAACACATTTATCAATAAACTGCAATCCCTTACCCAGTGTTAATTTCAGGTGTTTTTCTCAAATCATTTTGTTTAACATTCATGTGGTGCTCAGATGTAATTTAACTTAACTGTGACCTTTTTTAAAGTAGTATTGGAAGTGCCTCGCTCTTGGCACACAGTATTGTTGCCCAGTAACTACAGCTTGCAGGTTAAATAAAGGCACATGATACTCACTTTATGGGTCTAATTTCAAAGCAGACAAACCTGTTCTGTGTTCTTAAATGTATATGTTAGGAAAGATGGCAAATATAATGAAAACAGGAAAAATAACACAAACAAACAATAAGTGCTTTAAAAACCAAAGAAACCCCACTGCCTTCAGAGATGTAAACTGTTATTTATTATTATTATTATTTATTTCTTAGCAGACGCCCTTATCCAGGGCGGCTTACAATCGTAAGCAAATACATTTCAAGTGTTACAGTACAAGTAATAATACAATAAGAGCAAGATAAATACAATGACTAGTTCAAGCAAGTACAAGTGTGACAAAATACAATTCAATAATACAGCAGATAAGTGACAGTGATAGTTACATCAAGATATGATTAAATACCATATACTACAGATTAAACACTTGGCAGATTACAGTACTCTGAAGTACAGGATTAAATGCAGTAAAATACGGGGCAGATAAGAGTAAGTAAAGCACATTTAAGGAAGGGTGAAAGTGTCCCAGGGGAGAAACAGAGGAGTTCTACAGGTGCTGTCTGAAGAGGTGAGTCTTAAGGAGGCGCCGGAATGTGGTCAGGGACTGGGCGGTCCTGACATCTGTAGGTAGGTCATTCCACCACTGCGGAGCGAGGGTGGAGAAGGAGCGGGCTGTGGAGGCAGGGGAGCGTAGAGGAGGTAGAGCCAGTCTTCTAGTGCAGGCGGAGTGGAGAGGTCGAGTGGGGTGTAGGGAGAGATGAGGGTCTGGAGGTAGCTGGGTGCAGTCTGGTCAAGGCATCTGTAGGCTAGTACAAGAGTCTTGAACTGGATGCGAGCGGTGATCGGTAGCCAGTGGAGTGAGCGGAGTAGTGGAGTTGCATGGGAGAAGTGAGGCAGAGAGAACACCAGGCAGGCAGCGGAGTTCTGGATGAGCTGGAGCGGACGGGTGGCGGACGCAGGGAGGCCAGCCAGGAGGGAGTTGCAGTAGTCTAGGCGGGAGAGTACCAAGGCCTGGACTAGGAGCTGGGTGGCGTAGTTGGTGAGGAAAGGTCGGATTCTTCGGATGTTGCTCAGGAAGAATCGGCAAGTGCGTGCCAGAGTGGAGATGTGCTGGGAATAAGAGAGGCAGGGGTCCAGGGTGACTCCGAGGTTCTTAGCGGAGGAAGAGGGAGAGAGTGTGATAGATTCCAGTGGAACAGAGATAGAGAGATCAGAGGAGGGGGAGGAGGAGGGAAAGAAAAGGAGGTCAGATTTAGAGAGGTTGAGTTTGAGGTGATGCGAGTGCATCCAGGAGGAAATAGCAGACAGACAGGTAGAGATACGGGAGGAGATGGTGGAGTCCAGAGGTGGGGAAGGAGAGGAAAATCTGAGCATCATCAGCATAGAAATGGTATGAGAAACCATAGGATGCGATGAGGGGGCCCAGGGAGCGGGTGTAAAGAGAGAACAGGAGAGGACCCAAGACTGACCCTTGGGGGACTCCTGTTAAGAGAGGGTGAGGTGTGGAGGTTGCTCCAAGCCAGGTTACCTGGTAAGTGCGGTTGGAGAGGTAGGAGGAGAACCAGGCCAGAGCAGTGCCAGAGATCCCCAGGTCAGCAAGAGATGATAGTAGAATAGGGTGATCAACAGTGTCAAAGGCAGCAGAGAGGTTGAGGAGAATTTGGACAGAGGAGAAAGAGGCAGCTGGGCAGAGTTTAGTGAGTTGGTGACAGACAGGAGGGCGGTTTCAGTGCAGTGAGCAGAGCGGAAGCCAGATTGGAGAGGGTCGAGCAGAGAGTGGTTGGACAGGAAAGCAGAGAGCTGGCGGTGTACAGTCCGCTCAAGGGTTTTGGAGAGGAAGGGTAGGAGGGAGACAGGACGGTAGCTCTGGAGGGAGGTGGGGTCGAGGGTAGGTTTTTGAGGATGGGAGTGATAGAGGCTTTTTGAAGGCAGAGGGAAAGAGACCAGAAAGTAGAGAGGTGTTGAGAAGGGAGGAGATGAAGGGAAGTAGAGCAGGAGCAGCAGCTTGAAAGAGGTGAGTGGGGAGGGGTCCAGGGCACACGTGGTGGGTTTGTGACCCTGGAGCAGGGAGGAGAGGTCAGAGTCTGAGAGGGGCAAGAAGGTGGAGAAGGAGGGTGAGTTAGTAGGGGATGCAGTGGGTGTAGGGGTTGGAGCAGGAGGGGTGCGGGGAGGGAGAGGTGTTAAAGAGTTTGTGGATATCTGAGATTTTAGAAGAGAAGAAGGAGGCAAAGTCATCAGGGAGATAGAGGAGGGAGGAGGGGGGAGGGTTTAGGAGGGAGGAGAAGGTAGAGAATAGTTTACGTGGGTTGTTAGTGGAGGCTTGGATTACAGATTGGAAATAAGTACATTTAGCAGAGGAGAGAGTAGAGGTAGAAGGAGGAGAGGAGAGTGCGGTAAAGGTCTAGGGCAGCAGGGAGTTTGGTTCTCTTCCATTTCTTTTCAGCAGATCGCAGTGTGATTCTTGCCGAGCGGAGCGCAGAAGAGAGCCAGGGATGGGGAGGGGAGGGGACAGAGGGAGTCGAGGGAGGAGGTGAGGGAGGAGAAGAGGGTGGAGGTAGCAGAGTCTACGGAGAGTTGTGAAAAGGAGTCGATAGGAGGGAGATGAGAGTCAGCAGTGGAGGCAAGGACAGAGGGGGAGAGAGAGCGGAGGTTACGGCGAGAGGCGACAGTGGGGGTAGGAGGAGCAGGGAGAGGGGGGAGAGACAGAGAAAAAGAGATGAAATAGTGATCGGAGAGGTCCAGGGGGGTGACAGAGAGGGTGGAGGGACAGCAGGCCCTGGAGAAGGTGAGGTCCAGTTGACGGCCAGCTTTGTGGGTAGGAGGGGATGGAGAGAGACAGAAGTCGAAGGAGTGAAGGAGAGGGAGGAATCCAGCAGAGTGGCTGGGGTTGGAGAGATGGATGTTGAAGTCACCTAACAGGACAGTTGGGGTAGACAGAGAGGGAGGGAGGAGAGTAGATAGTCGAAGTTCATCCAGAAAGTGAGCGAGAGGCCCAGGGGGCGGTAAAGTACAATGAGCAGGAGTTGACAGGGAGAGGTTAGTTGGACTGCATGAAATTCAAAGGTATTGACAGAGAGTGAGGAGAGATCGGAAGGGACAGAAAAGAGTAAGGAGGGAGAGAGAAGACCAGTCCCACCTCCCCGTCCAGTGAGACGCTGGGTATGGGACAGGACATAGAGAGAGGACAGGGCAGCAGGAGTTACAGTGTTATCAGGGGACAGCCAGGTTTCAGTGAGAGCAAGGAAATCGAGAGAGAGGTGGGAGGCAAAGGCAGAGATGAAATCAGCTTTGTTAGCAGAAGAGTGACAGTTCCAGAGTGCACCAGAGAGTGTGCAGGAGGGGGAGAGGCAGAGGGATGAGGTTAGAGGGGTTGGAGGAGCAGCAGCGAGAGAGGGCAGAGGACGGGACGAGAGGACAGAACAGGGATGTGAGAGACAGTCATAGCAGGATAGGCAAGACAAAAGGCACAGTAGGAGCAGTGGGGTGGAGGGTACAGACCTGACAAGTAGATGGCTTCTTCCAGAGCGCTGTTAGGTTCGGATCTATTCCAACAGCGTCTCGGCGCAGGCCTCCCTCGCTGGACTCCCACAGCTAGACTCCGGCTCTTTTGTTGAGGCTGTTCGGTTTGCTGGCTTCTTGCTGGCGCTGAAATAGGCTGCTTGATTAAATGTTACGACTGCGTGGCAAAAGAACCAACTAAACTGTGTGGAAACCAATCAAATAGCAAATCAACTTCTAATCAATTTAACCACTCACCTGGTACTAATCACACACTAACTCAGCTAATTCAAACACCACCTTACAATGTTACCAAATGTAGTTAGTTTAAAATTACTTGAAGCAGGAACTTACCTATCTGCCTCGGTCCCTGGGTGCCTGAAGACTGATCAACATTAATGATCAACATCTCATTATTCTCACGCCCCAGCAACATACTGGTTATAATGAGGATTGAATTTAACGATTTGTTATTGTGGCTTAATCTGAACAAGCTATATTGGATAATATTTTATGAAACAAGTATGACATACAGCCCTCAACCTACTGTATTACCACTTTGTACATTGCATTAATGCATGTTTGTTTCTACTGTCAAGCACAGCATTATTTTATTGGCACAGAAAAAAGAATGTGTCAGAATATCACTTTCTTCAACATAACCTGATACATCAGCAGCACATTCATATATAATGTAGAGGTTGCTATTGCAAATTACATATTTAAAGGATTAAGCCTAATGTGCCCTTGCGCCTTGAAGAAGAAAAGCCACTGACCTCTGATTTGATGTCATTTCCTGTATTAAACCCCAGGTAATGCCCTCAGACACTGCCTGTTGGCATTAACAAAGTGGTTATTTAAGGTTTAGGCCAGGTCTAATTCTGTATTAAACCAGTCCTGCTGTGCACCTAAAAAGTGGGTGTTGTAAACTGTTTCGCCTGACCTTATGGGAGTACCCATAAGTAGATAAAGAGTTACTGCCTAAAATATTTAAATGAACTTTATAGAAGAGGGGAGAGATACATCACCTCCGGACCAGACATAACTCAAGAGAACTTTTGTGCACACCAAACATACTCGAAGAACACTATATGCAGCAGCAGCTGAAGTTACATTTCAAATGTAATTTCAATGCCATCAACAAAGCTGTGAATATAAAAATATGTATTCCAGTAAGTATTTTATTTAGCAGATGCCTTTATCCAAGGCGACTTACAGAGACTAGGGTGTGTGAACTATGCATCAGCTGCAGAGTCACTTACAACTACGTCTCACCCGAAAGACGGAGCACAAGGAGGTGAAGTGACTTGCTCAGGGTCACACAATGAGTCAGTGGCTGAGGTGGGATTTGAACCGGGGACCTCCTGGTTACAAGCCCTTTTCTTTAACCACTGGACCACACAGCCGCCTATAAGTATTTAATTTAACAGAATAAATGACAATATTCCAATAACTGTTCCTCAGAGAAAATACTGTCTTTATGCAGATGTAACTTCATAGGCCACATGACCTCAATATGGCAGCCATATTAGGTCAGAGGTCATTGTCATGGTTGCCAACACATTAAGATGATATAACCCTGAAAATATTATGTTGTCAGAAATATTAACACTTGGGGGCTCCCAGTGGCGCATCAAGTAAAAGCACTTGCGTAGAGTGCCGGATGCGCCCTATAGTCTGGACGTCGCGAGTTCGAGTCCAGGCTATTTCTTTGCCGTCCGAGGACGGGAGCTCCCAGAGGCGGCTCAATTGGCGGCGTCGCCGGGGAGGGAGGGCTAGGTTGGACAGGGGGTCCTCAGCTCACCGCGCACCAGCGACCCCTGTAGTCTGGCCGGGCGCCTACGGGCTTGCCTGTAATTTGCCCAAGAGCTGCGTTGCCCTCCGATGTTGTAGCTCTTGGGTGGCTGCATGGTGAGTCTGCAGTGTGAAAAAAAGCGGTCGGCTGACGGCACACGCTTCGGAGGACAGCGTGTGTTCGTCTTCGCCCTCCCGAGTCAGCGCAGGGGTGGTAGCGGTGAACTGACCATAATAAAATAATTGGCGATTCCAAATTGGGAGAAAATAATAAAAATAATCGGCAACGACTAAATTTATAAAAAAAAAGAAAACTTGCCTTACTGGGATGAACTAGAAACTTGCCTTACCGTGGTGAACATAAACATACAAGAGACTTCTTTTAATAGAGAAAATAATGCTATTCATGAACCAGCTCATTTCAAATTTCAAAATAAATCTTTATTGTCAAAATATATACAATATGATAAATGTTTATGCACAAAGCACTGTTACAGTACCATTTAAATTTGGAAACCAGAATTGTTTTTCACTGCACATTACGCTTACAGTGGTACAGTCAATTTTATTTAATGTTTTTTGCTGAACATAGTTGTGTCAGGATACCTATACATACAGTATGTTAATGAAAAAATATTTTTGTCATAAAAAAAATATAATGCATTAATATCCCTTATAATCTGTCCTGTATCCCGTAAAATACAAAATATGTTGTTTTATTAAATAACCTAGCACTTTTTTCTGGGAAAATACTGTAGTACAAAGCCATATTAAAAATGCATTGCAATCTGTTTCACAAAATACAATTCTGGCCCAGAGACACTTTTTTGCTTTGCATTTCAACTATAGTGTTATGTAAGACACTTGTGTCATAGTTGTAAAATAACAGTTTGAAAACTAATCTTTACACATCTTAACATGGTACAGTATTTGGGTATAGTCACTTATAAAAAATACACAGAAATATATATTTATACTATTTATTTTTGAGGCATGACACTTAGCACCAATTGTTGACGAACATCCCTGGCTTTGTGTTGTTATGAGGTACAGGTATTTCACAGGCAATATCAGAAAGAATGTCAGTGTTTTTACAGTGTTCCCCATCATGAATTTAGACAGCTTCAGGAAGACCTGCCATTGAAATGTCTACTGTAGTCTGAGTAACCAGTTCTGCAATTTACTGCAAACAATCTCACACTTCTATTCAGTATTCACATGTTTAAAATGCAATGCATATTACATTTTATGAATAATAACATATATTTAAAAAGTCAGTTTGAGACTTTTTTAAAAATTAGTAGCAAATGCCACATTATGACATTTACAGTATATGTTCTCATTATCAGAAAATGCTATTTCAAATTCTGACAAATTCACCCTGTGGCGCATTTTAATAAAACTGACCTGTGACTTTAGAACCCATTTATCATACAGAATTGGTTTTAAATGTGGTATATATTAATATTATATGCAAATTACAATAAATACATTTTCGTTGTATAAATCATGAGCCTCGAGGATGGAAATATCTGCCATAGGAGTTGCTTCCATGAATATTTTTACTGTAACACTTTATTATAGTTAACTACTGCCTTGCTAGTCAATGAACAATACTTAGTTAATGTAATTTTAAAAGTTATTTTCTTAACCTCAACTTTTTAGTCAGAAAAAAACAAATTTGGTAATCCTGTGTGTGATGCACTATGTAATAACACTAACTAATACTAATAATAATTATAATGCTCTACTCTGCAGTCTTTCAGCTAAAATCTACTTTTATTTTGGCAATGGCAGAAAAGATGTCAATAGTAAAAGGAAGAATTCATGAATCCTCCCTGTTTTTCACATGTCTAGTTCTGATGACTTGGTGCATACAGGAAGCATTAACAATAACTGCTTGACAGATTCTTGTGAACATCAGTAGACAATGCAAGTTGATGACCAATCATCTGCATTCTGTCTTTATAAGTTTTCGACTGAAGACCCAGTTCCTTTTTCAGGCACTGAACAAACAGGGCAACATCTGTCTTCCACTCTGAAGGGCTTCCAACACTCTGCTGGAGGACAGGTTTCTACAAAACATGTAATCTGTCCATTCTAAAAGGCAAAAAGAAAACATGATGGCATTAATGTATGTCAGCTACAGCGTAAAAGACAATGGCAATGCTTATTAAAGAAAATCCTGAGATGCAGCTTTGCCTACCTCACAGTGACAGCTGGTGCATACTTCCTTTGCCCATTGTTCACCATCTTTTCTGTGGATTCCACTTTCATCCATGCAGCCATCCTTTTTCAGCCGAGTCTCCAGATTGTTTATCTGTTCAGTAATATTCAAGTTACTATGCCATATATATTATATAGGACTAGGGTTGGACAAAAAATGAAAACTCCTACAAATATGCATGTCTATGTAAAGGAATCTTTCACATGACTGATGCATTGGTAAATATTATTCTTGATTTCCTTTTGTTTTCCAGTTTTATTTTGTTATTTAGATTGGCAATTCTTAAGAACAGTTGGAGCAAAGGCTCTTGGGGCTTTTCACACTTTGTAATGTAAAAACAAACAATACAAACGCAAAATATGGGCAAAGTTAGCAAGAGAAATGGAATGGAATTTGTTATGTTTGTCCTTATTACTTTCTGTTGTTCTCCTTACTGTAGTCCTTAAAAGTCAAAGTTGGATATAATTTTGTTTTCAAACAAAACAAAAACACATTTCAGTGTGCAGATATAATTTATGCCTACTGTGGCTTACTGTAAAATACATGTTTAAACTGTCTTCTTTGTTCTCAATATTACAAGCTCCATTTTTGTGTTTCTAGGTTTTGTAATGCTCTGTATACAGTCAAAACATTGAACATTTCCAATAGACCAGTGTTTTAAACAGTTCCATGGTCAGCAAAACATTATCTATAGCCATTTAAAGGTCAATTTTTACCCCTTTGAAGCATGACCCTGCTGGCATACACATCAGAAATGTGCTGCTGCAAATTCAATAACCTTACAAATCTATTTATTATGCTTGGCTAATTTAATTGTATCACACTTTGAAAGAATTATGCCTGAATAGTATTTCCTTAGATATAATTGTAATACATGACAAACCCAATGTTACAGTTCATCATTAAAAACACAAAATAAAAGAGTGCAGAATAAGAAAAAAATTCACACACATATACAAGGTGTAGTGAGTAAAAAAAATACAACAACAACAAGATTATGTAAGAAGATGGTTCCTTCTTTAGGGACAGATAGAAGATCAACTAATCTCTTGGGGTCCATTTGTGAGAATGCCCCGGTGTCTATATCATTTATATTGTTCCTGCAATCGATTTCAATATGGAAACATTTCCTCTGGCTAGTTATTTTTCATCAGTACAGTCATGGGTGTTATTTGTAATCACTGCCTTGTTTAAATTCAGTTTTGTAGCATTTAAAATGCTGGTACTTTGCCATTTTGATGTCTCTTTTTTCCTGAGTTATATATTGTTGCTTTTTTTCAGATTTCCCACTTGCCTCAAAGATTATTTTTACATTTCTGCTCCATTACTTTAGTGGCCGGAAGCTGTTTTACACTGTGTATTCTGGCTTTCACTAAAAACGTTATTCTCATAACCCTGGTTCCCTGAAATAGAAATGTAACCATAACCAAGTGGGTATTTACCTCCTAAAGACCTGCATCTTGAATATTGTATACCAAAGCTGCTCCTTTGAGCCTGTGATGCATTCGTGACCCTGCTCCCGAGGGATCAAAAGGACTGCGCTCAAAGATCTCCTCGTTATTTTTTACTTCAAGCCTGCTGCAATCATTAATGGTTACATTTATATTTCAGGGAACCAGGGTTCCCTTTGAAGTACGAAATGTAACTATTACCAAATGTGTGAGTGTACCAAAGCCGTTGCAAGGGCAAGATTGCAGAACGACTGGAATGCTACAAGGCTAAGCCGAAGGCTGCCCTGTGTGATACCATTCGGAACCTCAGTAACAAGTAGCTAGGGTGAAAAAATTGAGGGAACTTCCCCTCTATGCCTGTGTTGTAAGGGTCGACTGGGAAGCCACCCTTAATACTAGTTGCAAAATCAGGGTTTTGAGGATCGACGCCATTCAGTCTGTAGAACCTAGTGAAGGTATGGGGAGTAGCCCACACTGCTGCATTGCATAATTATGTCCTTGACAGATACAGTATGTCCTCCTGTGGCCAATCTGCGCTTGCAGCTCCAGCGCTCCTGCAGCAGCTGCATGAGGATTGTTCCCTGATGGGAAACAGCTGCCCAAATTTTCTCCTTCTGCTCTTGAGTCTGTCGATCGCCTGGAACAGTGACTCTTCTTCCTCTTCCAGGGGAGAGGGGAAGGAGAGGGAGAGCTTGAGGAGGAGGATGAAGACCTTGAAGACAGTTTTGAGCCTGGGCTACTTTCCTGGGTGTGTTGTCTCCTCTCCCTTAGCGCAGAGCCATGGGGTGAGGACGCAGCAATCTCTTTATGAGAGGGTGACGGAGAAGAGCGCTGTGCAGGAGTCAGAGACACAGTGCACTCTTTAGAGCTGCGGGACAATCTTATCTTCAGTGTGTGTTCGGAGAAAGGGGTACAAAACTCACAGAAACTGCAGTTAACTAGCGTCTCCTTGGCATGCTCTGGGCCCAGGCAGGAAGAGTACCTGTTGTGCTTGTCCTCCTTAGGCAGATTGGCCTTGCATGTCTCACAGGGATGGAAGCCGGGCATGATGCAAGGAGCAACCAATGGAATTTACCTCTGCACCGGGTCGATAGCGGGTATTTAACACTGGGTCGGTACTGGTTCATAACCGGTTCAGTACTGGTTTGGAACCTGATCGGCACCAGACCAGTTTGGTGGCTTTGGCACCGTACAGAAACGGATCGGTACCTCTTGGTGACTTTAGCACCGGTCGGTACCGGTTCAGTGACTTTAGTACTGGGCCGGTACTGGTACCAGTGCAGTAACCTCAGTCCCGGTTCGGTAAAGTACTGGGTTGGAAGCGCAAGCGGGCCGGTGACCTCGGTACGGGTCCACCTGGTCGCAATTACCGCAGGTGCAGAAGCTAATATCTCGGTCCTGTGCAGCTCAGCAGCCCAGCAGCTGCTCTTATTGTAAGCGACGTGTCAAACACCATGTTACAGACAGGCCTGCGCATAGTATCTGTAAGATATGTTATATATATATATGCAGCCTGGGGGGACAGCACAAAGTCAGCCAACTTATGATGCTGAGTCCCTGGGAAGGAGCAACTTGAGCCGCTGGCTTCAGTGGGGCACAAGGCCGCAACAGGTTGTAACCAGCAACAGGTTGTAGAGCACACACATATGCAAAAACAGAAAAACTATTTCAACGATTAGCTTAATATCACATAAAAAAATTGTAAAACACAGAAAATGCTAAATATATAGAGATATAAACAACAATTGTACTTATCTGAACAAGACTCTCCGTCAGGTTAGTCTTGAAAGGAAGAAAGGCGCAGAGATCTGTGAGCGCAGTCCTTTTGATCCCTCGGCAGTGGGGTCACGAATGCGTCACAGGCTCAAAGGAGCAGCTTTGGTATACGATATTCAGGATTTGGGTCTTTAAGTGGTAAATACACCCATTTGGTAATGTTTACATTTCGTAGTTTAAAGGGAACTGTCTATCTACCAAACTGATAATGGTATTTACTTTTTTTCACACCTGACTTATATAATGAAAATGTTACAGTATAACTGAAACTGTCCTTTATTGTTAATGGGTTTTCACCATTTCCCATAACAATATTTCTCAAGGAATTTTTCTAGTACGACCTGTAGGTTAGGCACAAGTTCACAGTTCTTGACATCTGATTTATGGTTATCTGTCAGGTGTTAGTGGTGCTAAACATTTAAACTGAAAATATTCTTAGAAAGCTATCTAAACACATACATTGGAGAAATTGGGTAAATATGAATACTTCTTTATTATGTCATAGTTACAGTATGTACACATTATAGTACAGTACTAGTTATTTTAAGTATGTGTTATAAATGGGGAGAATATTGTACAGTATGACTGCATACTAAATACAGTATGTTTATTCTATTGAAATTACTCTGAATTTACAAACCTACCTGTTTTCTGAAAGAAGATATTGTCCTCTGCATTTCAGTCATAAAGCTTCTGAAATCTTGAGCGGAGTACAATTGATTTTCCTCTGTATAATCAGTGATATTATTGATTGTTTCCATTACTTCTTTATATCTGAAACTAACAATTGAACAACCATAGTAAATAAAACACGTTATTGGAAAAAACAACAAAATTACCCCAATTCAATAGTGTTCCCCACTTAACCATCACACATTTAAACAGAACTTTTATAAATTGCTACTAAGTAAAGGCTACCAAGGTATCAATATGTGAATATATAAACATATATCTTTAAATTATGTAAATGCGGGATAAAAGTGCCCTACTAGATTGTTCTAAAATCTAATCACCGAGCAGCATTTTCTACATTTTATTGTATTTTTGAAGAATCAGTTAGCAAAACAAAGTATCGGTTAGTGTTATACTACAATTCCGGGTTACCCACTGAATAACGGCTGCAGATTCCCATGAATTCCAGTGCATTAGCTGCTATACCTGTGGTGTTCCACTTGAATTCATTATGAATGTGTGGCCATTACTTTGAAGTGTTACCCAACCATTTATTACTATCCAACTGTACACTTGGGTAGCAAAACATTCTCAAGTAGATGAAATCGGATACAGTGTTTTTGCCAAATTTACACAAGATTCTGTGATGTTGGGGCCACTGTCTGACTTGACTTAGAATGACTCAACATTTGTGAGTCAATTTTACAATGCTGTAAATACCTTTTTTGCTTTTTATTTTCCCATACTTCTCCCTGTTGTTTCTCTAGAGGATAGCTGTGGTCTGCAGAGCGTTTGCTGTGGAAGTGTTGGGACAGTGCACTGAACTGTCCCCGGGATCTACAATCTGAAAACAAAGAGGTACAAAAGCATGATAACCTCTTCAACAGCTACCTCTTCTAAACAAAGCAAATAAAATACTGCTTGTTAAAAAGGTTTAAACCTATTTTCTTGCCTCTAAGCATGGCAGCAGTCTCAAAAATCCCTTTGTTGTTTACATATCTTTTTATTTTCTAGAAGTGACTTTAGCTTTGACTTTTGTGAAGTGAGGACCACATTATAAATCAGTCTCACATGCTCTTTTTCCGCCTCAAACAAAAAAATCCACAGCCACTCTCTATGCTTCTCACCAATGTTTTGAGGAACATGAAAGAGACTGTATGGTATCTTCCATGGCCACCTCAATCCCTGTATGTCAATCGTCTGCTAAGAAATAAATAATAATCCAATTGACCATGTTTGGGATTAACTTGAATGATGCATATGTCATCACCTCTGCCTACCTTTCTACACCAGTTACATGAAATAGTGAATGGATTTATATTCCTCAAGACTGTTTCTAACACCTTGTGGACTCTACAGCTATGGCCAGACGTTTTGCATCACCTTTTAGGATTAAGACATAGAAACTACAAAGCGGTATGTAATTCAATATAATAACATAACATTATTCAGCAGGTTTCATTCAACTCTATGAAGCAAAATTTGTAAATTCTATAGGGTGATGCATAACATTTGGCCATAGCTGTATGTCACCTTGTGTCAAGGCTGTGAACAGGGCAAACCTCGATGTTTGGTGCAGCTCCTAAGTGGCCTAGCAATGTGTGTAAGTAAGTTTGTCCAGCAGTCATAGTGTGTGCAAAAGTACTGAGGGTGGGATAGTTTTATCTGTAAAACTGGCAGCAAGGAACTGTGACAATGCAAAGCTAAAACCTTCAGTAAACAAGAATATTTTTGAGACTGTTTAAAGAGAGGTAAGAAAATAGAGTTTAAACCATTGTTTACCTCTCCTTTAAGAATCCACATATTTTTTTACAATACGTTTTAATTATACAGCAATAATATACAACAATGCCTATACAAACTAGTAGATTGATACAGGAGAATGACCTAAATTGCTTCAACCACCTATACCAAATCAAGTAGATAAACATTTTGGGCCACTGCTTCATCATGTTTTAGATTGTATGTGCTGGTATTATCATAACAATTAGGAAGTGATGGAATCAGATGCAAGTATCTCCCATTACACTGATGAAAATCACTGACTTAAGCAAACACATGAATCTGGTTCAAGCTGTAACAGAGATAGAAACAAGAATAAAGACACACAGAAACGTTTAGCACATACACATCTGGACAAACAAATATTTTATGTTTAAAGAAATGACATGGTTTGTTATAATACAAACAGAGACATATCTTAATATAGCTATCCTAAAATCCTTAAATCTGCTCTTTGGAGAGAACTGTGGCAGGATAACAATCCTCCCCTGTTCGGATCATTGAAACTGTATTATTTAACGTGAATAGGAAGACTAACTGTATACTTTAAATCACAGTCCCATAACTATTTAAACTCGCCTCGAACAAGAGGTTTTGGTACCCTCAGCCTGAGGTATGCCACCAGACTGGCAAGACGAAACAGACGTTGACGCAGCTGGTGCAGACGCAACCGCAAGCCTGAAAGTAGCAGTGCCATTAAAAAGCGAAGAGAAATACAGAAGCACATAACAATACATTTAATCCACCATAATATTCAATGTGCATCAGATCTGCTTTTAATCTTGGAAAAATATGGAAATATTTAAATAGGATCTTCAACACGTCATAAAATGATGTACCTTTTACTAAAATATTTCTAAATAATTTCAAATCACCTTCCCATTGCAGGATAATCCCATTAAAGTTGTTTTTTTTGTATAAAATATTTATAGTGCTGGATAACACAGCTACAGCAGCCATGCGATAATAAAACCATGCATTTCCTCATACTGTGTCTAATGTATTTTGGCTCTGCAATGTATCAAATTCAAATATCAATGATAATGATATACTTCTTTTGACTTGCTGACATAATGTGTTCACCTTAAAGCAATATAACTGAAGCATAGGGCATAGCCACAGTTAACATTACCAAAGAAATATGTTCATTAAAAAATAAATTAAAAAAATTAAAAAAACTGAGGGATCAGGAGCAAACCATAGTTTAATAACACACAATGAACATCAGCAGTGAAAAGAACTAAACATTGGCTACAAATATAAAGTCAACCTCTGGTTAATTAACTGTGACTGAGCTCAAAATTGACATCTCCGAACAATCACTATTTCATTTTTCATATTTACATACACACATGTAAATTGGAGGAATGCAGAAAAAGAATGATTCTGACTGGCTGTAACCAACTTGCCTCGGTCCCTGTACTGAACAGCTTGTCTGTATACTCTTTGGTAGTGCTGGTTGAGCACAGAGAATTTATTGCGAAGACCACGAATACTAGTGAAAAGACCTGAAAGGACAGCTTAGAACATTAAAAATCAGACAAACAAAAGTGAAATACTTGTACAGTGAACATGGAAACAATTGAAACACGTAGAGAATCCACAGGAAACATTTAAACACAGAGCTGAAAAATAAAGAAAAGAAATCAGACGTAACAAGGAAATTAGTAACAAACATGAGCCACAGACAAACACATTGACGTACTGTGAGTGATGAGCTCTTGGGTGTGTACACATATTAAATACCATACTATTATAAAAGGCATTAGTTATACAGTACTAGATGATAACTCGTGTTGTCTGCGTTGCGCTTTCTTTTGAAATTAAGCAAAGGTATTTTCTTTTCATGACTATTCTGAGATATTGTTGCAGCACGCAATGTAAAGGTAATATAAGGAAAAGAATATACCTGTTAAAGGGGGGGGGGTGGTATTTAATTTGTACATTTACATTTGCAAGGTTATTTATTACGGTTGTATGTACATTTAAAAACAGCCAAAACAGGTGACCTTTCCTTCATTTGCTTGCGGAGTGTGGCAGTGTGAATAATGGGTTGGCAGGGAGGGGGTTAAATTGGGAATGTGGCTGGAGCCGTGAATTTAATACATTATTAAATGATTAATTAAGGCTCCAGCCAGGTGTATAAATAGTGTGATCACGGGTGTTAGTAGGTACTGATTTAGGAGTTGATGTTGGTAAGACGTGAAGGTGTTTTTGTGTTCTGTGCTGGCCCGTCTCGTTTGTTTGTTTATGCCTCCATAACTGTTTTTGTAGACCTTTTGTTTTGGCCCTTGTGCTGCTTGTTTTGTTAAGGTGTTTTGTTCTGTTTTATGTTTAGTGTTTTGTTTATTCACTGTATTTGTTATTAAACGTGCGCATTAGCGTTTTGCAACCAGTGATTTCACTATACCTTTACACAGTAAAACATGGTGCAACACAAGTTTAACATTGCTTCACATCACCCACACTCCAAAGACACTTGAAAGTGCAGTGAAATGTGTGATTCTTTTACTTACCGTCGCAGCAATCCTGCCACATTCTCAGATCAATCTTGCTGATCTCCTCACAGGACACATATCCTTGAGGGTAATCCGCTTTTAAGAAGACATCGGGCTGGACTTGTTGGATATTATCCCCATTGTCACACAGGACACGAGCTAAGGAGGCCTGTTTAAGCTGTGTGAGCTGAGCCGGGGTAAACACACCTGGGTTTTCATACCATAACCTAGTGAATGCAGAAAGAACAAGTCCACACATGGGTTTTAACTTGGATTCGATTACAAAATGTCAATCATGTTTCTTCTGCATATACAAACAAGATTTCCTTCAAATTAGGTTTTAACAGAAAACTGTATCAGCTCTGTATCCTGGCTGTAAATTCAGAATTGCTTCTAAAAAATCCAAAGGTTCTTATCAAGACATACACGCCATTCAGTTGAGACACACTGTGTTACATTTTATTTTATAGATGCTGCTTTATATGTGCCATTCTTATTTTTTTCTCTGCATCATTTTAAAAATGATTCTCAGCAGGTAGGAGTAGATGAATATACCAACAGTAGATGAACAAATGTTGCAATCCTGCAGTATGTCATATAGTTGCTTTGGGTTTGCAGTTCAACTTACAGGGGAGTTTTTTTGTGGCAAGTTTACAACTGGAAGCTAGTTTTCCTTGACTAGCATTTTAATATACCAGTCAACAAGGAAACAAACTGGTACAGGTTTATTCGACTAGAATCTAAATATATATACTACTCAACAGCATTTTACCATTACTATCAGAGCCTAATTAATGACTTAATGAACCTTCCTTTTCTTATGCTTCATTTACCGAAAGTTAAACTGTATATTAACACAGGGAGCCATTCAATAAATGGAGAATATGAAACTCCTCTTTGCTGAAAATCTTGATCCCTAGCAAAAGTTGAACAGTTTGTACCCTTTCTACAGCCAGGTGTTGCTTCTTAGAATTTGTTGGTCAGTAGGGGTAAATACTGTTAAAGCCTTTACAGATTAAACAGTAACATTAAGTAAACTTGCTTGGTTACAGTTCTAGAGATCTTTGCTTTGGTAGAGACTGTCACTGTTAGCCAATAATAGTCACCGCATCAGAGGTTACTGTAGTTGGTCAAGCCAACAGTTTTAAGCCCAAGGCACTAACAACGAAATAATTCAGATAACCTGGTGCAGGATTAATCAGTAAGAACTTACAATGTTGGTATAAAGCTGTGTCATGAGGCACAGGCAGCATTTCTATAAAATAAAATGATTGGAAAAGTGTTTTGTTTTTTTATCTACATATGTTGTAAATCCCCCCCCCCCCCAATTTGTAATTATTGTTTCTCAACTACTTTGAACAAGCTTGAGATCCTTTAGGTTTAGTATTTATTACACTATTATGGCTTTGATTTTCCAATAAGATATTGTTACCTGTCTCCATTCCTGAGTCGCTGAAACTGTGTAACAAACAGGCACATGAGGGCTGGCCCCACTCTAGTTCCAGGAATAAGATCCTCCACCATCATTGCAGGCCAAAGGTCAATATTCAAGGGTGTACCATACAACCTAAACAAAGACATTTTAAAACACACAGATTTGGGAGAAAATGGCACACTGCTGACTGAAGTTATTCAAGTGCATCCTGAAAATATTACTCAAACTACAAAATAGAAATGTGATTGTGCTTGTTACTTTAAGATACTATCAAAGAGCAACAAAATAAAATAAAAACCAAAGTAAAAGGATGACGGGGAAACATTTACTTCCATATATTCTAGGGAATATTTGACAAGGGCACCTACAGGTATAATACGATTATCCTTTTTTCTCTTCTTAAAATACCGTAGTATATTTACATTTGGAAGGTGTGAGCTCCATCCTTGAAAATCTTTAATGACATAACAACTGGGATCTAGCCAAAGTGCAGTTATGCATTTCAACACCCTGTGCTTTATCACCATGAATATTCTGCAATAAATTTATCAAGCACTTCAGCTAGAATATGCCATTAATCACATATATACAAAGTTCATCATTTAAACTTTAACAATATTATTATTATTATTTATTTCTTAGCAGAGTTATTTCTTATCACAACTTACAGTCGTAAACAAAAATACATTTCATGAATCACAGTACAGGTATTAATACAATTAAGAGCAAGATAAAATACAAGATAATATAAACCGCCTTACAATGTCTAAAACAAATTTTTCCTGACTTGATAATACTGTTAAAAGTCAGTGATGGTATATAATATATATAATATAATTACATATTTTGGACTCATGGGAAATGTAGGAAGCACACTCCTGAAAACAACAAGAACCATTAGAGATATTTTCTCAATACAGCATGCAGAATTAAGTGATTAATGTCAAAAAGAGAAAGATTCATTAGAAATGACTTATTAATCCCATTATTCCAAAATGTAATATACCGGTATTAAAACTAGGGGTTTTAGTCTTAACATTTTCTATTGATCGATTAATCATTCATCGATTAATTGTACTGAAAGACAATTACAAGTAATACAAAGTATTAACAGAATGCTATTGTAGCCAGCTGATCGGTGAAAGAAAACCATTTCCAGACTGATGTTTGTGAAACCAGTCCAGATAACGTTCATTCTTGGTCTCCTGGATATGCAGTAACTTGAGTATGTCTTTCTTGACTCTATAAACAGGAATATGAACTGATATTCTTGAAAGTTTGAAGCTGACAAAGTAACACGCACTGACTACACTGTCCCTGCAAGCACTGCAGCACATAACATCACTCTTTAAACCTACTGCAGCTCAATTTTATAAATCAGTAATACAACTACAACACAAACTGTGTTTTAATGCGATCTGGTTCGTTTGGATAAAACTGGAAAATCAGGTGGTGATGTGGCCATTTTTTGCTAAATGTAGGATCATGGCAACAGGAGATCAGGCTGTGGTCACCTCCTCAGGCCTTGCTATCCTCACATTAAATTTACAAATTCCAAATTCTAAAACGCTTAGTGTTTGGTGTGTATCGTCCTCCAAAGTCTCCACTTTTTACACTTGAATTGTCCACACTTTTAGATGCAATAAATATAACTCAGGAAGTAGTTAAAATGGTAGATATAAATATAGTCAAATCTCATTAGTCAATATAATTTAAGTAAGTTAATAAATTAACCCACTCGTTATACTAAAAATAATGAATTGATATTATTTTTTACCCATTTACAACTGTATAAATGGGTAATTGTATGTAAAAAATAATGTGAAAAAAAAATAAAAAAATAATGTAATTGTATGTAAAAATAATGTGATATCTTGTAACAATTGTAAGTCGCCCTGGATAAGGGCATCTGCTAAGAAATAAATATTAATATTATTAATTAGTGTCTATAAGGTCAACATAACAGTTCAGCGGTTAATGGTGTTTTAAATAAGTAATTTCATAATGTTGCTTTTACTGTTTTCCTCTTTCTCTTTCCACTTGATTTACAAAAATACCTGTTACTAATCATGTAGGGCCAGGTGATCAACATAATGTTTTTCAAACATGTCATAAAACACTTACCTTTTAAGCTTTTCTCTGATTTCTGGGTTTTTAATCTCATTCTTCAGGTCTTCAAAGTCCTGAACAGAGGTTAGGTTACAGAAAACCCTGTAGTCCTTGTATGGAGGGATCCCATGATCACGGCCTCTCTGGATATTCATGGCTGCCAAGTCCAGAGCCACCGAGTGGGCCATGGAAAACAGTCTCTCTGTCAACTCCATGTTCAGAAGTTGAGAAGGAACCCGCATTTTACCAGCTACTCCAAAGAGACCTCGCAGGAGTGGGTCTATGCCACCTTCCTGGACAATCCTAAAGGGTGAGAAGAAAGCCTTGTGGAGAGGAATGTGCCCCTGTGGGATTTCCCCAAATGTCTCATTTAAACGATACAGAATTGGGTTTATCAGAGTGTGTCCAAACCTGAAAGCAGCAGTAGCAAAAGCATTGAGTATGCCCCCATTTACATTTGGGTCATAGCTCTTGTATTCCCCCATAAGCTTCATACCCACCTCCCCCAAGATTTTGGGTAACCAGTGCTGGTAGGTGATGTGCTGCATTTGGGCACCTAAAATTTTTCTGCTTTCATGATATACTGTATTCCCGTCCCAATGGGGATTCAGTTTTAGCAGCTCTCGTGCAACACGGTTGTGCTCCCTGAACCACAGAGTGTGCATGGCAGTCAGGCCCAGCTGCTCGTTGGCTCGGTGATCCCCAGCGAGGAAGCATGGGATAGGGCTTTCATTCTCATCCCTCATACACTCAATGGGTGGTCCTATTGCAAATGGCAGCAGATGTTTTCCAGATCCTGACACTTCCATGCCTTGCTTTAAAAGGCCACGCTGGTTGGAGAAGTCACGTAGCTCTTCAGACTCACGCTCACTGCTTCCATACACGTTGGAGGCGTCAATATATGAGGTAAGATGGTTAATCTGTTCTCTGGCATACACAGAGTTCATAAGAACTGAGGTCATTCCACTGCCACAGACTGGGCTGGAGCGGACAAAGAACATACACCTGGCATTCCGGACACGCGGGTCATTTTCAGGGATCATGATGGGAAAACAGGGGGGGTCATTAGAACATGCAGAGCTGCAGTGCTGTCCATCAGAGAACCGTGACATGCTTAGAGCAGCAACAGTCTGGTCCAGATCATGATCCAAGAACTGACCCCACTGCATCAGCATATGTGTAAAGCGGTCGTCAGCAGTTATGGCCTCAGTGCCGACCATGGCTGTGGAGACCAGACGTGGCATTGGTAAATGATGGCCATTGTACATGCTGTTTTCGCCGACCCCTCTGGGAAGGCTGAAACCATTCTCATACACAGGCTTAAGGATTCTCTCAAAAGCTGTCAGGGAAGAACCCCACATGGGATGTTGAAGGTTGTTACAGGTGCCATCATGGGTTCTGTACTTTTGATGGAAACAGATGTCTGAGCAATTTGGGAAGCGTCGGTGAGCAGTGCAGCCTGAAAGATTGGCGATGAGGTCAAGATAGTGTGGGGAAACCAGGTCATTGTAGCGGAATTCTAGAAAGACAATAAGAGAAATACTCATCAGGTGTTACATGTTTATTTATATATTTATAATCATGTGAATACAACAGCTTCAGTTCTTAATACCTTTAGTTACTGGTCCCTGGAATTAGAGGCAACCCATTTCTTACAGTAACATAATAACTACAAAATACTTTTTTTTTTAAGCATTATCATTCAGACATACAGTATGTCTGATTCACTGTCTAGATCAGATAAGTACTTACTTTGTCGGCAAGGTTTAGGCTGCTGGGCTGGATTCTTGGAATTCAATCCTATGACTCAAACGGTGCTTGTTTGATTAGATTGTATTATTATGCTTCTATAAACATACCTGTGCCATTGAGATCTACAGTTAGCCCTTGTTTCACATGTTCTTGGATCAGAAAGAGGGTTTGTTCAAAAATCTCTCCTGCCCTTGCTGTCTCAATGGTGAAAGGGTCTCGGGGGTAGCGGAATAGGGCCAGTATGTCATTGGGAGTACGAGGACGCCTGTGGAGTTTTAAAAAATACATTTTTACAATCAAGTTTTTAAACACAAACTGTTGTCCTTCATAAACTGAAACATCTGGGGGGTAAGAACGTGTTATTACAATCACATTTTAATGAATTCAAAACAGGAACCCTCTTACCAAATGATTTGTTTGTTTCAGACATAACATTGAGATGAATACATAAAACATGTTCAATAAAAGTGAGGCACAGATGGCTGATTAGTTTAGATGTCGTCATAATGTACAATCTGACTGCATCTGTTGCCATTATAAAATTAAATCCTGATGGATTAAAACCCGATCCTCCACTCTAGTGTAAAGAACTGCAATATTATTAGTTATAAGCTCACAGCACTATACACTAGAAATTTTGTTTTTTGTGAACAACACAGCATCTCCTGCAAGATAACAGCAGATTGAATGGTTTATACACATTAAGTAATATGGAAATGTGATAAAGATCTGCATCATTGATATATCCAAGCCACAGTTTGCAAGTGAAAATGTTAATTTCTACTGGACACCACTACTGGACACCATCTTAGGTCTTAGGTCAAAGTTGTGTGTCATTAGATTTTGCCTGAGGAGATTCCAGAACACTGAAAAGTTGTCATCTTAAATGGTTTATGGGATATTAGTAGAAGTAGGTGAAGGATGGCAGGGGATTTACATTCATATAAGCTCCCCTTTACAGGGATCTATTCTTTTTTTGTCTAGAAAAGTGGAATTGGAAATGTACCCTTGCAGCCCTGTACATTGCAAATTCTGCAATATAATTTTTTAATGATGATGCTTATTTCACTGTCAGTGAAAGAACCCAACATACAGTTCATAAGTATAAAAAGCCTAAGCATTGCCCTATCACAAGAAACAGACATTCAGGCATCATCTGAGTCACACACTGCACTTTTAATCTTTGTATTCCTTCAAATAAACATTAACAGAGGCACACACTGCACTTTTAATCTTTGTATTCCTTCAAATAAACATTAACAGAATGCACCCAGAACATTCTGAATGTTGTTTACTTGATAACAGTCAAATGCTGATGCTGAGTACCTGTGTAAAAGGTGTCAGATCGGTAAAAATAATTCACTGTTTCGAGTGTCGTTGACGATAATGAATAAAAAAATTAAAAATAAATTACACACACACACATATATATATATATATATATATATATATATATATATATATATATATATATATATATATATATATATATATATATATATACACAGTACTATGCAAAAGTTTTAGGCAGGTGTGAAAAAATGCTGTAAAAGTAAGAATGCTTTCAAAAATAGACATGTTAATAGATTATATTTATCAATTAACTAAATGCAAAAGTGAGTGAACAGAAGAAAAATCTAAATCAAATCCATATTTGGTGTGACAACCTTTGCCTTCAAAACAGCATCAAGCATCAATTCTTCTAGGTACACTTGCACACAGTTTTTGAAGGAACTCGGCAGGTAGGTTGGCCCAAACATCTTGGAGAACTAACCACAGTTCTTCTGTGGATTTAGGCAGCCTCAGTTGCTTCTCTCTCTTCATGTAATCCCAGACAGACTCGATGATGTTGAGATCAGGGGCTCTGTGGGGGCCATACCATCACTTCCAGGACTCCTTGTTCTTCTTTACGCTGAAGATAGTTCTTAATGACTTTCGCTGTATGTTTGGGGTCGTTGTCATGCTGCAGAATAAATTTGGGGCCAATCAGATGCCTTCCTGATGGTATTGCATGATGGATAAGTATCTGCCTGTACTTCTCAGCATTGAGGAGACCATTAATTCTGACCAAATCCCCAACTCCATTTGCAGAAATGCAGCCCCAAACTTGCAAGGAACCTCCACCATGCTTCACTGTTGCCTGCAGACACTCATTTGTGTACCGCTCTCCAGCCCTTCGGAGAACATACTGCCTTCTGCTACAGCCAAATATTTCAAATTTTGACTCATCAGTCCAGAGCACCTGCTGCCATTTTTCTGCACCCCAGTTCCTGTGTTTTCGTGAATAGTTGAGTCGCTTGACCTTGTTTCCATGTCGGAGGTATGGCTTTTTGACCGCAAGTCTTCCATGAAGGCCACTTCTGACCAGACGTCTCCGGACAGTAGATGGGTGTACCAGGGTCCCACTGTTTTCTGCCAATTCTGAGCTGATGGCACTGCTGGAGATCTTCCGATTGCGAAGGGAAATAAGCATGATGTGTCTTCCATCTGTTGCAGTAAGTTTCCTTGGCCGACCACTGCGTCTAAGGTCCTCAACGTTGCCCGTTTCTTTGTGCTTCTTCAAAAGAGCTTGGACAGCACATCTGGAAACCCCTGTCTGCCTTGAAATTTCTGCCTGGGAGAGACCTTACTGGTGCAGTATAACTACCTTATGTCTTGTTGCTGTGCTCAGTCTTGCCATGGTGTATGACTTTTGACAGTAAACTGTCTTCAGCAACTTCACCTTGTTAGCTGAGTTTGGCTGTTCCTCACCCAGTTTTATTCCTCCTACACAGCTGTTTCTGTTTCAGTTAATGATTGTGTTTCAACCTACATATTGAATTGATGATCATTAGCACCTGTTTGGTATAATTGTTTAATCATACACCTGACTATATGCCTACAAAATCCCTGACTTTGTGCAAGTGTACCTAGAAGAATTGATGCTGTTTTGAAGGCAAAGGGTGGTCACACCAAATATGGATTTGATTTAGATTTTTCTTCTGTTCACTCACTTTGCATTTAGCTAATTGATAAATATAATCTATTAACATGTCTATTTTTGAAAGCATTCTTACTTTACAGCATTTTTTCACACCTGCCTAAAACTTTTGCACAGTACTGTATATATAGTGTATATTTAAATATTTAATGCATTATAGTCAGGGGAATACAATTTAAATTAATTGTAATGCTTTGCTGCCATAAACACAGCCCTCCCAGCTCAATAATGTTATTATAATTACTGATATGTAAACAAAACTAACTAAAAATAAAACATGATACCCTCACACTTCAATTATCACCGGACACAAGGTGGTCATTACTATCCAGTCATGACGGCTCAATTTGTTCCTTATGAAATAACCATATATAATCCAATTACTTATGACGTTATGAGTGCAGTAAATTAAAACAAGAAACCAGGGGTTTTAATTCGTACTTGTCAAATAAATCTCTGCGGGTGGAATTGATTGCACTGTCAACCCTTTGAGTTGCATCATGAAAGGATGGTTCAACAAAGCTGTCACCCACACGCTTTCCCTCTCGAACTGAAAGTGAAAAAAAGAATGTTTCATTTGGTTAAAATACTCTACATGACAGTGAAATAAACAATATACTCTGTCTACTTGTAGCTGACAAACATTTGCTTTCTGTAATTAGTTTTTATACTGTTACAATCGTGTTGCTTTCATTATAAACATTCATTCAAAATATTTAACCCTACAACAATTTCCTTTAAATTATATTTCATGGAACCAGAGTTATGATAATAACCCAACGTTCCCTTTCAAGTACTTTAGTACTTTAGTGGCCGGAAGCTGTTTTACACTGTTGTATTCTGGCTTTCACTAAAAACGTTATTCTCATAACCCTGGTTCCCTGAAATAGAAATGTAACCATTACCAAGTGGGTATATACCTCCTAAAGACCTTCATCTTGAATACTGTATACCAAAGCTGCGCCTTTGAGCCTGTGATACATTCGTGACCCTGCTCCCGAGGGATCAAAAGGACTGCGCTCAAAGATCTCCTCGTTATTTTTTCCTTCAAGCCTGTTGCAATCATTAATGGTTGGACTTATATTTCAGGGAACCAGGGTTATGATAATAACCGAAAATTCCCTTTGAAGTACGAAATGTAACTATTACCGATGTGTGAGTGTACCAAAGCCGTCACAAGGGCAAGATTGCAGAACGACCGGAATGCTACAAGGCTAAGCCGAGGCAACAAGGTCTATCTCTGCTCTCCCAAATCTCTCCCAGTTGAGGCTCACCACCTCAGGTGAAGCATCCTAGTGATATTGGAGGCTGTGTAGTCCAGTGGTTAAAGTCACCCTAGTGAAGCATCCTAGTGATATTGGAGGCCGTGTAGTCCAGTGGTTAAAGAAAAGGGCTTGTAACCAGGAGGTCCCCGGTTCAAATCCCACCTCAGCCACTGACTCATTGTGTGACCCTGAGCAAGTCACTTAACCTCCTTGTGCTCTGTCTTTTGGGTGACTCTGCAGCTGATGCATAGTTCACACACCCTAGTCTCTGTAAGTCGCCTTGGATAAAGGTGTCTGCTAAATAAACAAATAATAATAAGGGTAGGAAGATAAACCTGGAGAGAATTCATTTGAGGAGAGCAGGTCGAACACTCCAGAGAGTCTGGAGTGACTGAATAGATGTGTGTTCAGAGAAGTGCTGTATTTCATTGTTATTTTTAAGTTTATTTTTGTTTATTTATTCATGTGTTTTTAAAACTGCCAACATTTCTTCAAGGGGGGCTTCAATGAAATCTCACTTATGGCATTTTAAACCTGACTTTGGACTGTTTCTTGCCACCTGCAATAGCCACTTGACCGCAATACTTTACACAGGGCATGATGCAAGGAGCAAGCAATGCAATGTACAGTAAACAGTTGCTGCTTCAGTCTGCTTATATATATATCAACCAGGTGGGTCAAGACCCAAACGGGACCGGTTTGGTAGGAGACCGGTGACCTCTGCACTGGGTCGGTAGCAGGTTGGAACCGGGTCAGTTCAGTCCCGGTTCGGTGTATTTAACACTGGGTCGGTACTGGTGCTCACAAATACGCAAAATAAAAAACTAGTTCAGTGATTTGCTTCATCTCACATAAAAAAATTGTAAAAGCACATAAAATGCGAAATATATACAGATCTGCGTAACAATTATACTTATATGAACAAGGCTCTCCCTCAGGTCAGTCTTTAAGGGAAAAATGGTGCAGAGACCTTTTGATCCCTCGGGGGTGGGGTCACGACTGCATCACAGGCTGAAAGATCAGCTTTGGTAAACAATATTCAGGATTCGGTCTTTAGGAGGTAAATACCAATTCGGTAATGGTTACATTTCGTGCTTGAAAGGGAACCCCCCGCAGTGTTTATAAGAAACACATTACTTTACTTTTGCTGTATCCAGCATTTTTTCTTCAATATATTCCTGATTTGTTTTGATATTTTTAAAGAGAAAGATCATATTTCTTCTAATCATCCAGTTCCTGCAACAATGTTGCTGCTGTGATTGAAATGAGTGGCATATTGTGGGAACAGAAAATCAGCATTGTTGCAGGAGATCTGGATACACTGATCCTCAGGAGAGTTTTTATTTCCCCTGGTGAACGCTCCCGAGTAAATGTTGAAAAATGTGTTGCCGAGATAAGTTTTATGACAAGAGATGTGTGATTAAAAACATCAATATGTAAAAACACATAATGCTGCAATAAAGACAAAAGACACAGCAAAGGTAGCATAATGTGTCTCTTGTACGTTTTTCAGGAGGTTCTGTAATACTTTAATTCCATGCTGTTTAAGACACTTCAGACATCAGAGGCAAGTTGGGTATTCTGTTATTCATTTATTCAGATGTATATAAGTAAATATGTATGACATTCACACATTCTACAGCATGTCTTCCTTAATCAAATTCTCAGTGGCACAATATTACTTACCTGTAATGCTTAGCACCATGCTAATTGTTGACTGACCAATAGTATTCCGTGCCATACACTCATACCTCCCCCTGTCTGCTTGACCAATATCCCTAATAGTAAGGGTTCCTTCAGTGCTGACACGGAACTTCCCACTTTCTGTGATTTGAACACCATCCTGATAAAGAAAAGCAATTTATAGTTTAGTGTGAAATTCCCACCGTTAAAACTGGACATTTTCTAAATAACATATTTCTATATTGGGATAGTAGGTCATCAGGTGACTTAGGATTTAAAACTTGTCTCTTAGCTTGCACTCCTTCGCTTTGACCACTAGGCCACACTACATCCATTGCAATCCTTTGATTTATTCAACACTTACTACATATCATACAATAGTATACTGTTCTAGAAAAAAAATAATGAACTCCTATCACTAGAAAATTGTATTGATAAGCTTCAGGTCGGATTGGTTAGCAATTAAATAAAAACTGAAAATGTTTTCGTTTTATAATTGTTAATAATGATCCTGGTTGTGTCAAATGATTGCAATCTGGCGTTCATATGAATTAATTGTTATAAAGGGGGAGGATTCCAACTTTTGTCCAGGTAATGGAAGGCTGAGGTTCTCCTTGAGCACTACAGGGTATCTCCACATCCTGGCCCACTTCAGCCATAGTATCTTGTGGCTCATGGGTAAACAATGGCAGGGCTGCAATGCAAATTCAAATAATAATAACTATTATTATTATTATTATTATTATTATTATTATTATTATTATTATTATTATTATTATTATTATTATTAAACATTGTACAGTTTCAGTTTTGTTTGTTGTATCTAAAGAGGTGCTACATTATGTAATATTCTGTTTTAGACTTTCTTTTTCACTGTGTTTATTGCTACATAAACAGTTGAACACATACCTTACATTTTGCTTCCACTTAAACGTGTACAAAGTGAACATGCATTAGCTGACAAAAAGTCTTATACAGCTACTGTAGCTACATTGACGACCCTGTGTATTCATGTAAGTTACTAGAGTAGGTAACACAAATACGTTTTTAAATATTAAGAAAGATATCTGATTGTAAAGAAGCTGCTTAACCTGTTAGCTGGCTGGTAATGTTTTTCATTACTGGCATTATCTGCTTGGGGTAAAAGTTTTTTTTAATTTTTTATTATTCTTCCCTGTAGTAGAAATGTACTACTTCAAAGTCATGAAATGTAAATATTTGGCTAGTTTTTTCAATGCACACAAACAAACAAAAAACATTACCTTACACAACTACTCACTCATTATCTTTAATATTGCACTTTTTTACATTAAAAGGATAACAATACATACCATGGATACCGAAAATATAGGCAAACATTTTATCATATTCATTTTTTATTTGATCAGACTACACTATATTAGTAGCATGTGTATATAACAAATGCTGACATCAGCATGTTAAGTGAATTCAGGGTTACATTATCTCACATGCAGAACAGATGTACAAAAGGATAATGCCAAGTGAGCCATTTTACCTTTGGGTTGCACAGTCAGCTGCACCGGCAATCTCTTCACTCCAGCCACACTGACTGCCTGGCATTCATATTGCCCCTGATCGTGTAGGGCCACATGAATGATCCGCAGGGTACCCGATGACAACACAGCATGCCGTCTGTCATTGGGCAGCTGAGCCCCTGTGTAGTTGGGAAATAGGTCAATAGAGTCAACATGACTAATGAAGAATGTTTACAACCATTAAACAAAACTTTTTTACATTACCCATTACATTACTTTACTCAGGTTTGGAAATTCTATTCATTTTACAAAAATTGGATAAAAACCCTTGATATTTATTATTTAATTTACAGGAGCATACTGTCAGGAACAACACCACCATGTAACATTTGCATTATAATCAAACGTAAAAATGTAATCACTAATACACTAATGAACAATCGTGTTAGTAATGTCACTCCATCGTGCTGTATATAAAACATGGAGCCATCAATATTATAAAAAATAGATGACCATCCACCATATGTACTTAAAAGTGCAACATAAGCACAGACATATATGACCATAATATGCCTGCCCATCCAATAATTGGTTTGAGTCTACAGATGAGTCTCCGGATGACTGTCCCTCCCTAATCCAGCTGAGATGACTAATACAGTGCTCACTGTGGGCCTTGGGACTTTCTTACAACATGAGTTTCAGAAGTCGACCAATTTAAAAACGTATAGCTACCCTCAACATAATCACACACAATTGGATTTTCTACATGACAAACATATATTTATGTGCACAAGCTTGCAGTGAACCTGTTACACCTATAACTTGTAAATGGCTTGTTGAATTGATTTGAACATTTGTATAAATTTAAAATAATGGTGACAGAATAATACACACACAGCTAGAGCTTGTTATTACAAAGTGTACCTCCTAAAACACCCACCGGCTATTAATACAGTATTTAGCAAGTGCACATTTGCATTTTCACCCTTCTAATCTTGTTTTTATGAAAGACATTATGATTAATATATGTTAAACATTTATGTAGTACTGGGATTAAACTATAGTGCCTGTCTAACACTTTTCACTTTGAAACCACATTTTCATTTATCAAATGTTAATCAGAGATTAATAGATATTATAAAGCTCACAGATTGTCTAAGCCAATCAGGTTCCATGTAGAGAAGTCATTATCCTAGACAAAGACCAACTAACCTAAAAACACATTTAGAAAATGACTTTATAGGCAGTTTAAAATAACATTAATATCCTCTGCAGAGGTCAATATCTTTAGATACTTTCCCTTGGCTTGGGACACCTAACTGAATTTTGGTCAATTAATGCACCAATTTACCACTTTGCCAGAATTTGCGTGACAGTTTTTAAAATAGCAAGTGCAAAAAGTGCTCAGTCGGTGTGGGCTTTCTATATAAAAAAAACTCAGACGATCAACACAGCCACTCTTGGTACCCTATTTACTCTGCCTATCAAAAAACTTTAGCATTTAATAGTCCAGATCGGGATGTGCACACAACACAAGCTGCCAAATGGTGATCTCTACCTATTGTGCTGCTTCAGATTTGAGAAGCAAGTCAGTCGGGGTCTGTCTGCCATATGATACAGATCAGGTATATCACTCTAAAATGCCTCACGATTTCCAACACTTGCAAAGGAATTCTTTCGTATAGTGATCAACATTTCGTTTATGTTGAGTTTATTGTCTTTTATGTTGAGATCCTGATGAGTAAATATTGTGGGTTTTTTTCTTCATTGTACAACATTCATTTTTTTAAACATTCATTTTTAACTGAAGTGTTTATTCAAGTTAACTTTTGCAATGTGTCTATGGCCCTTTGTTTATGGCGAATACACGACAATGGAAAAAAAAAACCCCACAATCTCCAGTGTTTTTGCCTCAAATACACAATACTGTATGGCACATTTGCTTTGTAGTTAATTCACTAGGATAAAGTAAGCCCTTCACAACATATTCTTACTTCTGGAATATTTGTCTTCTTTAATACAGTGTTACATATCACGGCTCCAACGTTTTGCAAATGATCGAATATTAGAATATTTGTCTGAATCTTGAATGGATGAAAACTATCATATCAGAGTTTATTTGACTTTTAACAAACTAATCTATTCAACTCAGAATGTTTGCATGACTGCTGCATTTTATTAACAAAAAAGAAAAAGTATATGACCCAGACAATTAAATATTTGGGACTTTCTTACAACATGAGTTTCAGAAGTCGACCAATTTAAAAACGTATAGCTACCCTCAACATAATCACACACAATTGGATTTTCTACATGACAAACATATATTTATGTGCACAAGCTTGCAGTGAACCTGTTACACCTATAACTTGTAAATGGCTTGTTGAATTGATTTGAACATTTGTATAAATTTAAAATAATGGTGACAGAATAATACACACACAGCTAGAGCTTGTTATTACAAAGTGTACCTCCTAAAACACCCACCGGCTATTAATACAGTATTTAGCAAGTGCACATTTGCATTTTCACCCTTCTAATCTTGTTTTTATGAAAGACATTATGATTAATATATGTTAAACATTTATGTAGTACAGTATATGCATATGTTGTATTTGTATTAAATGGTGTACCATGCGCATATCTAATGCTACATTTTTAAATTGACCAGTCAAATAGTCAATTCTGAATCATAAAACTAATTCCATGTGTGAACTTTTAACAGTCTCAAAAGGTCTATGATTATTATTGCATACAATTCTTTCCTTGAGAAAGTATAAATCACAGCGTAATGAAGTACTAGACTGGAAACATTCATAACTGTACCAGGCACTACAGAGATTTTTTTTTTTAATTTGAAAAGTTAATAATGACCTTATTCTTTCTGTTTTGCATCATTTGGCAAGTGAGAAAGAAAGGAAGAAGTGCTGACGCTATGAAACTGAATTAAAAGACAATGACAAAGCAGTCAGGCATTCTTGTAATGTGTTCTGGCCACAACAAGATAATCAGCTAGTGTGTCCCTCGTGAGAGAGGTACTGTATCCTGAGAATGGGGAAAATACCTTGCCTTGGGTGTTTTATGGTTAGGCCAGACCTAATATATACATTTTTGTTGGAATTGCTGTTCCTTTGTGTGTGTGTTTGTGGAACATCTAAAAGTGACATTTCATTAATTCACGGGTCGGAGCTAGGCCACCTACTGTAATGTTTAGGACATAAAAGTTAGTAACAAATAGAACATATAAAGAGAGAGGCTCCATCCTTCGAAGGCCCTACGCATATAAAGGGGGGTTCCATCATTGAGGAGACCCGACAAACAGGAGGGGGGGGTCACTGTCTCTGAGATGACCCGACATGCGAAGAGGGGTCACCGTCTCTGAGATGACCCGACATGCGAAGAAGCTCGCGAACCAGAAAGAAAATTCATTGATTAGTATTATTAACACGTGAAAGCGGTTCCAGCTCTTCAGTGGCCCAACATATGCAGTAGGGGGGTTCTGTCGCTGAGGAGACCTGACAAACAGGACATGGGTCACCGTCTTTGAGGAGACCCGACAAACAAGAGGGGTTCCACCGCTTGGGGCCCTCACAGTACCTCAGTACCTGAAAGAGAAGAAGACAAGGAATCATGCATGCTAAAGGAGGGGTTTGGCCAGGGGTCCCCTCTGACTCACGGAGAACTCTCCTCTATGAGGGTTAGTAACTGTACCCGTCTGACTATGTGAAGACCCTCCGCACAGTAGAAAGGAAAAACCCCCTTTCATTTTTACTTATTTTCTTTTTTAGAAGGAAACCTTTTGTGGCCCAGGCGGATAGGTTGTCCCAACTGTGGACATATTAGCAATAGACTGATGGGCAGATGCTATTTCAGCTGGTGAAGAACGAATGTAAGCTTTGACTGCTGATGAGGTCCAGCATCCCATATTTTTTATTAGATGTTGGTTAATCTTTGCCCTTGCTGCTGAAGTGGCTTCCCCGATTCTGTGGAAACCAAAGTAGAGAGTCGAGAACAAAACCAATGTCTTGAGACAACAGACCCGCTTGCATTGATGAATAGGGGGTCGGAAGGTGATTGGGTTTACGTTCTGAAATGTATTTCAACATGGAAGCATATGGGCATATAGGTTTTTTTTTGTTTTTTTACAATGGGCTGGCTTGAATTGAAGAACAAAGGGTCAGAGGATGACATGGCCTTGCTTTCTGAAATGTACTTCAGTATGGAAGTGTAGGGGCACAGAGGAGAGTTGATTATTGAAAGCTAAATACACTGTCCTTGTCGCAGCTGATCCGTTTTTGAAATCCAAAGGAATAGGATGAAATAGGAATATTGAATGAGCTTCAGGTCACTGCAGCGGATACCTACAGTAGGAAAGCTGGAAATAGAAGGAACTGTATATTAGGGGCATCTCAAAACCCCAAAGGCATATTGATTTCCATAGTTAAATCGTCAAATGGAGAAAAGCAGCCTTGGCGGAGAAAGTAATCAAGTTGCCTGGAATGACTATAGAGATAGCCAGGCAAGCAGGTGGAGCCGGAGAGCACTTGGAAATTCCTCACAAGAAGAGAGGAACAACTGGGATTCATAGTATAGTTGGAGAAGCGATAGACATCAAGCAAAATTGCCAGATTTAAAGATTCTTTTGCATGAACTATGAAAGCCATGATCCAGTCCTGGTTAAATGGAGTAGCATTAATCCTGCTTTGGGAACAGAAAATCAATAGAGGTGTGATGGAAGTAGCAAGTGCTGCAGCCATGTATGCTTGCGCTGTATTGAATAGTCCGCTGATAGTTAGGTTCAGTTTAAAATTAGGTGGCTGAACTGGGATGTCACTGCTGGAGTTGGAAGAGCTGTAGGGACCAGACTAAAATCTGGAAATCGCTGTAGTAATTGCATAACAGGTGAACTGGAATGATAATATGAACTGTAGATTTGTTTTCACACATTAAAAGTATACATTTCTTTGATCAAAGATGACCCAATATATGTGCTGCTGTGACTGTTGGGTATATTTGAAGAAGAGCTGTGGAATTGAGATGCAGTAATAGGTTTTCAATTTCTAGTGACAAAAAAACAAACAAAAAAAACTAGAAAACCATTAAATTGTTAGAAAAAACTCCTTAAAATCTCTTAAATAAAGCGTTTGTAAATAAGACCACATCGAGAGGTGCTGAAATGAAATCATCATAGAATATAGACAGGCTGTTCCAATGCTGAATGAGAGCCAACCACATTTTCTAGCTTCTGATGAAATATTAATGTATGACTCCAAGTTTTTTGCTGTTGATGAAAGAGCAAGTAAATCAAAATATGAAATGTCTGACCCTGGTGAAAATGCGAATTACAAAATTTAAATGGTCCAGCAAAGAGAGCGGTGTGTGTTTCTTGATCTGAAAGTTCTGAATAGGGTAATGAATATAGTCGAGTTTAGATACAGAGGGCTTGTTTAAAACACCCAGTGCCAGTATAATTCCTAGAAATTGCAGTGGCTAAACAGATCGTTTCCATCTTAAAAATGGCAAACAAGGAGAGGTAGATGATGGCTCTTAAAGATCCCACACAGGCGGAGACGAACAGCTGGAATGGAATGTAGTGTTGAAGGAACGGATATCACATAATACTGATGTTGGATTCTAGATAAGTAGACTTTGATAGTGAAAGAGTCCTTGGAATGAACAACAAAAAGCGAGAATCCAATTTTGATTGTAAAGGGTTGAGGAAATCCATTTTAGTTCAGAAATTGTTGAGAAAAGTACTAGGATGATCTTGTTGAAGGGTGAGAGTAGATGCCATGTATCCTGAGCTGAATCCAGGAGATTACTAAGGAGAGATTTAGTTGAATAGATGATTTGATTGCGGAGCTTCCAAAGGCGTTGGATGAGCTGCAGACTTTATGATGGAATCTGGATATCTGTATCTGAGCTAACACACCGGCCATGATATTATGAGTACCGGGAAAGTGGTGTCTTGAATAAAAAGGATTGGAACCTGAAATCCATCTTAGATGACAGAGAAATTGCATGACCAGTAACAAAGAGGACCGAAGAATGATACAAATACAAATGTTGGGGCAGATTTAGGCAGATTTAGGCAGATTGACACAAAGTGTGCAGTGGATCGTACCCCTGCAGGCGTTTGCTCTGAGGTTGCTGCAGATGTAGATTTGCTGCAAAACCTGTTGAACTGATCGGGAACAGTCTATGATTGCATGATCTATCGTGAGGTAAGGAGGCTGCTTTCAATTATATTAATAGTTCTTCAATGTCTGCTGGCAGCTCCACACATTAATTATTAGCCTTTTAAAGTAAACATTTCAAACCAAGCTCCAGGTAATAATGATTTGGAAAAAGATCTCTTGTCTGGATGAAAAGCAAATTGAAAGTTTCAGTTGATCATAATAAACAATGTAAAAAAATAAATGATGTGCTTAGACATCTCACATTATCATATTTGTATAGAAACTCAAAGCATCCACAGTGGTTCCCTAGTGGTACAGTAATCAGCTGCAAAGCTTTGGACCATGCAGTTGTGTAGTTGAGCCGGAATGCTCCGGAACACTGTTCTGGTTCTATTTCCAAGGTTCATACACTTTTTCAACATCAAAATTCCATACTTGTTCCATACTTCCATTTGTTTTTCCCAGACTTGTGTTTTAGTTAGTTTCTACTAGTTTTTCGATAGTTATCCACATAAACGGGCAGCCGCAGAGCATTATAGCTTTTTGTTCCACAGCAGAAGTTGCTCCTGGTTTTCTAAAAGTATTTGCCAGAATCTGGAGGTGCATATCTAGCAAGAGACAATGCAGGTATGCAAAAGAGAAGTAAGATACAATCTAAGAAATGTCTAATATTTGAGAACTACGTTGCATTATTTACAAAGAGAATATAAAAAGTTGTATACTGCAAGTATACTTGTGCCAAAATAGGATACTATAATGGTACTAATAGTATACTAAAACCAGAACATTTTGGCACAAGTATACTTGCAATATATTACTTTTTTGTAAGGGATGATATTGGATTCTGATCCAAACTTTTTTACACCCTCTATGGGAGGTGAAAAATAACAAAAATGAAATATCAAATGTGCACGCATTATATATTAAAATGTGCAAGTGTCGTATGTTAAACATACAAGTCAAATACTAAATACAGTACACCCTCGCTATAACAACCCTGTTTGGGTCCAGAGCCTTTTGTTCGCTATAGTAAAAGGACAATCCAAAACTAACAATGTAAGCTGCTGGAGTAGGTTAAGGAAGTCACCTTGGATAAAGGCATTAGCTAAATTATTAATAATATTAGTACTGTTTTTATTCTTTGATTTTCTTTACTATTACAGTATTTGTCACTACTACCACTAATAATAATAATAATAATAATAATAATAATAGTAATAATAATAATAATAATAATAATAATAATAACAGCAATGAGATTGTGAATTAAAGTAGAATTACAAGTACAGTACCTATTTGTGGTGTGCTGCATCCAGTATTCTGGCTACATCCTATTAATTGAAGAACACAGTACCCCCTCCCCCAAAAAAAAAAAAAAGCGCATCAACAAAGTTTCAGTTTTGTTTCACTTCCAAATGTTTATTTAATCTTGGTTCTCTTGGTTCCTTATTTAAAAAAAAAAAAAAAAACACATCAATGTTGCTTTGCCGTGTCGGCTGCATAGAGCTGTACGAGCCAACATAAGCTGCAGTTTGATTTATTTGTATAATGAAGGCCATCTAGCGAGGATGGAAATAGTATATCTACACTCAGCTGACAGTTTGGACCCGAGGCTGTTGCTGCACTCAGTACTGTAAGTTACAAGCAAGCACCATACATTTAAAATACAATTACTGGTACATTTTATTAATCAAATTAAAGAAATGTAAAAAGCGATGTTAACATGCTACGTTTATACACACCATAGGGGCTACAGAAAGCGTTTTTTTTTTCAGTGATAAGAACTATCGTATTCGATTTTTTTCTTTCCTGGGTTGAGAAATAACGTTAATTATTTAATAAAGGTAACAACAAGATAACAAAATGTGAATCTTGGTGAGCAGAGTACAGTAGCTTGTAATTCCAGTCTGTAACTTTGTTTAAAAATTATAGCCTTCAACATAAATGTATATATTTTGGCTGTTGTAGCGTCCATTTTACCCTTCGTTTCACTGGAGCAGACAGAGTCATGTGATATATACGGGTGTGCTGACTGGATAGGATTGCTTGAGTTGTCAGGACAATGTCAGGGGTGTTACATGGGGCAATCCTCGCGGGATTTGGTTGCAAGCAATATAGTTGCTAATAGCAAATTGCCTAGACAGTTGACACTTGCACTGCTGACCCGCTTTCAAGATCAATTATTATTAATAATAAAAAAATAATCGCAGAATTATTTTCATTCTCCCGTGACACTAGTAAAATTCCAGACTTTTTCAAGACTTTCATAACGGAGACATGGTTTTTCAAGCATTTTCAAGCCCTGGAAATCAGTTTGGCATTTTTCCATACTTTTTCCAGACTTCCAGCTCGTACGAACACTGTATTTCCTACAGGCAGTAATGGTGCAGTGGAGCTGGAACACGCACAATTAATAGGCAAGCTAAGTCACATGACTCACATCTCCCACACAACTGTCTGATGCAGTCAGTAGCCCTCTTGATGTAATGAAAAGAACATGGGAACTTCTTTCATTACGAACTTTAAGAATTAAAGTTTAAGGCTAAAAATACCGATGAAGACAACAGCAACAGCGATTCGATTACGACTGTAGACACAAACACAAACAAAGCCACTAACACAAAGACACACAGTAAAGCATTCTGATGAAGAAAGACACTTTGTGGAAATACTTGTAGAAATTAGATAAATGCATTACCTATTATCTGTGTTAAAATTAATATAATAATTATTGTCTTGGTGGTGTCCGGTACCTTCAGATTTAGCACTACACCACTGGGACCATGTTGTATATATGCTACACATTTCTTGAACCAGGAAATACTACTATTACTACTACCATTATTCCAGAAAGTCCAAGGAACAATCTTTTTATTTATTTTTATTCTTTTTAATGTCTGGCCTTGTGACTAAATGACCTTTAAACTTGGCTGGTCCCACTTTACCACCTATCCTCTCTGTATATGTAGATTTGGTTGGGCAGAAAGGACGAAAGGTCACATTGTCACATAATTTGAATGGAATGAGGACGTCTATTCAGTTCTACACAGTCTCCAGACAAGCCCAAAGCAAGTGTGATGCCAGGGACAGACAGATATAGAGGAAAATAACCTGACACTTGAAACTGTTTGCCTTTAATCACACACAGGCAGATGAAGCTGGGCCTATCTGTTACCTGCTTTGGTCCAGGCAATGACAGGAGGTGGATTTCCAACAGCTGCACATTCAAAGTCTACAGAGTGATCTTCTATCACAACTTGATCACTGGGAGTCACTGTAAACCTCGGGGGAGCTGGAGACAAAACAAAATAAAAAATAATAAATGAATAAAAATTCCTTAACACCACATAGGATGGCATTTTTTCTGTTTTCAATGTAGCTGTGTAGTGGAAACAACTTTGAAAAATAAACCACAGAGGAAAGATCCATCTGCAACACGCAACATTGAAACCACACAGGAAATGACTGGCTAGTAACAGGAATTACACTGACAAGAAGCACTAAAATATTGAAAGAAATTTTGAGCAAGTTAATTGCTCAGTTATAGTATTCCACTGGAAATCACTACTAATGTGTTTAAATGGAAAAGATACACATACAACAAAGTGTTTTACTGCAGGTATGTAGCTATTTATGAAATGCACTTTTGACATTGCACGATACATTTCCCACCAAATTCAAACATTTTCAGATTCAACCATTGTATTATTATTATTATTATTATTATTATTATTATTATTATTATTATTATTATTATTATTAATAACAACCCAATTCATGCAGCCTACCTTGAACAATGATTTGTGATGATGCCTGAATGGAGTCCTGGTCATTACTGGCATGGCAAATAAACTGACCGTGGTCTTCCAAAGATACATTCTGAATAAAGAGACCTCCTGATAAGGTGATAGTGTACCGGGAGTTGTTTCTGAGATTTCCATTTCCTCTGGTCCAGGTGATTTGTGGCTGGGGGTGCCCTGTAGCACTGCATTCCAGGGTAATGCTGGCACCAACCCGCACCTCTGTGTTCTGTGGCTGTATCACAAAACTGGGTTTGGCTGGAAGAGAATAAGTAAACCCACTGCTGAGATAACTAATTCAGGATTACCGTACTACTCTGCTTTAAAAAATACTGAATGGGGAAAACAGATATGAAGTAAAAAAAATAGGAATATTGCAGTACATGTGAAATGTATAGTATGTCAAATATTATTATTATTATTTATTTATTAGCATAAATTTGAGAACCTAACCAAGAATGGTGAATTTTGGTAAACAGTTTTAAAATTATCAGCAACACATTAGTAAAAAAAAAGAAAAGAAAACGAAGCATGTAGTAGATAGAAAGCATATGAATCTTCAAATGAGAAGAGCTAGCTATTTGGATAAACACTAAGTCACTTCATTGAGCTGTGAGTAATTGCTACTTTCAATTTACAGCGTGAAAAATCTCGCTCTCTAAAGACACATCATCTCTCCAGCTAAACAGCCCAGTGAAAGCTTCTGTGCATAATCCACTGAAAACATCCTTCTCTCTCCTACATTGGATGCTGTAGCTGAATCTGCAGCCGCTGAACTGCTGTTCCAGTCCAGTCCAGTCAGTCTTCTCATTCATCAAAATGAAAGTTTTTTCTTTTGATCCTTCTCCTCTGTGCGTTTTTCGAAGACCACTCGCCTCTGGATCCCCGACTCTCATATGCAGCCCTCTCGCTTGTTTAGTAGCATCATCCCAGCTGGCCAGGGATGTGAATCTCCCACAATTTTCCTTTACCTAAACCAGCCTCGGGACGGTTTCCACTATAAGCGGCTATTCTCTACAATACTGACCAACTGTTAAAGACTGGTCCACCAACAATCTCGGGAAAGCATTTTAAATCTGGCATTCAAATCACAGCAGGAACCGATTGGAATTGTCCATTTTATTTCACTGCCACTTCATCGGCACCATTGTCTTTTCCCTTCCCCCTCCAATACAAAGCAAAAACCAGTCACCGAAAGGGCCTTTGCAGTACAATCACTCTCCATCCGCCATTCCTCCATGCAAGCTGTCTATGGTCTGATTCTTCTCCAACTAACTCAGCTCCTCCTACATGGCACAAGGCAGCCCCAGCTCAACGGAGGAAGCTGGTAGTCAACGAGGTGCAAAAGCAGGAGGAGAGGATGAGGTGCATAAAGGCCATTTCCCAGGCCAAGCAGGGAGAATGGATGAGATGGGAGAGTGTGGAACAACGCAAGATTGGCTGGCAAGACCTATGGTCAATGGAACAGAGCAGGATCAGTTTCCTCATCAGGTCAACATATGATGTTCTCCCATCACCACAGAACCTAAACCTCTGGGTAGGAGAGGATCCCTCATGTCCTTTGTGTTCATCACCTGCAACATTAAGGCACATTTTGACAGATGTAAGTTGGCTCTTAGCCAAGGACGGTTTACTTGGTGCCATGACCAGGTGCTGTGATGTTTGGCCTTAGCATTGGAAGACAAGCATAACATGACCAATACGTTGCCACCTGCTCCATCAAAACATTCCACACAAAAGACAACATTCCTCCGCCCAGGAGAGCAACCACCAAGCAAAGGTGTTAAAACCAATCCTCGCCCAGGACAACTGGAAGCTGCTAGAGACTGGAAAATGCTGGCAGATGTTGGTCAACGGCTTATTTTTCCACCTGAGATTGCCACCACTAACCTTCGACCAGATATTGTCTTGTTGTCTGGATCAGCACGCCTTGTTCACCTGGTAGAGTTAACAGTGCCATGGGAGGATGCTGTAGATGAGGCGTATGAGAGGAAGAAACTGCGGTATGCTCAACTAGCCACTGAAGCGGAACAGCGAGGATGGAGAGTCCGGGTTTACCCAGTGGAGATGGGTTGTTGAGGATTTGTGGCACACTCTACAACCCAAGAGTTGCGTCGCACAGTGAAGAACTTATCTGAAGCAGCAGAGAGGAGCAGCAGCTGGCTGTGGTTGAAAGATTCTGGCTGGGGATCTCAAGCACAATAGAAAGAAAGAAATGCTGATGTATGGGTAAGTAAGCTGGGCTGAGTTGAGTGGGGGACAGAGGAGGGTGATGCTGGGACGCCAGAATCACCGTCGAGCCCTCTTGAGGTGTCGTGGGCTAGTCGACGAAACACCGAGGATGGAAGGTGCCCACTTGAAGACCCCAGAGATGTACCCTACTTAGCTCAATCCAGACGGTTGTCATGCTGATGCGCTGAGGAGATCGCACTGTGGTTGATCCCCGGAGCCAGCATCGCAGCCCTTGTGTGTGCTGATGCGCTAGGGAGGCAATAAGCTGATCCCTGGAGCCAGCATTACACTTCAGCCATCAACACCAGACAGAAGGATATCTACATCATCATATGGAAGGAAGCGCAAATGGTTGGAGACACAGATGGATCACATTAGTTTACTGTAAAGCTACGTCTTAGTTGGTGCTTATCTTGGCGAGAGCCGAGTTCAAATTAGCATGAAGTTTTAACATCTACTGTAATGGAAATCATGGCTCCCTTGCAGCTGCCCAGGATATTAAAAAATGTGTCTGTGTCTTTCCTAACTGCACCTTCATATTATTGTTCGCTAAATCAATCAGTCAGTTCAGCCTCGATTCACCAAGAAATGAAGGAGAAAGGTTAAAAAAAATATTTTCGCCTCCAGGTGCTGTTTTACCTGATCCATTTGCTTCAACCGATTCATTCTCCAAAATGCGCTGCCAAATCACGATGACATCAAGCAAATCATTCTACCACTCAACACCAGTTTCTTCAGTCATTGATTGTCTGGATGCGCTTGAAAATCAGATCACTCACCTGAAACCATCAGCCTCCCTCCCCCTGCACCAGCTGCAGCAGGCGCTCCAGTCACGCCTATCACTTTTGCTGTTCCTGTTGCTCCCCAGCTGCGCTGAGCTGTCAGTCTTCACCCTGCTAGTGCTTCCAGATCTGCCTCCTCCTCTACTGGCAGTCTCTCTCTTCACTGCTATTAAGTAACATTATTGAAGGCTCACCGGTTCACATGCTAGTTCCTTCAGCTCATTTGTTCCTCAGTTCAGCGATCTGTTGTTCAATTAAATTAATCCCTGCATAATCTTCTCACCTCCATCCGAGACTACACAAGGGTAAACCCTGTGCTCTTTTCTGTGTCATAAGCACTTTTCTCCCATTTCAATTCCTGAACGCTCCAGAGGAAATGTTAGAAATATATTGCCCAGTTGATTTAAAATGTAAAAAGTCAACACTATATTTAACAATATAACGCTGTGATACAGGCTGCATGGGACACAGCAATGGTAATGCAATTTGTTTCTTGCATTACTTTGCAAGGTCTTCTGTAACACATTAATATTAGAGAGATGTGCAATTTGTGTTATTTTAGTTTTATAGGACATTTTCCTTGTCACACTGTTGGGGATGCACATGAATGGGTTTGGGTTTGGCTGCTCTCCTTCTACTGTGTGTCCAGCTTCACATGCTTTTAAATTATTCGCTATGTTCTAAAACATATTTTGGTGATGTTTTCGTGTAATCTGATTTATTTTTCATTTTTATATGGGGAAAAAAGTGTTCCACAATACAAGAAAATTACATCAAAACTCACTAAAAATTTGACTTTAGTTTTTCCTCCGCTTTATCCCAATACTTTAATTTAATCAAAGATCAATGGTTGGTTTTAACAGGGATTGCAGTTGATTCCATCCGCGTTGATTCTTAAGTAAGCTACAGCTTTTGTTTGGCTTTCGAAAGTAATCAAAGGACATAGGGTATAGCAGGAGAACATGCCCCATACCAGGACGATGCCAAATCCAAAAACTCTATGTATAGTTTTTTTTTTGTTTATATATATTTCACCAACTAGAGAACAAGTACAATACTCCCATATTTCACATTAATGTACAAGTACAGAATCAAGTAACATGCTTTTAAAATAATTTAAATAAATGTTTTACGTTCACTAAGACAAGGGTTTAATTCGTGTTTTTGTGACTGGTCACATTAGCAATACATTATTTGGAAGATGTAATGTATTCATAATCAACTGCAATGCATTACATTTTGACCTTGGCAAATTATTGACATACAGATGTATTTCCTAATACGCTCACAGTGGCAATAAGTTACCACTTAAATAAATAAAATAAGTTTAAATACCTTAAAACAAATATATTTAAATGTTTAAATAAGACAAACAAAAATAGTAAAAATAGTACAGCTTACTTGGGGTACCAAAGTATCTCAACAGAACTCCTTGGGTTTTGGTCTCTCCAGCAACATTTTTGGCCATGCATTGGTAAGTGCCTTGGTCAGACTCTCTCGTATCCTGAATCATTAGGGTCCCATCCACCAGCAAGTTCAGACGAACATCATCTCTCATATTAATTTCATTGCTATAAATGAATAAATACATAAATAGAGAGCGAGCGTCACATTATTTAACTTGGAAATTACAGCTTGGCTTGCTATAATGCTAGAACAGCCATGAGTGAAAAATCTGTTGACCCCAATGAATATCATTGACTAAACCAGTGTTTTAATGAGCACTTTACAAGGTTTATACTAGGGATTAGAACATTGTTAATCGTTTAGAAAGTTACTAATCATATAATCTATCTTGTATTGCAACACATATAAATGATCTGAACAGACCCATTAACCATGCTATACCTGCCACTGCAGCCCAGCGTAGTACTATAAATAAATAGCCTATCAAATACATTATTATTTCTTTTTATGGCTCTAAATTACTCAAGCTCCAAATAAAATTTTTAAAAAACACAGGTGTTCTTAAAAGTGCAGGGTGATACCAATACTGTAGCTATGGGTAACATAGGTGGTTGGAATGCACCATTATTATTATTATTATTATTATTATTATTATTATTATTATTATTATTATTATTATTATTAATAATAATAATAATACTTACAATCGTTACAAAATATCACAATACAAAGTATCACATTACAAAATATCACATTACCCATAAGAGCAGTTATAAAATACAATAAAATCAGTAGAAAATGATTCAAATTCAAATAAGAGCAAAATAATTCTGTTTAACAGTGAATTCAACTAAGCAGTTAAACTTGTAGTAAAGGTATTTGCTTATAAGAGTAAGTTGCATTAAAAGCAAGTAGTAAGTACAATACATGGATAAGAACGATTTCAAGAAAGAGCAATTACAAAAAAAAAACATGAATACGGTTACCTTTAAGAGTAAAAAAGTACAGAATACAGAAAATATAGTTATAATTAAGTGCAGCAGTAGAATACAACAGAGTGTGGAGCAGTTAAATGCAAGTACAAGATGATTCAAGTACTGGTACAATTGGTGTCATATTGTCCAGTATAGTCGAGAGTTGTGAGGTTTACAGATGCTTTCTGAACAGGTGTGACTTGAGGAGGCGCTGAAAGGTGGTCAGGGATTGAGCAGTCCTGATATCCTGATATTTAATTATTCAATTTAATTAATAGAAGTGACTACAGAATAGAGGCATTTTACACATAAAGAGATATTATGCAATGTGGTATTGTCGGCGGTCATGGTATAATTATTTGGTATAATTAACAGCTCTGCTTAATATTAATAAGCATGCCAATATCAAATGGATTATGAATGAGATTTCAGCCAATAAACTTTTGGGGTTGTTTTACCAAAGTAGATTAAAACAATAAAATTCACACTTTACAATAAAAGACTGAGCTACATGAACAGCATTGGGACAATAATAACCACCTACGATACACACATGTATCCTCCTACCTGCAGGGAGAGGCCCAGCCGCAAGCCTTGGGCTCTGTTGACTGCGACAGAGTATGGCTTGCACAAAGGAGCGAATAACGAACCCAATGGTTGAAATGATCCTAAAGATCCTAAAGATACATTGCCTTTAATTGCTGTTTGTGATGTTTTCATGTAATCTGATTTATTTTTCATTGTTATATGGGGGAAAAAAGTTTTCCAGAATAGAAGAAAATGACGGCAGAACTTTAGTTTTTCCTCTGTTTTATCCAAATCTGTTAATTCAAGATTAATGGGTGGTTTTATAGGGATTACTGTGGCCATTCGTCATTCTGCCACTGCTCTATTCGAGCAGCTTTGACAAAGTAATGCGGGCTACACAGAGGTAAATCCCAATCGGTAATGGATAACATTTTATACTTGAAAGGGAACACCAAACACCTCCAATTATGATTTTTTTTTTTTTTTTAAATAAAAGCCACTGCAGCAGCCCAATGGCCAACAGTCTGCTTTTAAAAACGGAGAAGCACAAGAAACAAAAATTACCTACAGCTTCCTCTGGCACAGATTTTAAAATCAAGTTGGCAGTCACTGCAAATGTAATTTAACAAGTGGAAAGATCACACACTTTGTGCAATGTTTCAGCTTTTGAGCTTTTGCCAGTTGAAGGAAAGGAGGGCTAGGGAAGGCTGTCTGCACAGTGTGTTGTAACGTCTTGCATGTGGTTCCTCGTATGAACACCAAAATGCTTTACAAGTGGTCTTGTAAAAACAGTTAACCTTTCCCAAGTTTTCTCATGATTGCAAGAACTTTGATTTGTCACATGTACTCAGTCTTTTCTGCCTAAAACCACAGTACTGTATGTATGCTTTAAAAAAAAATATACTGTTTTTTCCTGCTGATAGATGTCTATTATTAGCACTTGCCTGCTGGAGGTGGGGAATGGCTGGTTACTATTCTATCAGTTGATATAATTTTTTTAATAATTCTTCCATAATTCCTACTGAGTTGTCACTCAACTTTTAATCATTGCGCACACATTTCCTTAATATTGGAAAAAAAAAAAAAGTTATAAGGCTTTAATATCTAATTTTTTTTTTTTTTTTCCAGGGATCTCATATTTTGATTAGGGATTTTAAATATACATATATTTTAATGATTCAATGATTTAAATTAAAACTACAGGTGATGTAATTGTTACATGTTATGCGTAATGTTTGATCTCCAAGTGAGATCATTTATAATTGAAATGCCAAAAATATGAATAAAAACACAATAAGTTTACCATTCATAGGGTGAGTGAGCCTTGTTCTACCAAAACAGAGTAAAAAAAGAAAAAGTACAGAATCAAAATTCTTTCACCACTAGTACATAGTATAAATACCCAACATGTGGTAGACATTTGCTGTAATATGTTTATTAGTCTTAGAAGGTGCTGGCACATTGTTAGTGGTGCTCTTTAAGCCACAGACATGACTATTTCGTACGCAATGCCTAATTCCTGCAGTGCCCATAATACACTTTAATACAGTACTTAGTAATCTTGTTGACTGAGAGCAAAATAGTCTATTTAGAATTGTTCCCGACCACTGCAGGGACATCTGGAGTATTTCCCCATAAATTACAGGCAATTGTTAGATCATGTTTAAAAGTAACTGAAGTAAGCTAATAACATTGTCTCCAGTTTATGATACACGGCTTCATGTATCATTGATTTTTCTTTCGTATCTTGACTTTTCGTAGTTTTTTGTTAATTCCTAGACCTGCCCGCGATTAATTAACGATATTTTCATCCCGTAACTTAGTTTCATCCCTGCTGCGGTAGTTTGTGTGTTCATTGAATTATGTTTTTGCTTATGAGTTGTAACAAATGCATTTGTACTGCTGGCTAGGTTTTGAGAAGCATATGTTTTATTTTTTGTTTTTTAATGTAAACGTTTGTACTTGATAACATTAAGGACAAAAATCCAATTGATACCTATGATTAATAGGTTATGTGACTACTTTGAATATATTTATATGTTTCAATGTTAACTAAAGTGAGTTATTAATCAAACTGATTAATCTTGCTACATAATTGATGTATTAAAGTGGTTGGATATACTGTTACTTGATTGATTACTGTCTTGTTAGAATATGATTTTTGACAGATTCAGCTTTGCCGCTGATGGATTTATTTTCAAAAGGTTTTCTTTAGGTTGTGCTGCAGCAGCTCTGCTTTCTTTTCTTTTTTTGGGGGCAGTAGGGTGGGGGTGCGTTTACATCACAGTAAATCCTAGCGCCAGCACTGGTGTCAGTGAATTTATTTTGTTAGTTATTTCTTTCCTTTGTTGTTTTTTTGGCCCCGCGAAGTGTTAAATAATATTTTGTGATTTTGGATACTATAAGAGTCATATTTACCCTCCAGAGCTGCACGTCATGAGTATTGTAAACTGTATATTGAATACTTGTTAACTGTCTTTAACATTTACAAAAACAACCTTTAAAAGCTTTACACAGTTTAGTGTTCATTCATAATTCATTACATTTGAATGTTATTTTTTCCATTAAGTTATTTTTGTCATTTTTTGTGGTTGTATACATCAATACAAGGTTATATTTTCTTCAGCTTCCTATTCAGTGAAATGGGTTGGGATGACTCTAAAATGAAACACATACCTTTTTTTTACTGAAATTTTCGAGGTGTCTCTGGTTAAAAAACTGAACTTACTTGTTGTGAAGCCAGATTATCTCAGGTTTAGGATTCCCCTCAGCTCTGCATGTAAAGCGGACAGTATTTCCCAGTGATACATCTGTATTCTGGGGCTCTGAGGTGATACGGGGCCTTTCTGTGGAAAAGACAGCAGCAATACAAATATTGTACCATAGATTAGTATGATTTAGTCATACATTGACACATTATTTCCATATGCTGTTGTGCTCTATCATTCGCTTTACCATACTCTCTTACCTAGCTTGGCAAAGCTTTATCAACATGTTTTCACTGTTTTACACACTTCACAATGCCTTTACCATGGTATTACTGCAGTAAACCTTTGGAAACTCCAAATTCCCAGTACTCCACACGTGGCACACATATTCCATTTTGCAATGATACCAGCAAAATCAAATGCTGATATCAAAGTGAATTGATCTGACGTAATGATGTTTCACTGCCTCTTGATTTCCTGGGGTAACCTTATTAAAACAAATACTGTTAACTTGCACATAGATTTTTCATTCTATATTAAGATTTGGCGCTAAATCTGTTTAGCTAAAACTGAATTATACTCAATTATAGGCTACCTAAGATGTTTGTTTTAAGAGACTGTGCTGTTTTGCTTTGCAATATGGTTAACAGTAGGCTATTATATTCATTTTACTATACCCAAATGTTCCAAATGTATTTTACATTTTAACTTTCATTAAACTTTACCACTTTAGCATAGCTCCACCTCAATTAAAATACATTGACACCCAACTGCACAAACAGACAAGTTTGTTGTAAACCCTCCTAAAAATACAGGTAAATCGAAAATGTTATATTACGACAACAGTATGACAACAGCATAACCATCCCCTTTTTCTGTTGTAAACATGGCCATTGTCTCATCTCTGTCGCTACAGTAACGTTATTTGTTAATTATTGATGTTCATATTTCTAGAGCAGTGGAGGTCAAGAAACGTGTCCAAAATTTGGTAGACGTTGGTGGTAGTCATCTGAGACACCAAGTATAGTGCACATTAATCGTGAAACTGCACAGAATGACCCAAAACATAACGGATGTACACTTGTGCTATCACTGAGAGAATAACTGTTTTTTTTTAATTATTATTCAGCAAGTCTGGTCTTTTTAATTAGGAAATAATACTGACCTAAACCGAATCATTTAGCTTTCTCCAAACATGAATATTAATAGTATGAAGTTGGCAGGCTGCAATGCCAGAAAACAGTCATTATATAAAAGCCCTAGAGTAGTGTAGTTGGTTATAATCTGAGAGTAGGGCTCAAACTGACTAATGAGATTTATTTTACTTTAAAAGACCGTTTCTTATCATTCTCCAGGTGATGGTGTAAAATCAGAGAAGACCATATACGCTTACAAAAGTGGAACTGCTAAAAAGTTGCTAAGACAATGTAACTACATAGGAAGGCAACTGCAGATTTGGTTCAAGATACTTCAAGTTTACATATCATATCAAGAATTACAATTCTTACTCTATATTTATATCTTACACATATCTGATTCAGGTGACAGATCAGGTTACTGCTGATTCAAACATATATGGCAACTATACAACAGGGTGTGCTCTTTGCACAGTGGCATGTCTGTTTACCTTGTACCTTGTTGTGTTAATAAGAAAAATAGTAAAAATAAAGGAATCAAATAAAACAGCAGGCTTCATCTGTTCAAATAAAAACGGAAAGTATACATCTGAAGGCAGCTCAGAAGGAATCGGTGGAGGTGGACTAAAAGGCCTACCCTAAATACATATCTTTAAAATGTACTACTGTACTAAATTCTTGAGGGAGTCAGTGCCTACTTGGCTTTTGTCATTGCCCCCTGAAGTTCCCTATCCAGCCGTGAAAAACAAAATATGTGCAATATAACACCAAAAGGATGAAGAACGTGGCCCACAGCACGCTTTACTCACCGCAGTTGAACTCTTCTGTTGTTACTGTAGCAACAGACCTGCCCTGTAACCTCCTGGGTTGTTCACAGGTGGCTGCTGCTTGAGTGTTGCCATTCTTTGCATATTCTTTCATCAGTTCAGCCAACCACATTAATTCACAGTCACACACTAGGCCATTAGAATCCAAACGACTGCACTCATGTAAAAAAAAAAAAAAAAAACTTTAAAATTACAACTGTGGCTTTTAGAAAATGAAGTGTGATTTGATATGCTTCAAACTACTTTTAAATCTAATTTACTTAATTTACATTTTACGTATTTTGATTTATAGGAAAAAAAGGCACATCAGGATTTTACACATTCCTCAAATTCACTGACGTATTCAATGAAAAGCATCTACAAAAAAAAACAAAAAAACATGCAACCTAATAAACAGTACTTATTACAGTGATATGTGAGGAACATTATCAAAATCCCACACAGTTTAATAGAAACTTACAGTCGTTGTATTGATTCCAAATTATCAAAGGTTTCTGCTGGGATCCTAGACAGTTTATTATTATGAAGAAATCTGATAAATAAATACAAAATATGTTAGATCCAGGATAACCGACCATGCCTATCAACAAGGCATCTGATGAGTCTGCATGAACTTAATCAGTGTGAACAAATTGAACTTATTTCCAAACTGCTTGAAAACAACAACAACAGGGGAGTCAACAGAGGGTACATTTCTTATGATTAAGGTTTTCTTTTGCAATTATACATGTCTCACAAAATACTTTGTGGTAAAGAATACGGTAAGTAGCTTAAAATATACTTTTAATACATTTTTCTTTTACTAACATTTTTATTATGTTTGAAATCACACTGAGTGGTTCAGGGTTTCCTCTATTGGATATAAGAAATGCATCAGAAAGAAATACTACATAAACAAAGATGGCATTTCTTACATCAACACAGGGAGTAGTTTTGCAGGGAGACAGATTAAAAGGTTATACTTTGGTGAACCAGATGTACTAAGAGGTTGAATTCTGAGAGCTATATTAGCCACAGCAGTGCTTTAATTTTCAAAAGTCACCAGTCAGCAGGAATACCATGGGGCCAGTAATACTGTGAGCAAATCTTGCATTTATGTGCCAATGACATAGAAAAAGGGCATTAGCTAAAAATAAGTTAAGTCTTGTATAAATTTTTCAGTTCATTCAGATATTTTACATGTAGAATATAGTATCTGCAACAACCTGTTGATACCTTTTTAATGATAACCAATTTGAAAGTCTAACATCTTATCTTTGCTGCAAGTTTTCTTGACATCTAAAATTCCTCAATAGCATTGTTTCTCTCACGGAAAAAATGTGAAATGATACTACTTGTAACATTTTCAGATTAGGCTAATCAAACTACTGCATTTTAGAAATGATTTTAATAATTTGAAATAACTTCTCCTAAACCAGGAATTGTTAAACTGCATTCATCAGAATAACCTTTTTAAATACATATGTTATTTATATTGACATGTAAAGTAAAATGTATTGAATCAAAATTCTAATTATTGTACAATGTTATAAATCCATTGGCTGCAATTTCAGAATGTTCAGTATACTACATTAAATTACATGTAGAACCATTATTGTTTCACACATGTGGATGGGATAATCAAATCATCTCTGCAAGGCTTCAGAATTTCAAATTTATCTGCCCATTCAATCTGTCATTGGATTGGATTGAATGCAAGATTAAAAAATGAGAGCCAGTTTAAAAAAAAAAGAAAAAAAACTTCACCATGTTGCATTGAATACAAAAATATATTCATCTTCCAGCACTAATAGCATTTGGTTATTCCGATGATCCTGTGTTTCTAATTAGTGAATACGATTACTAATCAATTAAGAAAAGTGGGCTTGAGATTCACAACGTACAAAGCCACAAGTTAAAAGATCAGTCTTTTCAGATATGTTAGCAATGGACCTTATTGTTTGTACAAAGCATAAGGCATCAGTTTAGAAGGATGGTACAAAGACAGACACACAACAAACAAAATGTCAGTTCAAGCATCACTTACAATCTTTCTAGTTTGTGAAGGTCACTAAATGTTTCTGGATCTAGTGTTTCTATGTGGTTGAAGTGAATGTATCTGTTGAAAGAATATTGAAGTTAGTATTAGTAAAACACCAAGACTTGGATCAAAGTGGTTCCACAAGGGAAAACCAACTCGAAGCAGCAGTGAAACTGAGAGCTGCCATAAATGCTTGAAACTTTGGACACTGATTTGAATTGTGGAATTTTATCCCAAAATGTAAAACCCGGTGTAAGATGTACCTTAACATAAAAAGTTTCAGTTGTAAATGATCTAAGGATATATTATGAAAAACAAATAATACTAGTAGAAATCAGGACTTTGTTTTTCTAAATGTTCTATTAAACATGTTGGCATATTAGCCCTTATTAAAGCACTATATATATATATATATATATATATATATATATATATATATATATATATATATATATATATATATATATATATATTAATGTTTTACAGAATGTAATTTAAATTACCATGTACGCTGTCCATTGCTTAACCACAGTCTTATCCTTCTGGAAACATTTTACAGCAAGTGATTTAAAATATTAACTAAAAACGATTTACTGTTGAATTCAAGTATTTATCAATCTTCAATAATGCCGTACTAATCTAATGCCAATTCATATTGGTTTCAAATAGTGGTTTGCTGTTCTCCAGGAAGATGTTGAGATCTAGCATCTTGTTGTGAGATCTTTAAGTTGCCAGATTGCTGTATGAGTTAAACATTATATTCTTAAATGAGAAACAGTGCCCAAAGTTTTCTAGCTGTGGGATTGCATTTTAATTGTGGCGGTGATATTCTTGTAGCGGCTTTTTAAAAAAAATCCATAAAAACTAAACAGACAACAACTGTCTATACTCGACTGATCTAAACAGTGTTGGTTCCATGTACTGCGATTGTTAAATATTAAAAACAGGCCAAAATCCAGAATTTGAAATACTGTTTTAGATGTAAATGATTTAATGGGCACCGGTTTAGATCTGCCACCATTTAGATCAACTGAAAAGATAACTTATGTTTATTTATTTATTTATTTTTTGTATGCAGTATTAGCATTATCTAGTGCCACATAGTTATCAAGCGTTTTCCCTCAACACTTTATTGATTTGTAATACTAGGCAGAATAGGAAAAGCATAATAACAACAAAGGTAAAAATAAAAACCAACAAAAACTAATGTTATCTGGTATTTTTTTCAAAAGCTGCTATCAGGATAGTGGTGCCATAATTAACATTTAATTCAAGAGCAAATATATTATAATACCATTTCCATGGCATATAAAACATAACATTAAAATTAAAAATGACATTACACAGCAAGGAAGGTTTTTTGAAAATAAGAAAATGTGAACAAGAAGCATGCTTGAACACATTACATTTTTTTTAAGGAAGCATGTTCTTCACAGTCTCTTCAAAAGCCACACCTGTGTTTAACCATTCAGTTATTCTGTTATTTACAGAAATATCGAAACCCCAGTTACTTTTTTTTAATTAAGGTTATCTACATTTGAAGGAGAGAAAATTAAGATCTTAATAAATTTAAGTGGCTTCAAATAGGGGTTTGCTGTTTTCACATCCATGTTAATATGTGTCCAAGATACAAAGATTCATTACCATTAAAAGTAAGTTATTGTTTTTAGTAGCTTATACCATTATTGCTATTATATTACTATTACATTATTACTACTTTTGTTACATAATGAAGTTTGTCAAAAACAATTAGCATCTGAGGCAATGTGCAACAGTCTACTCAGCCAACTACTCAGCCACATTTAACCAAATTAATCAAGCCTTAATATTATCACATTCAACGATGCCTCCAATCCCCAAGCAACAGGGAAAATGAGTAACTGTCAAATTATGAACACATGACATTTTAAAGTAATTTACTAAATTAAATGGTAACAAAGCCAATTAAAATACAATGCAATGACAAAGATACTAGAAATGGAAGCTTTTATGAATAAAAACAAAGCATCCATATTAGCATAATCTAGTATGTCATATCAGATAGAATGGTTTGTAAACATGAAATAAAATGGAAATGGATAAATAGATTGTTATGACTGACAAAAAATATGTATTTATAATTCACGGAACAGGAGCAAGGGCTGCGTGGAGTAACAACTGGGAATTGAAATAGGAATGATGTGCTTCTGACTTTAAATCAAGGACAGGATTTCCACTTGGCTAGTGGAGATCCGCCCTCGCGGAGGTGAGACCACACCGATCGGCCTCCAAGGTTGGGAAGCAAGCGTTACTTCCCCCAAGGGTAAATGAAGAGAAGGATAGTGGATAGATCAAAGAGGTCTAGACATCTCCCCGGTATACAAGGGTCGGCTACATTTAGGGAGGTCAGTGCGGCCAGACTTCCGAGGCTGAGCCACGTGGGTAGACAGGAATGTTGAAAGAGAATGAAATAAACATGCATAGAAACAGTTTACAGAGAGGGAGACTGGCAGAGATGAAAGCAGATAGTAGAGCACAGGGTTTCCCCTTGGCTCACGGAGAGCCGCCCTCACAGAGGTGAGACCGATCAGCCTTCAAGGCTGGGAATCAACCATTACTTTCCCCAAGGGGAACCTAGAGTGATAGAGAACAGGAAAACAGAAGAGTGTAAGGACAGATTTGGCCAATGGTCCCCTCTGGCACTTTCGGGAACCTTCCTGTTGGAAGACGAGGCCGGCAGCGGCAACCTTCGAGGTTAGAAAGTGAGCTTCACGCCCCCAAAAGAGGACTCGCGGCTTCACATAACTGCAACACCAATGCAAAGAAGAAGGGTTAGTGAAGAAAACAGATAAAACAGAGGTTAATTTGTGACAATTTCCTCTCGGCAGAGAGGACCCCAAAAGAGGACCCCCGGAAACCTCTGGTGGTTCTGGCGGAGAGATGGTCTCCAGTCTTGGCATACTAGCAATATTCTGATGGGCTGGATTTTTTTACTCTAGTCTATAGAGCGAGAAGACGATTATGCAAATGGGAAAAAATGAAATGCCCCAAGAGCGAAGAAGTTCTCGTTTTGAAATGTTTCGGTTGATCTGGAAGGATTGCATGAGTGAGTGGATACATTCCAGTTTATTGTCATTTACAGAAATGCATACATATGGAATGGGAATGGGCATCACTGCAATAGCTGCATGTATGAAGAAAAATTGCAGTGTTTGTTTGTTGAATAAGTACTGGTTGATGTTAGCTTTGGCTGCTTCGATAATATTACGTCTAATCTGAGGAGAGCCATTGAAGCGGGGGAGGTTTGGTAAAGCATATTAAAAACGAACCATGGCAAACTAACCCTTATAAAAGTTCCTCACGGTAAAAGCTTAAAAACTGTAACAAGGTGTAGCAGACTGTTAAATTGAACTCCCCAAAGTGGAAACAATTATGAAGTTTACCAACGTTTGTATGTTCTTGATTTATGACCGGGGGATGTTATTCTTGGGAAAGGGGAGACGCCTAGAGATTTAAGCTGTAAACTAATTGATTTGCGACAGCGAGCATGTAGCTTGCTTAACAGCTTCAATTTTGAGCTTGCTGCTGCTACAGAAGGAGACTGCTGCTGAAGGAGTAGGGAGAGAATATTGCTGTATGAGGTTGCCTGTAGGAATAAATAATTCTGGAGCTCAAATGGCTGGGACGGTGTGAGCGAGCGCGGTGGGGTCAGCAGGGCCAAGGCGGCAGGTTCAGCGGAGGCAAGGGGAGAAGGGTCAGCAGCAGGGTCGGATGGAGGAGAAGCAACAGTGCAGACAGACTCCCCAGGGAACCTTTTGCTGAATTTTATTTAATTTTTTTAAGTTGAATGATGTCCAGCGAGAAAAATGCAGTCTCCATCAGCTTCCGAAGAGAAAAAAAAAGCGGCACGGGTGAGTAGCCATTTTACAACTAAACTGATCAAGGGGAAATGAAAAGTAGGGGCAACAAATTGGGGATAAACATTTCCCATAGTAAAAGCACAACAAGGTGTAATAAAGCATAGAGCATGGCAGAGCATAGGCAAGAAAATGGAAATTAAAAGTAAGGGTCTGCAGAGCTACGTGACGATATGCAAACGAAAAAGCAATACAGAAAATAAGAGTCTATTCCAGAGTTTAAATGGGGTAGACATTTTGGCGCGACATAAAGGGGGTGGAGCCCTAGCTCCTGCCCACCAAACCACACATAATGGTTAAAAAAACACAAATGAAAATAAACTAAATTCAAAAACATTTTCATTCCCATGTGCAGGGCCTCAGCCCTGCCACAGGCAGCTATATTAGGTCAGAGGTCAATGTCATGGTGACCAACACATTTACCAAGCAGTGTTTATATAATCCTATAAATATGAAGTTAGTACCATAAATAGTACTTTTACTTGGTACAATGAAATGTTACATTAAAAAGCACTGCAGCTGGGAAGTAGAGATGCTGATATAGCAAGAAATTGATAGTTACTTACAGCTGCTCCAGGGACACCAAACCTTTAAATGCCTGCTTATCTATTGCATGGATTTCATTCTTGTACAGGTAGCTGCAATACAAAACAACACAGTTATCATAGAGTTGTTACCATTTACAGTAAACATTGCATTTTCAACTCAATTCTGTTATGATGCAAAACTGGTCAACAAAAAAGATATATTATTTCAGTTAAATTATTGTTAACAGACAAATTCCAAAAATACAGTACATAGTGACCTGAGTCTCTTATAAAAACACTGAAATCCCATCACCATGAATGGGTGCAGCAGTGTGCATGTGATGGTTTCTAATTCAAGGTTTTGAATTGAGGAGCTGTTTGAATACAAGGGAGGACAATACTGCATAGTACATTTCTCTGGACTCTGCACAAAAAGTAAGGTTACTTATGGCTCCTCCTTTTGTTTCAAACATCAGATGATATTAACATTAAACTTACAGGTATTTCAGATTGTCCAGGTCATCAAATGCTTTTCTAGGAATCCTTTTAATGTGGTTATTGTTCAGTAACCTGTAAGCAAATGAATGCAAACAATGTAAATGATGTATGCGTCACCAGCAGACTCCTATACTATATCTATATACAAAGTAAACAGTAACTACTTGGTAACGTACATAGCTTGATGATGTTTTCTAATATGGTCCTTTCTTTGTAAAGACTACACTAGAAAAGTAATGCAAGGTGCACAAAAAATATATATAATACTCTTGACGAGTGGAGACAAAGCACAAAATTAGAAATGACTGTATGTTTCATTGCAGGCAACAAAACACTTCAGGCATATGCGAGTTGTAGCTTTAAAAAAACCTAGCAACTAACAGGGGAGTGTGTTCACAAGCATATATGTAAGTATTGTTTCAGATCCTCTAAAATGCAAATGGAAGCCCCTCCTTGGCAGGGTTGTATCAGGGCTGAGCGAGAGTGGAACATCATTTTAATATTATCGCAAGGGGGCTGTCATGGGGGATTCCCCGTATGGCCTTCATTTGCGAGGAAGCAGAAAATGAAGTGTTTTGCAATATCGATTCCAAAGTACAGATTAACTAGCTCTGTGGCTGCCCACCGTCAAATTTAATTGCCTACCACTGTTTTAGATGTTTTGAGAATATGGCCAACAATTAGTCACATTCTGAGTATTGCATATGTATTAATAGGCTTCTTTATGATTTCAGAAAAAAGTAACGTATTCCACAATATAACTGAATCCTGAATTGTATGACCTTATATATTATAAGGTTATAACCACAACCGAGCTGTTTTGAAAATGAAAGCTAATTCCACCACAGTACCGCTACAAAAAGATTCATTCAACGTGTTAAAATAACTGGTTTGTTCATAAATATGTATGCTCACAGAAATTAACTAAGAAGTAATAACAGAATAAGGGATATCAACCAAGGTTTTTTAAAAAAAAAATACGCTGGGTTCGTTTTATTAAACAGTGGCATTAGTTAGCCATGTGTGTTTATATTTAGGCTTGCTACTTTGATATTAATTGGTAAAGCTCGTTAAACGTCGAATTCCCCAAAAATATGGGGTTGACTGAAATACATTTATATAGGATAAACGTCGGTAAACCACTTACTATTTTTTATTTTCTTACTAAAAAAAATCATTTAGAAATCATCTCTAGTTTGTGTAGTTTTTATATTTCCTGTCTGTCCCATCTCAGTTCCGCTCTGAATGGCTAGGGGTCGATGTCAATCATCTCAGTGGTCCATTAGTATTGTAGTTTCACTGTCAACTGTCATTTCACCCTGTTCTGACAGATCTCGTTGACTGAAGCAATGCTACAATGCCCTCATTCGCTTAAATGACTGTCAATCATCAAGACCTGCACCGACTGTGCACTTTAATTTGCCAGCTATAGCTCCTGTCATTCAAAGTGCCTACTTTGAAATTAGCAGGTTAAGGTGTAGGTAGGCTTTTGCTTTATACGGTGACAGTTACTAGTTTGATTTGAAAATGGGGCGCAAGAGGAAAACACTTAATGAATATTGTGCACAATACCCTGACCGATGGCTGAAGTCTCCACGGCAGGACGAAGCAGGCCCATATGCCTTACCTTCCAGTGACTCTGAGTCCAGCTGTGCTGAAGCAGGAGAGGGGGGAGCAGACTCTGAATAATAAGTGCGTTAGTTCTATTCAACTCTAATGTGTTGTTATGTGCATATTATATTTACTCGTAAATTTATGCTATAAAGATCTGTGTAATACACTTTTATATGCTGCGTTTTCTACGGTTTATTTGAGACAATTTTTCAATTTGTGTAGGATCTATATCTATCCAAGGCATAGCTTCGCTTTGACCAAACGTTATTTCAATTAGAATGTTGGTAACCATGGTTTTGTTGCATGTTGAATATGATAAAGGGGTTTCGCTAAATAAGACGTTTCTCAATGGCATAAAAAGTTGCTGTTATTTTTTAAAGCATAACGGTCGATTTCACTGATTCTCTGCTTCAATGGACAAATAAAGATCGAAAAAAATGGTAAATTCTTTCTAAAATAAACGTCGATATTAGTCGTCAATTTAGCAAAAAAATAAAAAACAGTAGCAAGTCTATTTATATATAACATTTTGAGATAGACAAGCACTGTAGTATCCCAGGAACACAGTTACCGGATGTGTAATGTTTCATTTGTATTCAGCCTTTTCCATAAAGGCAGCACTGTAATAGTCTACACTTGTATGTACTTACAAACACTAAGAGTCCCCGTGAGCTAAATTTTGTCATTTTTGTGGAAAGCTCTCCTCTGATTATTACCATCTGTACACAGTTGCAACCGGGTCTGACTGAGAAACCATGTAGAGGGCAGTTATACCACAGGAATACAGCAGGATAGTCAGTAGCAGGGAACTGGGTCACACTTTATTTTCCTAGAAAAGGTTGTATTCTACAATATTTTGATATTCAACTATTAATTGTAGGGATAGCACTTGTGTTTCCTCTTTTGCAGCCAAGTAAGAATCAGTTAACTAGCATCCTATTAAACTTGACTGAACAGCACTTTCATCACCTATGCCTATTTCTATTTTACTCCATAAACCTTAATTTAGTTATCTAATAACCTGGTGTTCCTACCTACATTACTGTTGGTCGATCTATGCCTAACCAGCCACTTCCTCTTTTGCAGCCAAGTAAGAATCAGTTAACTAGCATCCTATTAAACTTGACTGAACAGCACTTTCATCACCTATGCCTATTTCTATTTTACTCCATAAACCTTAATTTAGTTATCTAATAACCTGGTGTTCCTACCTACATTACTGTTGGTCGATCTATGCCTAACCAGCCACCTCCTCTTAAAAATAACTTAAAAATGAGTGACTCCAATCAGGTAAAGTCATGGGTATCATCAAGTGGCGTCAGGTTTGCAAATACATACAAGTTCCCCTTAAATGTACTTCCAAACCACAGAAAAACTACACATTTGATCATGTGAATGTTCACATAGACAACAATAAAATGAGGTTTGGAAATTAATTTGCCATTTGTAAATGCAGCATTTGGATTTCCTTATTTGATTGTGTGGGTTCTAATAAAGGAAAACTCAGATTCGTTTATGGCATGTAAAATGTTGTGAATGTTGCTCTGAACTCATTTACAATCTCACCAATATGATACTATTGCTAAATGCAGGCTACCAATACAAAGCCCCAGTTCTGTATTATATTTGAAATCATTGTTACTCACAAGGTGTTCAGGTTCTTCAGCTTTTTAAATGCTCCAGGTGTTATTTCTCTTATTCTGTTGAATCGGAGGTCTCTGCAAAAAATGCAAACACAAGGTTTTATTTAACATATTTTAATGCTCATTTCAAACAGTTCACAGCATTGCAACAAAAGGTGTATTGTTAACTTAATTTTATGGATGTTGATGCAGCGTCTTTTTTAATTAAGAAGTACCAGATGCCCTCAAAGGAGATAATCCAAATTTGATGAGAATTACGTACATTGCATGGATGCTAACCTAAACCTCATTTTTTTAACAAAGTACTAGAATACAGTGGTAACCAGAGCCAGCTATTTAAAGCGATACTGTCGCGGTGTGAGAACGCAATAATGTTGTAGCTTTGCAGTCCTTTTTTTTCTGACTAAATTAAATCAGCTGCACTTCATTAGTCCTGCCACCAGGTGGAACAAGGGAACAAAATCCATTAGACAAAACAGCAGGAAGCGCTGAAGCCAATCATGCATTTAGTCAGCATTGCTAAACAGCACATGGTCTGCAGTTCGGGGCGCGTTTAATGTGTCTCTTGGTCAGATGGGGGGGAAGGTACCAGAAACTCCCGAAATGTCAGCATGTAAAAAGTTAAACAATTCCCAAACGCAGTGTATTTTATGTGCAACTGAATCAATTGTGTCCTGCTAAGAGCTGAATTTACTGTTTTAAATGTGTTTTTTTTTCTTCCATATGGTATTTCTGCTGGGTCCTAGTGGAGACTACTATACTGACTAGTGATTATACAAACACATTATTGAGAAATAAAGATTTTAGTACCGCTGCAATGTCATTGAAAAAGTGAGTGGACGTGTGCCCCAAGTACATTCTACCAATGCATGTAGACATTTTTGGTAAAATTCTTATTCCTCAGTATTGAAAATGTCTAGTCTCACTTTCTGTAAATTCCAGATCCCCTATTCTAACTTCCATGCGGCCATGTAAGATTACTGTTTACCCACAACTATGCAATCTACAATACTAAAAATAACAATGATTTTAAACTACTGATCGAAGAAATCTCTAACAAAAACTAAATTTCCTAAAAATATACAGTAAATACTAAAGTAATAATAATAACTTTTTTTTTTGATTGCCTTACCTCCGTAAATATGGGCTTTAGAATCAACATCAACTGCATACTAAATACCGATATAATTGCAAGTTTCTATGCGGACAACATATTTCCTTTTATGTAACTCAAAGTAGATCATAGTAAAATAATAATAATAACAAAAAGTATATCGATACCTGAGAGTAGCTGTTATTTACTTCATGCTAATATTGGACTCAGCTTTCAACAAGACAAGATGGTAGTGGTGGGGACCAACCAAGACGTAGCTTTGCTGTAATATATGAGCCTTCAGTGCTTTTCCTCAATCAGGTAATGTGGATTTACAGTGGATTTACTTGTGAACTAGTTTTTTTTTTTTTGGTTCTTTTACATTTTTTTCAGGACCAAGTCTGCTTGTGTTCACAATGTCGTTTTCAAGCAAACTCGGTTTATTTATGAGTTACATATCCAGTTACAATTTTATAACGTATTTTAGTGGATAGCTGTCTCTTCGGAGGCTGTGTGGTTCAGTGGTTCAAATCCCGGCTCACTCACTGTGTGACCCTGAGCAAGTCACTTAACCTCTTTGTGCTCCGTCTTTCGGGTGAGACGTAGTTGTAAGTGACTCTGCAGCTGATGCATAGTTCAAACACCCTAGTCTCTGTAAGTCGCCTTGGATAAAGACGTCTGCTAAATAAACAAAATAATAATAATAATTTCCTATTGGCCCGGTGTTGATGGCTGTGTGATGTGTGAAGTGTGATGCTGGCTTCAGGGATCAGCCTATTTGCGTCATGGCAACTGTCTGGAATCGGCTGGGTGGGTCACTTCGCAGGGGTCATCAGATAGGCACCTCACACCTTTAGTGTTTCATCGACTAGCCCACAACACCTCAGGAAGGCTAACGTCCTAGCACAAGTTGCCTCCACCCCCCACCCAACCCAGCCCAGTTTACTAACCTTAGCTATCCATTCCTTTTTATTTATGTTAACTTCCTCCTTCACCTGTCTTTTGAGGTCTCCAATTGGCTTCTTTCCTCTTCGACCACAGCCAGTTGCTACTTCTCTCTGAGAAGCCGGGTCATGGAGTGTGCGACTAATCCCTGATAACCTCTACTGGATAAACCCAGACTCTCCACACCCGCTGTTCCACCTCAGCGGCTAACTAAGCATAATGGAGTTTCTTCCTCTTGTATGCCTCATCAACGGAATCCTCCTGTGGCGCTGTTAGCTCCACCAGGAGAACAAAGCGTGCTGAGACTGACCACAGGACAATGTCAGGCCTCGGGTGGGAAAATAAGGCACTGGCCAGCATCTGCCTGAATTCTCCAATCTCAAGCAGCCTCCAATTGTCCCAGGCAAATCATACTTCTCATAACCTTTCCTGTTGGTTGCTCTCCTGGATGGAGGAATGTTGTTCTCCGTGTGCCAGCTATGGCTGATATTGGCTGCAAGCTGTTAATCTTATTACGCCGTTCTTCCAGTGCTAATGCCAAGCATTGCAGCACCTGATCGTGACGCCAAGTGAAGCGACCCTGCCTCAGAGCCACCTTACATACTGCAAGAATGTGCTTTAGGGTAGCCAGTGAGGAACACCAACAACAGGGTTCTCCCTTACCCACACATTCAGGCTATGTAGTACTGGAAGAACATCATATGTGGACATGATTAGGAAGCTGATCCTTCTCTTTTCCACAGGTCTCGCCAGTCAACTTATGCAGTTCCACATTCGCCCTGCTTAGCCTCAGACACTGCCTTGACATACCTCAGCCACAACTTCTGCAGAAGTAAGCTTCTTGAAAATATATGGTACATGTATTTTGCCCAGTGTTATTTTTTTGGAATTAATAATATAATTATTGTTATTCAGAGCTGATTTACAGAGACATACAAGACTATAAATGCAGAATCTAAAGCTAAATATTTCAGATTAAATTATATTTTGTTAATATAAATAATTGAATTCAACTTCTTACATCAACATGATCGTATTTACTTGGAACAGGTAACATTTTTTGTTGATACATACCCGCAAACAGATTACTGTCAGGAAAGGATCTTAATATTTTAGAGACGGAATGTTTTCATGTGAAACACAATTATAGCAAAGTTGGAAAACATGCAATTATTAGGAGAAAATCAGTAGCTGTTACACACAGTTATTATGACACCACAGTCCCATCAGCTATTTGTTTGATGGTTAATTCTCGGTTAATTCTCTTGTTGTTTCTGGGGTTCCACAGGGCTCTGTTCTTTTTAATTTGTAGATGCTACCGCTGGGTAATGTGATCAGACAACATGGTTTTAATTCCCACTCTTATTTTAAAATGAGTTCAGATGATATAAAATGCAAACTCAATACATTTGATCGATTGATTGATTGATTGATTGATGGTATCCTAAAATTGTTCTCTGAACAATAAGCAAAATTATGTCTATGCAGTACTTCTGGTCATTTTCAGATCAGTATTTATTTTCTTCATATCTGATCATTTGTAGAAAAGTTAGGTTCGAGTGATCTTAAAATTTCACACATAAATTCTATAAAAACATGCATGCCCTAAAAAGTTACACTTTTACACTAAATCTTCCACTCCTTAAGACACACTCCCTCACAGTAGTAAACTGATTTATGACCAGGGATATGGCAATAAAAATTGTCCTTTTACATGTTGCATTTTCCAGTGTATTTCAAGAGATAAAATATGTATACCTTTCCACAAAGCCACCTACGCATAGTATAAACTGGAAGGTACAGAGTTTAGAGACATCCCTAATACACGCTTGTAAACAGTTCTTCGAAAATGTTCAACAATTCAATGATAAAATATTATTATATGGCAAGAATTCCATATCTTTCAAAAATTTAGTGTTTATATAATCCAAAGATTAACGAGTACAATATGTCAGTAACATACCTCCCCTGCCACAGGCCGAAATACAAAAATGAAAACTATAGGTATGCCAAACAAACAACTATCCTATACAACAATTGCAGCTGACAGAGAAACCCTGGTGCTTTGAGATCCCTCGCAGGGATTCTAAAATATACGCTTGTTCATGTGTATACAGGTTTAGCTGTTGCCAACAGCAACATTTTATTTAAAAGTATTAGAAAGTGTAATTTCAGTCTGTACTAGTCTTGATCCTTAAGGAAACTATTCATGTCTACGTGAAAATGCACAAATCTAATTAATGTTGGTATATGTAGTACAGGTACAATGTGTTGCACTTTGTTTGACTTCTCAGTCCTGTTAGCAAAAGCCCGATGCATGTACTACACATAAAAAAATGGTATTAGTTAAGTATACATTTGTATTTGACCATTAAATTTGGTTTAGCCATTATGGATTTATATATTTTTTATCATGTGGGTACTAGCAGTGCTACTGATACCTCTATATGCAAATAACAAGGTCCTTAGCATGTCTTTGGCAACAGAAGAAGGGATGACTTGATTGTTTTTCTGTTCTTTGACGTTCAACAGTAGTTTGTGGATTTTCTAGGCTGTCAGCAAAGACATGAGATGAGATGTCTGCACTGCTTTCATTCCAGTGTTGGTGCTATATAAACCCTAAATCCCATAAAAAACAAGCTGGACCAGATTTTACAGTGGTGGTATGTGCGCCATTCGTCCTGCACGTTACTGGCATCTAGTTGTAAGGAGCTGTATCACTATTTCTTGCAAGTCAGTCTCTTTAAAATCAAGGTGATAAAGTAACAAGTGGGAAAGACAGCATTTACCAGTTAATCTAAAAATCTGACACTTTTTTACATGGATTGTGAATGGAGACTTATTTCTGGCCTCCAGCCCAATACCGGGGAACCACCAGTGCTTAGAAAACCATGTTAAAATAATATTTCCGTATCTCCTGTGCAGACTCATCCTTGGATGTCTATCCTTCCCCTGAAGTTGATTTTCTTTTCCTATAGCTCACCCATGAAATCCTTCTGTACACTTTATCAATGAATTTCTACTGTCATTCATTGACTTCTCTTTAGAGACTAGCCCATGGTAAAACTATAAAAATAGAAAAGTAGACTAGTAGTTTTAATGATGACAAATATCCTGTGTTTAACCTAAATCCAATGTATCATTTAAATTGTACAATTGTACTGTTAGACAGAATTCCATACGAGACACAAGACACTTTAAAGAAAAGTGTAACCTGAGTAAAAAATTGTTTTTAGTAAATGTATTACTCCATTAGTAAATGTAGTGCTACATTTTTGTAATTTAATCAGCATTCACTTTTTCCTTAAGTGTGTTTCTTACTTATTATTATTATTATTATTATTATTATTATTATTATTATTATTATTATTACACCACCAAGGAGAAACTTGTATCTCATAAACAAAAAGGCATAAACAAACATGTTAATTAGGCAAGATTATACCACACTGGCTCTCTTAGCTGTACACTTTGATTTTCTAGTTGTTTTTTTTTTATTTTTTACATTTGGTAATTAGTTTTGGGGGGCGTAGCATTAATTGGAGGCATAGTTCTAAGGGCAAGGTTCCTTTTCAACAGATGCAATGTCAAAAGACCAAACAGACATTCCTTCTACAAACATTGGTTGGTCACATCTGTACCTGCTCTGTGAATAAATACAGGACTTCAGTTCCCAAGACCAGAGAGGTTTTTTTTTTTGTTTTGTTTTTTTGCACTTTGGAGAGATAGCAAATGAAGAGACCCATCGTCAAAACTGCTGTCTCGGAATGCCTTTTGGCAGGAGACTTGCCAACCCTTTAGTTTTTCCTCACCTTTTTTTTAGGGGAGTCGCACAGACTTTTCAAATCCAAGTAGATTTACGAGAGCTATATTTATCATGTTCTGGAAACACTTTGTAGATGTTCCGAACTACACATTCCGAAAGCAGAATTGGCAGCTGTCCAGTATAAAGGTGCTCGAAGCACTTAACATCTTTTTGGGGCATTATCTAACCTGAAAACTATTTTGCTTGGTTTTCTTTTTTTTTTTAAACAATGCAACTGTGAAGATCACTTACAATCTAAATCCTGTGTATGTTATTTACATAACAATTTAAAACTTTTTTTCCCTTAATTGTAGGAAAAATACATCGTGTCTGTCAATATTTTTACCTCTGCTTTATATTTTAGTGCAGTAAATTGTCATAAAAATAAACCCTACACTCCCTTAGGTAGTGAACCTAATCAAGAAAACTAGTGGATGAACCAATGAGTCTGTATGTCCAAAATATGCAAGTATTTAGATCCAAGTTCTTCTCTTTAGTAACCATTGAAGCGTTCTAGTTGACATTAACTTGTTTTGACGAATAAATCTAATGTTGCCAGTGCTAAAGTTTGTAGTTTATCTCTCTAACCCTTCAAAACATGACTACAATTTATGTATTTCATGAATTAATTGATTTGCACATTTCTTAAACAAATATTTATAGCAAAAAAACTTTTTTTGTTTTCTTTAAACATAGTATGACATTAATATTTAAAAATAGTTTGCCAAAAAATAAGCAAAAATAAACTGTCTTGATTCCAAAAATGGCTCAGGTCTTAGATCCTGGGGTGTTTGGAAATATAATATGCCAAAACTTGGTAAAGAATACTCTTTATTATTAACCCTTTGCAGACGGCCCATTATAATTTCGATCGATGACATAATTGCTTCAGACTAGGTCAGCGTGGGTATACTTGATCGTAGAATGAAATCATTATTTATTTAGTATTACGCACTGACAAGTTTATTATTTGTTTTTTAAAATTAGCATAAAAACCTTCGTCAGACTTCAGACAATCAAACAAACAACAGTTAGTCCGGTCTGTAGTTCAAGATCAATATTTCTATTTCATTTTTTAGCAAGGTTTTTTTTGTTTGTTTGTTTGCCGCGAGATTCAGCGTTCACAGTGTGTTCTACAAGTACAAAGCAGCATACTAAAATCACCCAAAATGTTTATAAACAAACAAAACATTTACTGTAGTGAAATATCTGTGTGACAAACTTCAGGCATGACAAACCAATCAAAATGTATTTCACTAAAGCCCCTAGCCAATAGAGTTGAGTTTTTGGACGCAGTGCAGAATTTCAGTATCTATGGTTGCAGTGTTTACTCGAGATTGCCGTAGACCACGCCAAGCGCAATTATTTACCAGAGGGGTTTCTAAATCGTTTTGCAAGACCCAGAATACTTACTCATCCAAAAGAAATATGGTAGAAGACACTTTTATAGAAGATGTTGATGGAATGAATGCCAGAAGGAGAAGAATATCCTCTTGAATTATGAACTTCTTCACATTGATATGAAGATTCTGAAGTAGATGAGCCTGTGAACGTTCCAGTTTTGCTTGTTTAGTTTTCAATAGATGTTAGTTATGTGAAATAAGCCCTGGTTATAAATAGATTAATGTGTATAAGGATAGTACATTCTCCAATTGTTTAGTGTAGGTTAATGTGTTGCGCTTACAATATTGCATCAGACTGCTGTTGTTAGTGTTACCCTTTAATTTATTTAATTTATTTTATTTTTTTCCTTTTTCATTTTGCCATTAATGAAGTTGGTCCAATGTCGTATATTACTTGTACAGCTGTTCGTTAATTATTATAATTTAGTATTTATTTATTTATTTACTTATATTGAAAACATGTTGTTTTTAAAATATTTTACAGACACTTTAAGTATTTTTCTGAACAAAAGTTGTTAAAATCAGAAATATTTTTTTTTTCATGCTTGCTGTTATTATTATTATCTATTTCTTAGCAGACGCCCTTATCCAGGGCGACTTACAATTGTTACAAGATATCACATTATTTTTACATACAATTACTCATTAATAGTTGGGTTTTTACTGGAGCAATCTAGGTAAAGTACCTTGCTCAAGGGTACAGCAGCAGTGTCCCCCAGCTGGGATTGAACCCACGACCCTCCAGTCAAGAGTCCAGAGCCCTAACCACTACTCCACACTGTTGTTCGGACAGTATTCATATTCTAACATGTATGTACATAAGAGTATACAGACGATATTTGTTATTAATTAAAAATATTTTCAAAGCAATTAAAAAAAAGACAAAGACGTGCATATTTTTTTCTACTTTTGTTTTGCTTTCTAGTTGGGTAAATTAAGATTTTACTTAATGTCAGAGTGTAACCCTTAGTATGTCCAGGTTCTACAGACACTCTGCTTTTCAAAAAGGTATCACATGCTATGCTTTAAATGGATATATACATTCTCACATAACTCACATAATAAGCTAAAACATTGCCAATCACTTCTCAAAAAGGTAAAAAAATACCTGTCAAACAATTTTGTATAAAATTAAGAACATACATTATATTTAAAATATATATTTCAGATTCTAGTTCCTGCGATGTGTGGCTACCACTGATAACTTTACATATTAGGAGATCGGTAAATTACACTTATCAGGAAATTTCTAAAGAAAAATGTGGATTTTTTTTTTTTCAAGTGGATTTTTTAACTTTGGTGTCACATTTAAACTAGGTCAGTGTGGGTATACTTGATCATAGAATGAAATCATTATTTATTTAGTAATCTGCAGACCAACAGCTTTTTAGAAATGTATCATACTGTATACTTTAAGTGGATATTTGGTCTGATACATGCTGTAAAGTTAAGTCATCTCAGTCGGCCCTCAAAATGTTAGAATTCTCACAGTCCACAAAGGGTTAAATCATACATGGCCATATTTTTTATAGATTTCTATATGGTAATATCCATGTATTATATAGTTTTTGTCTTTGCGTGAATCTCATCCTCAGTGTAAGAAACAGATTACAACATAGTTCATTTTTCTAAGATTATAACACAGTGAAACATGATTATAAACAATGCAGACAGCTGGCTCATCGTCAACACGTCTTGGAAATTATTACGATTTTAATTTCTACTCATCTATCAACATGACTTTCAAAGTAAAGTGTTTAGCCTCCATCTGTATAGCCGGTAACAAAAAAACATTCTGGTCATCTAGCAGCATCTTTTCTGCACAGACAATATTTATATTGGAAGCCATTCATATACATGTTCCATCACTGTTTACTACACTGCTGCTGACACGCAAGCACTGGCAAATGCACACAAAAAGACAGCATATAAAAGACAGCAGAAGTACAAACAGTTGAAATATCTTCCTTTCTAAAGCGATATTTCAATATTTCATGTCATTTTAGGTCACAAATTTGTCAATAAAGGTATTAAGTGTTATATCATGTTTCCTTTTTCAGTTTATTTTCTTGTGTGCTGCTCTTTAGCTTGCAAAGGAGAGCTAATGGAAGGCTTGGTTTGGAAAGACTTACACCCTGCAATGTGTTTTGATGCATTAACTTGTGAATTACTGTGCAAAAAGAAAGTCATAGAAAAGAAAGTTTAACCCTTTGCTGTCCATTTATTCACCTCGTCTCGGGCGCGTCGGGTCCAATTTATTTTCACACGTGCAGTTTATTTTAGACGAGCTGTTTAAAAGTATTTTTTTCACAGTAAAACAGGTTTAAAAGCACTGCATATCAACAGGACACTCAGTACTTCATCTCCAGCCCCGCCTCACCCCTTGTTCACTGTATTTTTCACATACCTCTTTATAGTCGTGCATACTGATAAATCATCTCCTGATCACTCGTTTTATCACCAAACTCCTCAATAATGCGATCCAAGTCATTATTTTATTACTATAACATCTCAAAAAGCTTTGCAAATGTCTGTGATATTCTTTGAGTGCTGGATGCAGAAGCAGCTATCTTGTTTGTTTATGGCTATGTTATCTCTGTGGTGCCGGGGCTATGCGTATTGCTCAGTTCTGGCCCATTATTTTTTTCGGCTTCTCTCGGCTCCAATCGGCCTCACTCGGCCATTAAATGGTCTTCCTCTCAGAGGGCGAGACGACGTTGTCGGCGTCTAAGGTTGGGAAGTGTGCTTTACTTGCCCCCAAAGAGGACCCCCGGCTCACTGAAACTGCATCAACAATGTATAGAAGTTAGAAAATTGTTAGTTAGCAGGGGCTCCCGAGTGCTGGATGCACCCTATAGCCTGGACGTCGCCGGTTCGAGTCCAGGCTATTCCATTGCCGACCGTGGAAGGGAGCTCCCAGGGGGCGGCATAATTGATGAGAGAATCAACGACTTCTGGTTCCTTTATAGCAGATTGGAGGTTTTTACAAGCTATAGAGGAAGAAGGGATGGATTTTAAACCACTAGAAAAATCATTAATAAGGCCAAAAATGTGATAATTAACAAAAAAATGATCAGGGTGATATTGCAGAGCATCTGATAGAGCCGGGATGTTGATGTGGGTAGAGGCGATTAGTAGAGATGAATGTCATTTAGATCAAAGAAGGCAGATGGAACGTGAATGAGCATCGCCACAAGAACTTCACTTATGTAAAAAAATGGCATCCTTTGGAAATGGATAATGTGGAATTGAAATTATTGCACAGCTGTCTACCACCAGAATATATGATCGGTCTTCCTGTTGAAAAAGCAGGCGGACCTGAAGAATGAATAGAAGAAACTGCAGACGCACAATTCCTAAAAAAAGGTTGCCACCGAGGATCCCAAGATTTTAGAGTAACAGACAGATCTCCACAGTCAACTACCCTGTGATCCAGAAATTCTGAGGTTGCAATAAGAATAGAGAACAAATTAACGTCTTTACCTTCAATAATATTGCGTCTCAGTTGAGGTGAAAGTGGCAATGAACAACTGAAGCAGAGGAGGTTCCTGAACTAGAGGTCGCTAGAGTGAAGATTGGCAACTTGAGGTGTGGGCATGGCTGAAGTAATGGCTGCCGGTTCCAAGTGAGTGATCCTGCTATCTAGCGCATCCAGGCGATCAGATACTGTAGAAATTGAGGAGGAAGAGGATGAATGAGTTTCTTGATTTTGTTAAAAATCTGATAACGGAGGAGGAAGGATCAGATGAAATTGAAAACTGAGTTGTAGTCACTAGGTCAGAGGCAAGTGAAGCTTGCACAACAGGGGCAGAGTGTAAACTGACAAGTTTGGATCTCTGCTGCGACTTTTGAGGGGGAAAAACAGGCTCAGCCGATATGGAATTGCAATATGAAACAAATAAAGCAGCCCAATCACTCCCTGCTTCAATGGGCAATCCTTTTTTGAAAAGAGCTTTCACAACTTTGTTGATTGACCAATCCTTATAAAAAAAAGTTGCGCTGGAGAATCATCCTATGATTTGATGTGTCTAGAGTGGCCAGGAGGAATGGGAGCTTCTTGAGGAGCTGAGACAGCGGGACCGGGCACAGCTGGATAAAGGTTGAAGCAGCAAGATTGGCAGAGACTTGATGGAAATCTTGGGCAGCATTGTCACATGGAGGAGAAGCAGGACGGGCGGATTTCTTTGAGAGTTTTTTCAGTGAAATATTTGTTGAAGGAAGACAGCCAGAAGGACAGAAAAAATCTGTCAGATGAAAATGAAAGCTGCCTCGGTTGAGTAGTCATTTTAACCCTTTGAGTAGTACAAACATACCGGTACGTTCGCTGCTCTCTGGTCCCCAGGGAGTACGAACATATTGGTACGTTCTGCAACTTTAAACTTGAATTGCTGACCCTACAAAACTCCTGATCACATAATATTGTAACACTAGGTTTCTGTAACACCTTTTATTGGTCTCTTGCGTCCTCTGCCTGATATTGACTGAATTACATATAATAAACCCAGTCACAAATATATCAACATTGTTTATTGCCTACATGTTATTTTTTAGTCAAAACCTTTCCCTATGACTAAATAAAAATAATATATTTATTTGTTTTATTTATTTACGGTAAAAATGATTTGTCTGTATTTCATCAGTATTCAATATATACACACAAACATATAGCTTTCAGCTTGTTTGTACGCTGTACTCGTAATAATCAAGCACATGCAGAAGACTGGCAGTGCATTTTAGAACTCACTACTCAAAGGGTTAAACAGATTGACCTTTTCACTGCTCTTCTGAAATGTCTATGCTTAACTATAAAATGTAATTTAACATCAGTGTTAAAATATATAGGTATGTAGCGCTTACATTTTCTTTTTGGAAAGAAAGTATTTGATTATATTAAACTTGTGGCAATGCAATTAAATCTTTTTGCTTATTTGGCTTACCTTCTGATTGAGGTGAACATATACTGTAAGCTGATATGTTTCTAATCCTCACGTAGCATGTAGGTAACACACTGTGTGGATACGTGAGCAGCAAATCCTGACACATTGACTTGTTATCTAACCAGTAGCCATGTGAAGTCCCAGAAAGAAAAAAAGGTCCTTATTGCACTATAATTATTCCCTGGTTGTGATGCATTTCTTCACTGGAGGATATAGTGGAGACAAATGCACTTACTCTATGTCCTTCTGTGCGTATGTTCAAACATAAGCAGTGTTTTTTTCAAACAATTAGAGAAACTCTTCTCCAACTGCAAAGCACCCAATGCATAACTGATGTGAAATGAAATTAACTGGTCAAAACTGATTTATGACCAGGGATATGTACAAAGCAGGAAGTAATGTGTTGTGTTCAGTAACACTAATATAGTTAGAAACACTTATTTTTTGTTGTTAAAAAATTGACCCCTACCCCAAGAAATACTGGCCGCCTTCCTTAGAGTTAATGATTGCATGTGGGCCACGTAGTTCCTTACTAGGGATGTGGACCGGACCAGGTTCCGTGAGTGGTCTGATCCAAATCTATGGAAGTCCAGTACACGTCCGGTACACCTTAAGGAACTCTGGTACAGAGAGTGGACCGGTATGTGGCTGGTCCATCGCACAAACACTGGGCCAGCAAGCTTTTTTTCTCTTGGTTTTAAAAAGATTGGAACTAGTGCAATGAAGGAAACACTGCATACTGCAATAGAACACTGCATACTCCTAAGACTTTAGCATTCACTTTTTAAAAAGCTCTACAGTAAAAAAACAAAACAAAAAAACAATACATACAAAGCCAAATCCCAGAGGCTTTAATGAGCAGTTATGACAGTATACAACACAACAAACAACATGTGGATTTGATATGTTGTCATGTAATAAACCAGAGCCTGTGAACATGTCATATGATCTTTTAAATTCTCTTTCCCATGCGACATGGGACAGTGTTTACTCTTAAGCAATTATCTTTTTAAAATTATACAATATGTGTTCTCTATCAAGAAAATGAACAGGAAAGAATAACATTCAAAATAGCAGAACATTAAAACATCAGTAAACAGAAAGCCAGTCTAATTTGGTATCCCCTGTGTTTCTCACTGTAAATACACCCAATATCAATCAAACCCTTTGTGTGTGATAATGGGGCACAAGCAGACACACTGTGCAAGTTTGACATTTCTAGGAGCCCCACTGATAGAAATGCACAGGGGATACCAAATAATACAGCTGTAGGCTAAGATACTGTCAGCTGTCTAATTTGCTATCTCCTGTGTTTCTCACTGTCACCAATCTTGTGTGTACTGTATATAAAAAAATAAATATATAAACAAATATCTGTAAACAATAACGTTATATGCATTTTTAATATCATTTACACGACTCGTGTTTATTCCAGACATAACAGCACAAACCACAGAGCAACAACGTTCGTGAAAACTTTTGTGATCATTTACTTTCAAGTTTTGAAATCCAAAAAAGAAATAAAAAATAAGCTACTTTGAAATCGGCACAATCGTTTATAAACAGGTAGGTCGCACAGTTAATACATTAAGCATTAATTATTTAAAGATTGTTTTAGCTGCGCATGTCAAAGACATTTTAATGAAAACAAACAACAAATGATTATACACATCACAAATAAATCATGCCGTCCTGTCGAAAAAGTTAGTAAATGATTGCAAAATGCAGCCGACAACTGCTGCGCATGCACATCACTCGTATTTTACCTCCGACGCAAAAGAAAAATTAGACATGCCTGTGGGACAATCTCATTTTATGCATGCGCAATGCGCCAGGGGATTCAGATTTCTGAGGGGGTACTGAATTGGTTACAACACCGGCAGTGTCTGAAGCGTCTTCTTAGACTGATAAACAGAGTCCTGAGCCATTAATCAGATTTGGGAGCCTGATCTGGGATTTATGGTCGCGCTGACCACTTCAGTAGAGAAAAACAGGTATGGACCGCTGATGTTGAAGTCGTGTCTGATTTTTTGACTTCGCCAGTGGCGATGCATTACCTCTGACAGGGCTGAATCGGATATCGGACCGGTTTTTGCAGTCCAATATGTATTCCTATTCCTTACTATTACTCTGTGATTCAGTGCTATGGAAGACCATTTTGTTTTGGTAACCTTTTCCCTGCAGCGACAAGAACAATGCATTATCAATTTATTGGCAGTACACTAAACATATACTGAACATATTGTTCCAACACATTATATTCACTGTATATAAAATATTACTTAGGTCTCACACCAGGACCAATGCATTCACCAGTCATAATCAACCAACACCACCATCTCCTGTACAATATTTCGATACTCTGAGAAAGGTCCAACAGAACACTCCCTGAGGTCATGTTAAATGAGCACTCCAAACCTTTGTACAGTTTTTTCATGAGTCATTGATAAATAAGGCTTTTCAACAAGGCCTGCTGTTGCTAGGGCATATTACAGGGAAACTTGTTCATACAAGACTTCTCCCTATCCATTGCCCCCAATTTTCCTGGTCCAGCTTTTGTCCTTTTTGGACAAAAAATATTTTTATTTCTTGGCATGAAAAACATTAACTGAATGTTTATTAACCCCTTGACTGCAACCCGTATATAGATCTAAAAGTTAATTGATTTCTTGTAAACGTAAAGAGACTATAATTGAAAAGTGATTCACCGGTGTACATTGTTTCATGAAGTTAATCATTGTCATTTTCTCCTGTCTGTTTATGCCTCTTACTTCTTTACAGGTTTTGAATTCAGACAAAGTGACAGGCTACGGATTAAAAAAACAAATCTGAATGCCACCACCATGCGTGTTAAATAAAACCATATTGTTTTTATTGTACTAATATTCTATTTTTTAAATTTGTAAGTTCATAACTAAATCCCTGACTATTCATACTTTAGCAACGCACCACTCACAGTTTACAGCTTTGATTGGTAGTCATCTGTCAATCAAATTTGTTAAGACATGGCAACATGAATCTACAGCTAGTTCAACCAATGAAAACTGTATATATTGAGAGGTGTAACCAATGATTGAATAGAAATTCACTTTCTGGAATTTACTTTCTTAAAAAAAGAAAAAAATGTTAGATAAAAATGTGTTTTTATTTACTTTGCCTGATGATGGCATTCTGTTACATACTGTATGGTTTTAATCAACCTCATTTCCTTGAAACCATTTTTTGTCAATTGGAGAAGTTTGTTTACTTCCAAAATGTCCACCCACGCAGAAGCAAGCAGTGCAGTGTTAGAACTGAACTGACAGGAGAGAACGACCACAATTGAAATGAGTGCAAGACACAGGTACAGGAAATCCTGTGCACAATTGATAGTCCCTTCATAAGTTAATTGAAACAAACATGGTAAATTAAAGGGAAACAATTGCATTTTAAAGAAGGAAATCTTTTGTGCATTACTTCAGCAGGTTACACATGGTACATTCAATAGCAGTCATATGGTTAATATTTACAGTGTACTGGTTAAACTCTGTCCGACAAGATATCTTAATTTCTTGACTTAACCATCAAAGAATGTCCCTTTCCAGACATCTTCAACAACACACACAAATGATTTAATTTGTTCAAACTGTTTCTTTCCTGAGTGTACCCAGCTTTCTCCTTGGAGATTTCAGTTGAGGCCCTTCCTTGGCCACAAGCCAGAGCAGATGTGGGGTACATTTTTTTTTTTACAAGGCTGCATGTATTCAGGAATCCTTACTCTCCCTACTGAAACCAGAGCGCTTCTCTGGGAGATTTACTGAAAGAGCTGACCACTCTGAATCTTGTACTAATCCATGTTTCCTTCAATTAGGGCAATGTGTTTCCACCAAGACAGTCACATTGTTGCTAAAATGTGTTCACAGTATTATGGTTACCCTACATGACAGTAAATCTAAATTGCAAGTTTGGTGACGTTCAAATATTACACCAAGTCTGGCCAATTTCAGAAACCCCCCCTCCACCCCCGCTGCCCAAACCCAAACCTACCAGTTCCACTCAGGCATTCCTTGAAAAAGTATATAGCTGCAAATTACTTTCCAACTGTTTATACAAATGAAATCAGTGCCAAGACAAAATGTCAGCATCAGCACACCCAGTTCAGTGTGAACAAATATTTCAAGCATGTAACTCTATAATGCCGATCATGACCATGACCATAAAAACCCCACTATAGAGAATAGCATATCTTATAAAAAGTACAACTGCAATAAAAACATCTTGGTTTAAGAAAACAACATGACTGTGTCCTCTGTACACATTACATTATGTAGAAATATAAATTTGTACAGATGGCCTATACAGAATACAGTACAGCAGTAAAATCAAATGAATACCTAGAGCATTGTATTTTCATTTTAGTCTGTAGGCTACCGGTAACACAAAATAAATCATGCTGCTGTACTGTACACATTACTATACAATGTGAAAATCATAAAATATTATTTTAAATTGAAACTAAATGCTCTTATCAAATGTAATTGTTTACCGTCATCTGCTACACCTTGTACACAACCTAGCACACAATTAATACAAAATAGATAGCGGTGCCGCATTGAGACGTTATGATACCATACAGTACCTTACATACTGCATACACTTTACAGAAATAAATCATGTTTAAACTTGCATAGAACATTTTACAGTGTATCTGTGGTTACAACTACAACACACACTTTTGAAAGACTTGTTTTCTTTTGGTATGAATCAGACTTACTTTTCTTTGCAAAAGCAATTAAATACGTCTGTCATGGTGTTAATTAAAACCCTTGAGCCTGGTGAGGTGTGGAGAATACATAAAATAAATACTGGTGTTCAGGTAGGCTCCTTGTCTAATCTGTTGTTGCAAATACCCTCTGACTACTGCACAGAGGTGTGGAAAGTGGCAGACATGGAGACAACATGGCCCATTTAAAAATAGTTTGTACAGGTTGCTCCCCTGGAAGATGTTGTGTTTATACTGAGGTTAGTTCAGGAGTGTTTAATTTCAATGGAAATGAAATAATAAGAGCAACCTGCCTTAAGTGTAAATAGCCAGCAGACTGGGGAGCCATGGGAAGTATGATATGTCTGCAGTGTAGGGCGCTTACTGAGGGAGTTGCAGTACATTACAGGTGCCAACTAGAGAGAGATCACCATACCTGTGATGCAAGATACTGGATGCCTGGGACCAGTCTGTTACTGTTACTGTTTGAAGGAGAAGAGGAGAACAGAAAAAGATGGGGTCCCTCTTGACCTGAAGAGAAGAGCTTGACTGCTTGCTGCTAAATAGTTTTTATCATAAAGTATAGTTGCATACAACATTTTCTACAATTAAAAATAATTAATAAGTCAAGATGTATAATTAAAAAGCTAAACTTATTAGTAAATGTGATAAGCTTGTGATTTATATTTACTTAAACTAATGTATTATAATTATATTTACTTAGAGTAGAATGTGCATTTTTGCTAGAACATGCTAAATATTTTGTAGTATGAATCTAAACATTTAGGTAAGCTTGATAGCTAGCAGACACATTGTAACCACATACTGCATAAGCAGAGGGGTTGTGGTTACATCATGAAAGGTGGGTTGGCAACTGAAAAACTGGACATAAAAACTTTAATCAAACGATACAAACGTTTTTTTTTCAAGCTCCGGTCCTCGTGAGAATTTGAATCCAACCACTGTAGTTGAATCCTGATTTGAGACTCTGCCTGAAAAGCCTTTACCTACTGATTGGCATCACCAATCGGCTCTGAATCAATTACACCTCAAAGAGGAGGGTAAGCATATATTCATTGCCTGAACTATAGATGTCTTAAATATGAATTAATGCATGCATTATGTAAGGTGGTTTAGTTAGGTTAGTATGCCTGACTGAAAGCAGTAACTGGTTTCAATTGTTTCTCATTCTCATTCTCAATTGTTCTTTAATACTTGTATGATATTGTTCAAACGTGATCAAACACTGTTAGGAACCTACATCTTGTAAGTCTTGTATTATTGTGGCAGTAATATTCCTAATTAGGAACAGTTTCGGATAAAACATTGTTAAAAAACGTTGTAATATTATCATTATTGTTCTTCATTTAACATAGTCTCTCTGAAGGAGACTGTTATCCTAATACCAGTATCGAGTCTGTTTTTGTCTCTCATGTTTAGTGGATTCAATGTGTTTATTTCACTCGGGCCCCAGTGCATGAAAATGAACCACTAGGAGTACTGCTCCCTCCTGAATTCTACCTTTATAAGACTCGAACGTGACATTTAAATTTCAGAATTTATATTATTGTAGTTCACATCTAGCGTTTCGAACCACTTGAGTCCATCAATATTTGTGAAAGCTTCTTGCCCTTTTCCAACTGATCGATCCCAGTTAGTTTAAACTCTGTAGAGCAGGAATTTATCTTCCCTTTTTTAATCCTGTTTCAGCTACTTATATCTGTTCTGTTTATTTCCATCCTACCTTTGGTGTCAGTACAGTTGAGCAACCTTTTTTTTCAGGGTGTCTCTTTGGATCATGCAATTCTCAGTGACCTAGTGGCACACTAAATTGGTTATTATTGGGGGACATATGTTGTGTCCAGCACATCCGAATGTAGCTTAAAGGTGTCTGTATTATCGAGGGACTACTATATTTCCTGTATTTTTGTATTCGTAAATTAGCTTATTTTTCTATATGCTAAACAAAAATAATACCACATTTGTGGCATGTGTTATAGGCTAGAGAGTAAGTACAGTACAAAATTACAGCATCTTTTAATTACTACACAGGCAAGTTGCTTAATGTTAACAGGTATTCAAGAAGTTCCCGACAGGTCTCACAACCCAATTAATTACTTGCACATCCCAAACAATTAGAAGTTAAAATACATTAATATAATATACATGTGTAGTATTTTTGGCTATTTCAGACATGGGCACTGCAGGCCTTTAGTGACTGAATGGATGTGTAGCTGTCTGTCAATAATCTCTATGGTACCTGTGTTTTATGCACACTAGTGATGAGCGATTATCACTTTTACATGTCAATTCGATATTTGAAAATAATCCGAAAAATACGATTATCGATTATTCTAATAACATAATTCTTAGGGGCAAAAAGTCACAAAAAGGTTCCTGTTTAAATGTTGTTATTATTTCTAATTAAAAACTACAATAAAACTTCAATAACTTTTTTCAACAGCACTTGCAAACCTACAAAACATACAGTATGCATTATATTGAAGTCACTACTAAAGCAGCATAACCAATATAGAAACAATACCACTTCACAGAAACCATTTTTAAATAAAGAAGAAAGAGGGGGTCTTGGTCTCAGTTCAGCTCCTCCTACGTGGCACAAGGCAGCCCCAGCTCAACGGAGGAAGATGGTAGTTAATGAGGTGCAAAAGCAGGAGGATAGGATGAGGTGTGTAAAGGCCGTTTCCCTGGCCAAGCAGGGAGAATGGATGAGATGGGAGAGTGTTGAACAATGCAAGATCGGCTGGCAAGACCTATGGACAATGGAACAGAGCAGGATCCGTTTCCTCATCAGGTCAACATATGATGTTCTCCCATCACCACAGAACCTAAACCTCTGGATAGTAGAGGATCCCTCATGTCCTTTGTGTTCATCACCTGCAACATTAAGGCACATTTTGACAGGATGTAAGGTGGGTCTTAGCAAAGAACGGTTTACTTGGCACCATGACCAGGTGCTGAAATGTTTGGCCTAGGCATTGGAAGACAAGCGTAACATGACCAATAAGTTGCCACCAGTTCCATCAAAACATTACTCACAAAAGACAACATTCCTCCGCCCAGGAGAGCAACTGCCAACAAAAGGTGTTAAAACCAAGCTTCGCCCAGGACAACTGGAAGAGCCTGGAAAATGCTGGCAGATGTTGGTCAACGGCTTATTTTTCCACCTCAGATTGCCACCACTAACCTTCGACCAGATATTGTCTTGTGGTCTGGATCAGCATGCTTTGTTCACCTGGTAGAGTTAATAGTGCCATGGAAGGATGTTGTAGATAAGGCGTATGAGAAGAAGAAACAGCGGAACAGCGAGGATGGAGAGTCCGGGTTTACACAGTAGAGGTGGGTTGTCGAGGATTTGTGGCACGCTCTACAACCCGGTTTCTCAGAGACGTCGGATTCAGTGGCCAAGAGTTGCATCGCACAGTGAATAACTTGCCTGAAGCAGCAGAGAGGAGCAGCAACTGGCTGTGGTTGAGACGGAAAGATTCTGGTTGGTGATCTCAAGCACAATAGAAAGAAACGCTGATATACAGGTAAGTAAGCTGGGCTGTGCTAATTGGGGGACGGAGGATGATAACAATGAAAAGAAAAATTACAGGTACATTATTTAAACAGTTGAGCAACACATGGGAATATGTCACGCCTGCGCAAAGGGGCTACTAGAATAAAGACAAAGTGCTTTAGCAACAAAACAGGGTACTTGACTACTCTGAGAACCGCCCTGAGGTGAGGCCGAACCGATCGACCTCCAAGGCCGGGACGCGAGGAACTTCCCCAAAGCGAAACTAAAGAAGGACAAGGTCTCCCTGGCTTACTGAGTCATCTAATCGAGAGAGGTCAGACTCGGCTGATGCTCCGAGGTGGCATGCTGAGCCTCACGATCTATGCAGGGAGAACAAAAGCGCTAGAAAAGAGAATAAAGAAATAAAAACATAAAGAGGGCCAGGGGTCTCCGTCCCAGCTGTAAGAGCCACCTTTGATAAGATGAGTCAATGACAAGCCTGAAAGTTGGAAGCAAGCTTTGTTCTCCAAAGGGGGAGACTGGCATGGGTACAAATGAAAAGATTTATGCAGGGAAATGGAAAACGAAATGTAGTTTTGACCAGCGCGTCAGCCTCTAAGGTTGGGAAGTGTGTTTCACTTGCCCCCAAAAGAGGACCCCCGGCTCCCTGCAAATGTGCTACCAATGCAAAGCAGACAGAAAATTGTTTGTCAGAAATGATAGTTAGTGATTAATTATAAATATTATTATTTTAAGCTAAAACTAATCTAACCGCTCGGCAGAGAGGAAAAAACTTTTCTGTGGGAGGAAACCTCATGGAAATGAGTTGCTTGATATCTTTAAAAATCTGATAATGCGAATCGAAGGAAGGATCAGATGAAATTGACAATTGAGGGGTTGTAGTAGCTGGATCATCAGTGAGTGAAGCTTGCACTGCAGGGATGGATGGTGAACTGACAAGTTTGGATTTCTGTTGTGACTTTTGAGGGGGGAAAACAGGCTCTGCCGATATGGAATTGCAGTATGAAACAAATAAAGCAGCCACGTCACTCCCTGCTTTAATGGGAAATCCTTTTTTTTAAAAGAGCTTTCAGGAGTTTGTCGAGGGGCCGATTATTGTAAAAAAGTTGCACTGGAGAATCCTGAGGTTTGAAGCGTTTGGAACACCGAAAAGGAATGGCAGCGGACACAGCTGGATAAGGCTGAAGAAGCAAGATTGTCAGAGGCTTGATGGAAATCTTCGGCAGCATTATCAGATGGTGGAGAAGCAGGACACGCAGATTACTTTGGGAGTTTTTTTCGGTGGATTATTTGTTGCAGGCAGACAGCCAGAAGGATCGAAAAAAATATTCATCTGAATCAGATGAAAACGAAAGCTGCCTCGGGTGAGTAGTCATTTTCTTATAAGCTTGAAAAACGACTTTTCTGTTTTAAGTTTGAGTCTGCAAGTAACCGCAGACTGAAAAGACGAGAATTAGAAAGATGACTACAGTTTAAATAGGGTGACTGACAGGTAATTAAAGGTTGACTGACAGATATTTTAGCGGATGACACAAGGGAGGAGTCCCGGCTCCAGCCCCCCGAAATACATCAAGGTTCTACCAATGAAAAGAAAAATTACAGGTACATTATTTAAACAGTTCTAGCAACACGTGGGGATGTATAACGCTATATTTTTTGGAACCCCACTACTTACTCTTTAAATTTTAATTTTGAATCAACTCATTTGTACTTTTTGATGATTTCCATGTTTTAACATCTGGTTTGTAGAACATACTAAATCCAATTACAGTAGACGCTTGTTAGTAGCAACACCTGTTAAAAGCAACCACCGTTTCCCTGGGAACACTTTCCTTACCATTAAAAATCCACACGGTAACAGCAACATAGCCGCCGCTTAACAGCAACATGCCGTTGTGATGTCACATCCTCCGCAGTCGCCCTTATCCAGATACTGTAAAACTTCCATTAATCGCCCAAGAATGCACCCAAAAGTCTGCACAGTGCGCTTATCAGTTTGTTTTATGAGGCAAATTCATTCTCTGCTTGATCATTCCAGCGTTTATTTCCCACAATGTGTAAAAAAAAACCTGTTTGCTTTGATGTGATCACAACTAGAAGGAAATACAGCTGTATAAAGGATCATAAAAAATATATACAATAAAAAAGAGCAAGGGAAGTGAAGTACTGTAAAAAGCTTGCTTATTGTATGCTATTATATAGTATCTATTTGTGTAGTTGGGCATTTTTTCCTTTATAATGACAGTAATATTTTATCTGTAAACATGTAACCTACATTTAAAAAAGTAAATCAAATAAATGTACCGGTAGAGGACGAGTTTGATTTAGTTTCTTTAGAAATGTTTTAGAAAGTGTCTTAGCAACAAATATACTTGAAAAGAATGTAGCATGTACTGTAGCTGTTTGAAGTATCAGAAAAAGCAGCCTGCCTTTGTTGAGACATCACTCCCCATAACAGCAACCGCTGCTTAAGAACAACACAGCAAAGGGCACCGTTATATTGCTACTAACGAGTGTCTACTGTACTTGAATGTGATTTACTGCCGTTTCGGGACTATGTAGTAATATTGTTCATGTACTTCCCTTAAGGATACTTAAGATATGTGTACATTTTTCCAAACTACTAAAACATTTAAGCTAATCCCTAAAGCACAGAATTACCACATAATTTATGGCTAGTCCCATGGCAGTCATTTTGGCGGTTTTTGGTTTTAAAATGTAATTTTCTCCAGTCGTGTAACACATATGGGGCTGTGCATTCATGTACCTTTCTGTCCGTATGTATTAAATATTCTCATGTATGTATTAAATATTCTCTCAGAAATAAAAGAGATGTATTACATTATACCTAAAAGCCCCGGGAGCAGTCAGATTGACGGCCACAAAGGAAACAATTGTATTGTGATTATACAGAACAGTATTCTACTTTATTATTTTATTTTTACTTACCAGTCCGCAATGTGTATAGATTAGTCTCTACTCTCTGCCTGAGTGAATGACTGACAGTCTGTTGTTTTCCAATCAGCCTTTTCAAAGGCTGGTGCCTGCTTGCCAGCTGTACTGTTTTGGTTAGTCAATTAGCATCGGCACAAGTGAAAATAAATGGATCAGATGGCACTGAAGTATTCCATGAAAGCTGGCTCCCGATGGTCATCTATTAAGGTGTTTTACAATGTATTGGACCTAGCAGCCATCAATTCCTGGGTACTTTACAAAGAATGCACGGAGAAGAATTTACCAAAGAGGGAATATATTTTACAGTTAGCACAGGAAATTCGCAAGAAGCATTTGGAACAGAGGGAGACTGCCAAGTGTGTACCCACAGCTGAAGCTGGCAACCCCGCTGAGACCCGCAATAGACGCCAACGCCAGGTTAGCAAGTGCAATAAAAATAAAACTTCGGACAGCTGTGCCCTGTGCAGAAAGGTGATGTGGAGAAGTGCATTATCTGTGTTGATTGTGAACAGCCTTAGTCTCAAGGTAAAGGAATACCCTTTTGTCGAAAAAAAGAAAAATAAATTAGACTTTTTTTGTGCTGTGCGCTTCTGTAAAATGTTTTTTTCTAAGTTTATTTATCTATGTTGTTCAGTTGCTTTTGCTCATCTGATAATAAACTGATTGCTGTTGAAAAGTTAAAATGTATTGCTATTGTTTCAGTTTTATAAATATGTATGTTGTAAACCGATGTCTGTTCACATGTTTACTTATTTACATTTTCTTGTTTTGATATATACAGTATATATATATATATATACATATATATATATATATATATATATATATATATATATATATATATATATATATATATATATATATATATATATATATATATGCATATGTGTGTGTGTGTGTGTGCTTGGTTGTGACGTACTCAATAAAAAATTAAAAGTTTCTACACTATTTACAGTGTTTTACACTATTTACAGTGTTTTGAATACAGCCGTCAGAAAGACTGCTGCGGGGCTTCTAGGTATGAGTGTATCTCCGGTCCTTCTAGTGTTAAAAAAAGTTGAATGGTAAGCCTTTTATTTGTTGGGTATGTGTCTTTACAGGACCAAGAAAATGAGGAGCAGACCTTATACAGGTACATGTAAAGTGCTGCCAATTTTAGTTACCTTTCAGTTATTATAAAAAGTGTTATTTTCTGCATTTCTGAGTTCAGGCTTAAAACTCAACAATAGCAGTTTGGTAAATCCAAGTTAACAGAGCTGCAGAAAGGCAAATCTTAAAAAAAATATGTGAAAGTGTATCTTTTTTTAAAAAAACATGTGTGGTTTACTCTGATTAACGATGAAATTATGTCAAAATATAGTGTTGCATGACAGTTCTCCCCATCTGCATGTTCGGGGGTGGGACTGAATGGTGACAAGGTGGTGTATATCTAAAGAGGACAGGTCTGAGCAAGTTAGTATAGGCTATAGGGTTTTACTGTAAAATTCCAGGTGTTTCAGGTAGAAACAGATATTCAGTCAGTGAACTCAAGTCTCTTCTTGATGTTTTGAAATTGTCTCACTTTTGGGGTCTTTATGAGCGTGTCTGTCTGAAACACTCTCCATAATGAAAATTATATCTGCCTTGAATTTTTAAAAACTTTTATCACAGCCTTTTAGATGTGGGCAAATTTGGGTATAATATATTAATGTTGTCTGAGATTATGAGGACCTTGGTATGTAAATAGGGGAAAATAAGTAAAGCAGGTGAGTCCAGTTTAGCAGCAGCAATGCAAAGGAAGGGAAGCACACCACACCAATAGCTATGCAGCATGGATGTGCTTCATTCATTTTCCAATTTCAGGTTCAATTTCTATTTAATGTTAGCTTATGGTGTACACATTGATAAAGACTTACAAAGTAAGTCAAGCAAGCCCTTTTCACACTGGCATGATCTTCCTGGGTCAGAACTTACCCGGGCAGGACCCAGTGTCATGCAGGTCGGGTATGTGATTTCACACTGCTTTTAATAAAGCAGGGTTGACCTAGGGTGACAGACAAGTGTCTCTGGATTGAACCATCAGCCCAAATGTGGATTAGAGCAAATGTTTCTTCATCCCTGCTGCCATCTGGCTCATGGTGTGTCTCAAGCAACAAAAATATGGCTAAACAGAAAAGTTCCTTGTGGAAGTGAAATCTTCACACAGGCGTGGCTGTTTCTTATTGCGTTGGTTCACAAACAGCCGTCAAGCATTTTGTCTCGCTCAACCTGGGTCACAGTTTGTCAACCCAAACACTTCTGAAGCAAAAACTGCATTGCCTTCAGCAGTAGTACATGTGCATTATATTTACTGAAAATGCAGTTAACCGCTTTTTCCATTAACCACCCTCAGAGCCATGTCATGAAGCCACAGAATCTAACAGCCTGACAAGCTGCATGATGCTGGCTGCACATTGAACTTTAAAAAAAAACAAAAAAAACATGGGATCCAGCTGTGAATAGACAGAGTTTCCAATATAAGCCTTTTGGGAATTGAATGATGATTTTTCCCTGCCTAAAACCCCCAGGCCACCCCACCTAAAAATAATAATAATGCATTGAACAATACAGAAATTCTGGAAGACTAGGGGTTATAGCCCCTCCATTGCTATTGTTAACACATTGATATTTATGACTTTACTTGCACCTCATGTAAACATCTATTTACATTTGTTTTTTAAAACGAAAACATATAACATTGTGACAAATTATTCAACTTGAAATATTTCTCGAATATCTTCAATGTTCCTTTTAATGCATGCAGAAAGAAAGTACTGCTGTATGTTAATATTCGTACTGGACTATCAAAAAGCCAAATAACTGGATTCAATGTGCTTCATTTTTAAAGATGCACATATCTGCAACCATATACAAGTCAATAGACAAGTCTGCACATATCTTTGATGGAAAAACAGCACCAACATGTGTCTATCCGAGTCCATCAACTACAGTATTAAAGTAACAGGAAGAAAATAGCTAAGTATGTTGCAATGTTGCATTCTTTACATACCACAGCTGAATGTGGGAAGGCATTATTCAATCTCAAGAAAAGAAATGACAGGAAGAATATTTGTTTAAGCACAAGCAATTGTATCACTGGTGCCCCTTTTTCTTTAAATGAAGCACATCCATGCTGCATAGCTATTGGTGTGCGTCCATTCCTTCGCATTGCTGCTGCTTCATCTTTCCTTGCATTGTATACGGTATTTCTCTGAAGATCTTTCCTTGCATTGTATACGGTATTTGGAATCAGAAGATAGGCCTATTTTAAGGACAAAATATTTAAAAGCACTTAAATCTAAATATCTATCTGATGTTTAATCCCATCATACCCCAACTTATAATGTGTCCTAATTATTCACCGTCATCCAAATCACTTCATGGTCTAATTTCAATTTCTTCACCACCACCAATGTGTACAGTACAAACAGTGAGATCATTGAAAGCACTCAAGATCAAGATGGGCTATCAAACTGTCCAGAGCTGCCATGCTGGTAAAACTATTCTCTCTGAGGACCTACAGTAGCATGCAAATCACATATTTATTAGCTTTCTTTTCCTTTAAACATACATAAAAAACTACAACAAAAAGAAAAAATCTAACCAAAACATCCCACAAACAGGCAAGTAAGGTCAGAGCATGCTAGAACACTACAAATACTTATAATTTGATGAATAGACAAGAATGGTTATTTTCCATGTAGACCAGTGGTATTGTTCTCTTGAGGGTACTTAAATCTCGACATGCAAAGTTGTGATAGTGCTTAGTAGCCTACTTATTCTTTTGACAAAAATGCACTTAAAGCTTCACAATATAAACTTTCAATATACAGTGCATATTGGAAAATATTTAATGTTTGTAAATTTATAGTGATTTTTTGAGAATGTTCAAAAGCTGTTTAAATAAATATTTTTTTCATCTGTAAATTACAGTTGTCCTAACACTATAATCTTACAAAGATTTCTGAGACAAAGTTCACTTTGAGTTACTAAACTGACAAAGGCCTATCACTGCACAGCATAGTTTATCGGCATCTGTGACAGGACAGTGTTACTGGCAATGCTGTTTCTGCCAGGAAAGGAGACTCAGAAGGTACAGTGAAGCGCTAAAGCGCACGTTTAATAATAATAATAATAATAATAATAATAAACCAACAAAACACTAAACAGACACAAACAAAACACATTAACAAACAGAAGAGCACACAGGCCAAAATAACAGGCTATACAAAAACTAAACATAATGCAAGACGACACGGAACACACCACGTACCTCTAACACCTACAAAAACACACCACGTACCTCGAACACCTACACTAACTCCAAAAACACACCACGTACCTCGAACACCTACACTAACTCCAAAAACACACCATGTACCTCGAACACCTACACTAACTCCAAAAACTCACCACGTACCTCGAACACCTACACTAACTCCAAAAACACACCATGTACCTCGAACACCTACACTAACTCCAAAAACACACCACGTACCTCGAACACCTACACTAACTCCAAAAACACACCACGTACCTCGAACACCTACACTAACTCCAAAAACACACCATGTACCTCGAACACCTACACTAACTCCAAAAACACACCACGTACCTCAAACACCTACACTAACTCCAAAAACACACCACGTACCTCGAACACCTACACTAACTCCAAAAACACACCACGTACCTCGAACACCTACACTAACTCCAAAAACACACCACGTACCTCGAACACCTACACTAACTCCAAAAACACACCACGTACCTCGAACACCTACACTAACTCCAAAAACACACCATGTACCTCGAACACCTACACTAACTCCAAAACACACCACGCACCTCGAACACCTACACTAACTCCAAAAACACACCACGCACCTCGAACACCTACACTAACTTCAAAACACACCACGTACCTCGAACACCTACACTAACTCCAAAAACACACCACGTACCTCGAACACCTACACTAACTCCAAAAACACACCACGTACCTCGAACACCTACACTAACTCCAAAAACACACCACGTACCTCTAACACTTACACTAACTCCAAAAACACACCACGTACCTCGAACACCTACACTAACTCCAAAAACACACCACGTACCTCGAACACCTACACTAACTCCAAAAACACACCACGTACCTCTAACACCTACACTAACTACCTTTAAATTGCATTACAACCAATTTGATGTTCACATTTAAAAAATGATCGAGACTGTTCAAGTTCGAGTTCAGAGGGTTTCATTCCAAACAGCAACTACATCAAGTGTCAAACTGGAATAGGAAACCTGTAAATATTATCAATATGCTTGCATTAGATTCTGCTGTTAAGTTAAATTACAAATTAAACATCCATATGGTATAAAAACAAAGCAGAACATCAATTATTAGTGTTTTGGGGGTCTTGACAGAAATGAGGTGAAAAAAAGATCATAGCAGTGGAAGGAATATCTAGTGAAGCCTATACAGTACAAGGTTCAAGGTGTGCTTCTGGGTAAGTACATTACTTACATTTTTATTTTATTTTTTTATTTTTTTACAATAGAACAGAGTATTTTAGTTATAAATACAACAATAAACATTCATCAGCTGAACTCGGGGGCAGTGCAGGCTATTGGGAGTCGCTCATAGCAAACACAAACAAAACTACTTTCTACATTTTAATACACAGTGATGTCTGCAATTACTGTACTGTTATTTACCTGAATACTTCTTAATCATACAACTTTAAAATCTAAACCTAGTTTGTTTTTTTTTTCTCATATGCAATCCTTTCGTATGTGAAGAGGTCCGATGCCTCACGCTCAGCTGGTTTTCTAAACTGTTGATCGGCTGCATTTGGTACAAAAGCCAGAGGCTTCAAAGCTGTTCTCGCTGGAGCCGACCAGATACAAATATTGTAATTTTAAAAAGACATTCAAGGAGATTGACAGACGTGCATTTGTACCATTTCTGTTTCCTTTATAACAATGTTAGATAGTGAATACTATGAAAAAAGCTTAATATCTAAGTGGCCTGTAGCTCTTAACCTCTTAATGGTGGCAAATTTCACTATAAAAACCTGTTGGCCGAGACTTTGAAATCGGTGGATAGCCAATAAACACCAGAAAAACTGTGGAAATGGTTAATCAATTCACGTTGACTTTACCCTTTTCCCTTTAAAAAATAAAACCAACTCCAAAAAATAATAATAAATACATTTCCCAGTGCTGCTGGGCAATGTCCCACCTTCCTGAATTGTATCTATCATTGATTCGTTCTGAATACTTTTTTTTTTATTTTTTATAAATTTAGTCGTTGCCAATTATTTTTTATTATTTTCTCCCAATTTGGAATGGCCAATTGTTTTATTTTGCTCAGCTCACCGCTACCACCCCTGAGCTCTCTCGGGAGGACAAAGACGAACACACGCTGTCCTCCAAAGCGTGTGCCGTCAGCCGACCGCTTTTTTTCACACTGCACTCACCATGCAGTCACCCAGGAGCTACAGCGTCGGAGGACAACGCAGCTCTCGAGCGGCTTACAGGCAAGCCCGCAGGCGCCCGGCCAGTCTACAGGGGTCGCTGGTGCGCGGTGAGCCGAGGACACCCTGGCCGACCTAAACCTCCCTCCCCCTGGGCGGCGCTTGGCAAATTGAGCGACGCCCCCTGGAAGCTCTCGTCCTCAGGTCGGCAAATGAATAGCATGGACTCGAACTCATGACGTCCACGCTATAGAGCGCATCCTGCACTCCACGTGGAGCGCCTTTACTGGATGCGCCACTCGGGAGCCCCTTCATTCTGAATACTTTAAACCCGCCCCAACTACTGAGTGACAGCACATTCCTACATTTCTATTGGAGACTCCACTTGGTAGATTTAAAATGAGATTACAATCAGGAATGGAGGCTTGTTCACAGGATTTAAAGCAGTATTACAGTTAAGATACGGAGGATTTAAAACAGAATTGTGGCGAAATGTAACACAAAAACCCCTGAAGAATGTGCCCGTGACCATAGGGATTTAGTTGTTGAAGACAGCAAAGGAAAGAAAGTACAACTTAAGTGTGCAAGTACAGTCAAATTACTACTATACATATTTTGACAGAAAAGAAACGCACAAACATTTTGGAAAGTAACTGAAAACACTAATTTCATACAGTATATCAAAACCAAAAGCCCAGAAAAAAAACGATTTACATTAAACTTGAAAATAGTTAAAAAATAAGCACTGAAAAATACAATTAATAAAAAGCGAAAAACAGAAGCCCTAAATATAATGTAGCATTGAAACAGGACAATCGCCAATACAATTTATTTAGAAGCTCTGTACCAAATATTAGGATGCCAACACATTTAGCATACCGGATTACGGGACTGGTTGCTTTATAAAATAAAGCCACAAAGTAGTTATTTGGTTTGTACAATACCCACAATTGAATAATAGAGTACAGATGTGTACCTACTGAGTATAGAGCCAATATCAAAAAATGTGAAAACAATTAGCATTTACAGTAATGCTGGTAAACATCATTAGAATACAATGGGTTCTGTTGATGCTTTGTAATCAGACATGCTTTTAGCTCAGTAAGTTCTTTTGACCTTCATATTAAATTAAACTGCATTACCTTTTTTATAGTTTTTTGAGGGAGCAATATTTAAGCATGTCTCCAAGTTGTGTTTCTCTGAAGAGCCCTAGTTCCCAATCAATAACTGCCTGGAACTGCCTTTCCTTGATTTTTACAAGGGAATAGAGGCAATGCATTTGGCTTGCTTAATATGTCATGGTGGTATTATTTTCTAGATGTCATAAACACATGCCTTTTTTGAAAAGAACACGTTTCAGTATATACATGTAGAACTGTTTTCTGGGTTAATTTTTTCATATGGACATTACAGGCCTGTGTTAACTGAATTTTGTTTAGGAACATCCAAGTCTGCAACACAAAAGGAAAACATTGGTGAAAGACATCTGGAGTTCCTGCTGTTCCTATAAAACATGTTTCTTGTCCAGTCTTATGCCTGTCTGGTTCTCTGAAATGAGTGTTCTCATGCGCATAAGACATTAACAAAATGCCCTGTAAACTTAACATAAAGAAAACAATTTCAATGAAGCAATAAGCTCAATAATTTAGCTAAAAAAGGAAGTAAATGGGTTACCTTTTTTTTTTGTGAACTCCAATAAACCTACATTATCTTTCCCCAGTAAAATCGTAGAGTGCCTAAATAAAAACCATAATAAAAAACAGTAATGAAAAAGAATGTAGAATATAAAAAAGACCAACCAGATATAGTCAACGAAAGACAACAAATTATTCAAATTCTTTGTTGTATTATATATTTATGGTAAGGCAAGTTTATTTTCCTGTTAAAAGTGCTCCTGGCTATAATGTTCTGCCGCCCGGCTGCACAGAATTCCTGGGGAGAACCCTGATATTGTTGTTGATATTTAGGCAGTAGTATGATATAAAATGCTTGTTACCACCACTAACTTGTTTCAGGTGTGCACAGGTTAAAGAAATGGGTTTTTTCTATAAATTCACATACGGTAATACATCAACACGTAATTTCTAAATGTTTGATCTTGAACTTCTGGAAGACCTTGCGAATGCTGCTTTTCAGTGAGAGTGTTTCGAGATCGATATGACTTATTTGCAGAAAGTACAGAAGGACTTTTTGCAAAATACCTCTTTCCAAAGGCAGTCCTAATGGAATGATGCGGGATGTTGGGTCCTAGGTTGCACAGATCAAGCACACACATCATATTCCTGCACATATTCAAGTTCTGTCTACTATTGGCTTTTTGGCCACTGGTAGCTTTCAAAGGCACATTGGAGACATATAATGGCATTTCACTAGCCTCTTTTAGCACATTGATGCGTGGGATTTTGAAGTTGAACATCACTCTGTCCTTGGTACACTCAATTTCCCTACAGAAATAACAGCAGATTGAAGTAGAAAGGGATTTTCCTTCAATTGCTGGGTTCCCCTATACTCATGTAACAATTAAAGCACCAAGATTGAATTAATTTAACTTCCTGAACAGGAAACATAACCATTCAATTAATGTGCAGGTTATATCTGATGCCTGTCTACGTCCACTAAATGTTGTGGCTAAATGGCCAGGCGGAACCCATGATTCATTTATTATTAAAAACACTCGCCTAGAAAAGTGGTTCTCAGTCCTGGTCCTCGGAGACCGCTGTGTCTGCTGGTTTTCATCCCAACTGAGCTCTCAATTACTTAACGACCCTTAATTGAACTGGTAATTTGCTTAAAAAAATGTGGGTTTTTTTTATTGTTTTCAGCTCTTAAACAGTTGCAGATTTGAAATTAGCTATTCTATTCTACATTTTATAAGTAACTTTTTTGCTCGTAGTATGTAAAGCTTACCAAATGTTTCTCGTTAGTTTGCAGTTTTACGATATGATGACAAAGTTTTTTTTTTTTTTATGTTCTCTTCACAATTAACAGTTAGTTCATTTCTTATAAGTGCTCACTGTAGCTACATATTTATAATTTTATTTTAAAAAAAAAAACTAATTTATTTCAGTCCACAATCACATTTAAAAATAGATATCCTATTTACTCTGTTTTCTGATCTCTGTATGCTGCTGATCAAGCTTGAACCACACGTTTTATTGCATTAGTTGTATTTGTAATTTCTAAATCTCTCTTTGTTTTTCTAGGATGAAAAGTGAGGGAAAACAAATCAGTTTTAAACGGAGAAAATCTCACCAATCGGTTCCCCTTTTCCTTTTTCTGCCACGTTTACGTGTCTGGCCGGGGCTGCCATTAATTTAACCAATTCTGTATAGTTTGGCCACTCCTGGCCCACAATTACTGGGTGTGGTAGCCTTTCCGCCACCCCCACTACCAGGTGGCGTTTTATCAGTCCCACCGATAAGTATACTTTTAGTACGGGGTATGTCGCCGGGTCTCCATGGATACAGGAGATAGCCACCTGACCTTGTGGCTGCCATGACACACCGCCCAAGAGAGCTGTTTGAATTAAGGTCTGCTCACACCCTGTGTCCACTAATGCGCTTACCCGCTTCTGATGCCAAATAACACGTCGCCACGTCACACTCCATTGCATAACCGGGCGATGTGTCCTGACAGTTGGCACCTAAAACAGACAGGAGGGGCAGAGGGAGCTGAGGTTACGTATCTGTCCCGCTCAGTGGTCTGGGAGGTCTCGGTCCGGTCACGGATAGAGGTGGAATGGGGAGAGGAGTCGGTCCACTGCTGCTCCCTGGTGAGAAGGCCGGTCTTGGAGGAGATCAGGGAGTCCTTAAAATCCTCTTCCAGTTTCATTGCAGCTTCCAGGCTGTCGGGATTGTGGAGCAATATCCACATGGCAAAACTGCTCAGTGACGATGGCCTCGCCCCTCTGTATCCTCAATTTTTTGGCAGGTCAAAGCCAGTGTACCATGTGGTCACACAATTGTTGTGCGACTACCTTGGGGGTGTGTATCTGGTGGTCTCTGGTACTTCCTTAAGTGCACTTTGTGTGTTTCCCCTGTGATGTTCAGGTGCCGGAGAATGGCCTGCTTTACTAGGTCACATTGGGCGGCTTCGGTGTCCGTCTTGGCCTGGTAGGCTGCCTGGACCTCCCCGATCAAACAGGGCCCTAACTGGCTAGCACAGAATTCCTGAGGCCACGACGCAGTGCTAGCCAACCACTCAAACGCAATTAGGTATGCATTTGGGTCATCCTCCCCCATAATTTTCAGTGCTCTCGCCTTCGGGGCCATCATCACGGGTCCTGTCGGTGCGCTTGGTATCATTGTGAACCCGGCCCTTTCAATCAGAGCCGTGTACCTCTCCTCAATCTTTTCCAGCGCCTCTGGCAGTGCCAATAATGTAGTGTGGTCCATCCCATATATAAAACACATGGATGAAGGCTATATTTGCATCCTAAGCCATTCGAAAAAAAGGCGTAACACCACAGTAGTGATGTCAAAAAGTGATAATTCCGCCAAAGGAAAATATACTTCAACTTTGACACACTTTGACACAAACTGTACAGAAATGTTCATTAATAGTCATTAACAAAATGAGAAGATGTTAAAAAAATAACAAATAAAATATTATATATATATATATATATATATATATATATATATATATATATATATATATATATATATATATCATGTAAAGCTGGTACATTCATATCTCAGAGAAACTGGAGAGGAACGGGAAATTAAAACAAGGTAAAGGCAATCGTCCAAATGAAGCTGAAGCACTGACGGATAACGACATAGAACATCTCTACAGTAGAGACACGGGAATGAAACTTCAGTCCTGTCAAAAATGTTCCTGTCCCATTAAATTCCTGTCCCATCAAAGAAAATCTCGTCCCATCCCATCCCGTGATATACAGAGATCAACTATTACTTGGAGGTACAGATATTTTTGTATTCATGTATAAAATTATGTTTTATAGGGATTGCATTAAACACTACCGTTATACTACTTGTAATTAGTTTTTAGTTTTTGTTTTACAGAAAAAATACAATGCAAGCACAATGTCCTTATAAGCACAATGTGCAATATAATGATGTCATATATAAATTCGGTAATATAAAAACAACTGTTTAGAGTTTTGTGCGGCAGTTTCAGTTTCTAAACCGGTTACTAAGCAACCTGGCTCAGAGATTTAAGCATGTCAGTGAAATACAGTATTACGAACCATTATTAAAAAAAAAAACATGGTATTGAAATAATATTTCATAAACGTTCAGGGAGTATCATTTATTAGAAATCGTAGTATTATACATAACCTTTCAACGTAGCGGAGTAGCAGAACCTCCAAAATAGTAGCTGCTACGGCCAAATCGTAGCCATTAGCATCTCTGTGTTATGATTAGGGGTAATATTCATAAAAACCGAAAATGTGCACATCCTTAATATACTGTACATATGTATATAGAGAGAAATATGTTAAATACATGCCAGTAGCAATCCACAGCATTCGGTTAGTCTCAATAATTCATGTATCAATATTGTTAACTGACATAACTATACAATTATGGGTATTATGCAATATTTTAATTATCAATCTATGTTAAATGTAAGGGTTTTTATTAACATTCTGTGTTGCCAGGAAGCTGATTCTCCACAGACACCTGCTGTCCCTCTGGTCCGTCCGCGTTGGTGTTGTCGGAGTCTCTCTCCGAGTTTGACCCTTCTGATTCGGAGGCATACGGCTCGAAGTGATACGGGAGACAATCCCTGTCAGATCCATCACTACATGATTCACATTCATAAGAGGTGTCTGAAACTGATAAAACGAGGCTACTCTCACTTTCACTGTCACTGTCAGCCATACTGGCAGATGCAAGGAGCCTGCGGGTATCTCCCTCTGTGAGGTCACAGTCTCCTGGCCCCAAACCAGGAAATGGAGATCGCCCTCTGTGTATTTCCAGGTATTATTTGATTAATTGTAGTGCGATTAAACATAACTTGGTAAAATTAAATGTGACTATATGTTCAAGTGAGACCTGTTAATATTATGTTTTATGTTTATGGGTAGCAGTCAAATTCGATGTCATAGGCTCTTTAATGACTTTAACCCTTTGCGGTCCATTTATTAATTCTGCGTCAGGCTCGCCAGGTCCAATTAATTTTTACACGTGCAGTTAATTTTAGACGCGCTGTTTAAAAGTATTTTTTTTCACAGTCAACCGGGTTTAAATGGCCCTGCATATCAACAAAGCACTCACTAGGGATGTCCAGCCCCACCCCACCCTTTAGTTTGCTATCGCTTTCACATATGCTAACAAATAAAAAATAATAATAATAATAGTCGTACATACCGATCAATCGTCTCCTGATGACTCGTTTTATCACCAAACTCCTCAATAATGCAATCCAAGTCATTATTTTATTGCTATAACATCTCAAAAAAGCTCTGCAAATGTCCGTGATAGTCTCTGTGCGCTGATACTGTACTCCCAGCTTGTTTCCATACGACCGCCCCATCTGATGCCAATGGGGTACTATGACTATTCATGAGATCGCCTTTTTTTTATCGGCTTGTCTCGGCTCCTTTCGTTCCCCACTCGGCCATTGAATGGTTTTCTCGGCTTTTTCCGTTGAAAACCAACTTTTTGTGTTTTTGCGTTTTAACCCTTTGCGGTCCATTTATTAATTCTGCGTCAGGCTCGCCTATTCATGACTATTCATGAGATACGCCTTTTTTTTTTTTTTTTTTTTTTCGACTTGTCTCGGCTCCTGTCGCTCCCATTCGGCAATTGAATGGTTTTCTCGGCTTTTTCCGGAGAAAAAACGACTAGAAACCCGTTTTTTGCGTTGCTAGAATGATGTCGGACCCAGTCCGACAAAGGACCTATGAGGAATAATTGCAATGTCGGACCCAGTCCGACAATGGACCGGAAAGGGTTAAAGAGCAAAAAAACACTCTTCCTCTCTGCTGGTGGCAGAGTAGTCCTGTCCCTTCCCATTCCAGGAAGCTTAAATCCCGTTCTTGCCCGTCCTGAGAGCTTTATTTTTTTTATTTTCTGTTCCCGCCCGTTCCCGTGAGCAACACTCCTGTACCATCCCATCCCATACCGCAAAATTTAACACCATTTTTTTCCCGTACTGTACTGCTGAACCTCGTCTTCTTTAATATTAGCATCACAAGGGTATCAATGTATTATATAAAATAATAGATGGGCCTCTTCAGTGAGTTACAGGAAAACAATTCCATCTTGGGTTTCTGTGACAGTTTATAAATTATTTGACCTTCGATCTTATTTGACATGGCTCTGATGATCAGCCTTGATTTGACCTCCCTAGTACATCAGCATGCACAACTTTTGAATGAATTTTGCTTATTTATTTATTTTAATGTTATATATTTATTGGGGTTAATTAGTTCATTCTTTTCTGTTGAGTCCCGCTGGCATAATCGTGTTCAGTGTATTTATCCATTTACTTTCTTTTATTCTTCTATATGACACATTGTCTAATTTTAGCTGTTCTAATACTACAAACCTTACATCATTTATGTCATGTCCTTGACTGGTGAAGGGCTGTACTATTGGTTCATTATTTTTTTTTTATTTCTAATTAATGAAAGGTGGTTCTGAATTATTTTATATAAAGTTGTTCCACTCTCATCAACATATTTTATTTCATCACATTTTTCACAGGCTATCCCATAAACAACATTGCTATTTTTACAGTAGGTATTTGTTTTTAGTGGATATGTGTTGTTCTTATGTTTAATTATATTTTTATTTGTGTCCATGTATTTACACACTTTACATGTACTAAAGCAAGTATTTGTAGAACCTATTCTGTCAATTACCCTTTTATGTTTACTGTGAACTAAAATATCACCTAAATTAGCTTATCTTTTGAATGCTACAACTGAGGCCTTAAGAAATACTTTTTTTCAATTTTTCTGAATTATATAGAATAATAGACGGGCTTCAGTGAGTTACAGGAAAATAATTACCATCTAGGGTTTTAAACATCAAACAAGAATACTATTAAACATCATATTGCCAGTAGTAAACACATGGAGAACAAGAAAGCTGGCAACAAAAAATGTCAAAGCACTGCATTCTTCTATGCTGAAAAACTTAGACCTGCGCTCAAGGACTATACCCATATTTAATAAAGCTATACTTTGCGATGTTAATCCATGACCGTTTCTTAATGGACATTTGTTTTTTGAACTGTTGTAATATAATTAAGTATTCCTGCTTATTTTAATGCCAGCAATTACCCAAGCGAATTTTATAAACATTATGATATATAAGTTACAGCAACAAGAGTCTGATTGAAAATCTTGGCTTTAATAAAAAAAAGAAAGAAAATTCTGGTAATATGTATATATGTACACATTTTAATTGTCAACATTATATTTATGTTCAAATGCCATGTTTAATTATCAATAAATTGATAAAAAGTGGGAAAAACTGAAGAAACTGAATTGGTCATTTTTGAAAAACGGAATTTGCTATTCCCTAGAATGGAAAATCAGTAGCCCTAACTGTAGAGTGTATTGAAAAGTCTAAGCTTAAAGCAATCGGCTATCCAATCACCAAACACAAAGATAACAAAAGTGTAAAAGGATGAACAAAGATATCTGTGCTTTGCATTATTTGTTTATTTATGTATTCAAAGGGCTGCACTTTTTATTTGTAGTAGCTTCGGTTTTTTTTTTATAACGTTACTTTAAACAACCGTAACGTTAAAACAACCAAACTATAAAGCACTATCATTTTATGAGTCAAATGGCAATAATTTAAAACATTGAATAAATTATGTCACATAAAAAAAACTGGTCTCTAAGGTCTCTAAACCCCTCATACTGTGTGCTTATGTTTTCCTATCTGGTCAAAGAACCTTGCCATGGCTACTTCCAGCAGCTCTCAGATAATACATGATTACTTGGTACGGCCTTTGCGCATAGTAGAAAGTTTCGCAAGGTCATAAATGGGATTTTCACTTGAAGTCTTGTAAGCATAAGGCACGGCTGCCGGAATCGTTTCCATGTTTTTTCGTCAATTGTAAGTTTTTGTTAGTGTGAGAAGGCGATTGATCCACCCTTTAAAGTCGTACAATGTTTTAGAATCGTACTTCCTATAGCGTGTGGAATGTGTGTGGTACGTCACATAAATAATGACTGTGGAGAGTGTCGACTTTCGAAGCTGCATGGAAACCTAGCCAATGTTTCAAGCTGCCTGTCACAGACCTTTTGCTGCCAGTCAAACTGATGGCCGGCTTCAGTCTCTGCCGGTCAACTAGTTTTTTAAGTCTCTGGTGGGTATTTACCAGCTAACAGAAACGCTGCTTTGCATTTTGGAAGTATGGCACTTAAGATCCAGATTCAGGTACGGCATTCATTCTTACCAAATAGTAGTTACCACTTTTTTATTTATTTTTTTAATAATGATCCAAAAGATCGATACCTGAGAGTTTGCACTTAAATAGACGCAGAAAAAAAATAATGTTCATGTTCTTTAGAACTCTACATGTTTTCAATAAACACACAACCATAAAAGTTTTTTTGTTTTTTTTTTGAAGACAAAAGTCTGGTCTAACATACATCTATGTCTTTTAATCAACCCGTAATAATACAGAATACCAACAAAACATTTCCACAGACATTTGAAACATACCCCAATTTACTGGGCTCTGCCAACAGAAAACACTATTATTATTAACAGGGTCTTCATTAACTGTAACACAATCTTTTCAAAATCTTCAAGGGAACCAGAGCCTGATTTACTTTCCAAAAAATAACAATAAATTATGGTGAACTTTAAAACCACAAACATTTATCATGCTAACTATACCAAGAATGACGGGTTTCTAATGAAATACACATGGAGTACCATGCATACATATCTTCATTATCGTATAGTATCTCACACACAGTGAAGGTAGTTTTAAATTGTGTCGGTCATTTCTAATCCCTAATTCATTTTATGATAATTTATAATGTATATACTATCATATTTTACTGGACAAATATGGGGGGTTTTGACCATTATAGGAATCCTTTACCTCTGGAAACCAGGCTGAAATGCTGTGTTGGTCTGATGCATTTCTCTCAGAATGCTAAACTCAAATGAGCTCCTAACTGGCAGAATTCCACAATACAAAAAAACAACCCTGCCTCAACTGATTTATAATGTAGCTAGCTGAGGTCACTGAGGTCAGAACATTTGTGTAAAGAAACGTAAAGTCAGTATTATTATCATTGAATTTGAGAGAGGCCTGCAGGTATTTTACTTGAGACCAGATAGCACAGTTGTTTCCACCCTTTTTAAGTACACACATTCTACACAAAATAAATTATGATAAGATAAAAAAAACAACACTTGCACAATACAGTATTCTAAAACATGAAATAAATGCTATAAACCAATGTTTCTCAATGTGGATTAAATATGATAAATAAATGCTATAAACCAATGTTTCTCAATGTGTATTTAATATAAAAAGACAAGGCTCTAGCCTCAACTTCTGCAGCATCATCAGATTCAGAATACTTTTGGTCCCGTTACAAATTAATGATTTCATTTCTCAAATGTCATAATACATGATTGGGAGCTTTACGTGAAAACACAATTGGTTGTTTGCCAGTAAAAAAAAACAAATGTCGTTAATAAAAGCAAAAGCCAATACAGAATGATGTGTTTGTTTTGTTTTACCTGTACCATTATATAGCTTTAAGTATTAACTTGGTAAGGCTGGTGATCAGACACCATCACACACAGGTATGTATATAATGCTCATTATGGCAGTCACCATAACAGAAACCCAACTTCAGGCTATAAAATGGAGAACAAATTGTTGATTATCTTCCTCAGGATTTCAAGATTTAGTAAGCAAGGGGTCTGAGTGGTGTACAATGGGCAACAAATTCCCCATACCAGTTGTTCTCACATTGGAAATGCATGTACGTACGGTAGTGGAAAATTATGAAGCAGTAAATTAACAGTAAAAGATAGAGAAATTAGAGAGGGACAGTAATAATGAAAAGCCCCCATCAGTTCAAGAAAAAATAAAAACATAGAATCGCAAAGCACAATGCAACCTAAGACAAAAAAAAGAAAAAAACAAAGTTCAAATGCATCACACAAAACAGCAAGAAAAGAAACAGCAAAGTTTCAGACACACTGGAATGCTCTTGCTCTAGTATGATGCCACACATTTGCTAATGAACTGTAGTTATTGCATTGAAGCAAACAAAAACAACGCCTTTTCAAAAGGCTGCTGAGATTTCCTGAAAGATAACGGTGAACTATGATGAAATAGCCGTACAAAAGATCATGTTGCTGCTACAGAAGCACAAGCAATGCAGCCATTACTGTGTGTGCCATCACCAAAATGCTCAGCAAAGAAAAGGATGGCGTGTTATTAACTATGTGGACTGCCTATTATCTTGCAACAAAGAACGGATTTAATACAGACTTCAGGGATATAATTATGTTAGAAACGGTCAAGTCATGTATATGTAAAGAAAAACCTCCCTTAATAGCCACGTCACAGGTCACCCTGTGTTGGATAACATGGAAAGAAGTCTGAATGCAATATAAGATACAGGTGTTTACAGGTTTGTACACTCTGTTAGTTTTAAAAGGAGATTATCATAGTAACTGGTAAATGCAAGATTGCAAGATTGCATTTAATTGCACTGACGACAACCGTCTGACTGCTGGAATAAACACAATCGCACATTGCTAGAGGAACTGATGTGCTCAAGAGATAACATAGGTTAAGCACAAAAGATCAAAGTGCCACACCAAGATAACACCATCTTAGGCAGTGGCAGTGTGAGCCACAACCAGTTTTCTTGTACACAAGACCCTCCACAGGGTGCTGGGGTGATTGAACCCACAAAGAGAAGGAAGGAGGGGGGCCGAGGTCAGTGGCTACTTAATCAAGGTGCGCTCAGCTTAGCTCACTTTTCTCTTTCATTCAGACTAGTATTGGAGACTTGTTGATCGAGGAGTCTTGGAGGATCAAAGCTACAGTATTGCATCATATTCTTTTGTTCTGTTATGTTTTGAATGTAAGTTTTGCTCCGTGCAGTTGGCATATGATAGTGTGATCTGTACTGCTTTGCTTTGAGCTTTCTTTTTGTTTCCAGAATTAAACTGCATATATATTGAATAAAATAAACTAGTATCTGAAGAAAAGGACACTGTGCATTTCTTTGCATCTAGTTCACATCAAGCAACAACTACTCACTACTTTTAAAAACAACTTCACCCTGAAATGAAAGCCACATTTCTCTAACTTGCTTTCATTGACTTTTATTATTTATTACAATTGCTTGCATCCCCAAACCAATAAAAACCTGTTAATACCGATATACCTCACTAGTACCACCAGAATACAGTATGAAGTCCCAATTGTCATTTTAAACTAAACATAAATTCCAACAAACCGAGACAACCCATTTCCAAACATGAATTCGGTCAACGTTTTGTTTTTTTTTGCTTAAAAATAGCATGCATTAAAATAAATCTCAATACATTACTACATAGTACAGGGGTTTCCAACCCTGGTCCAGGAGAGCCCCAATCCTGCAGGTTTTATTAACACCATTAATTTATTAACGTCATCAATGTCATCAACACATGCTAATCTTGACTAATGAAGCCAATAATTGGTTCAATTAAGTAACTGAGCGCTTGGTTGAAACGAAAATCAGAAGACCCTGTAGCTCTCCAGTCCAGGGCTGAAGACTCCTGACATAGTAGCTCACCAAATTATTTGCCATTGATTATCATTCAAAATAAAAGTTAAAAAACTTTTATGTTGCTTTCCACCATGGTTACTATAGTAATATAAAAAAAAAACTGTCAAACACAATGAATGCTATGTTGTACAGCACGGTTAGAAATCACATTTGTTCTCTATTTATGCATATTGAACTATTTCCTTCTGGAACTGTACCTGAACTGATGATTACAATTTTGTTTTTGTTTTTTTGGGGTTTTTTTTCTCCTATACCTTAACTGTGTTCTTTACATTTTAAAACATATATCCACCTTTATTGATGTAAACACGAGATGAATGAAAGATTCTTGATTAAATCATTTTGACACAGTACAGCCTACTTCAATCAAATGAATACTGTAGTCTTAAACTGTCCAGTATTATGCAGTGTACAGTATAATAAACTGGGTAATATACAATGTTGAAATTGTTCTACTTTTTTTTTTTTTTTACTTTATATGAAAGATTAAGCTGACTCAAAAATGCGTAACACTCCTTGAGGACTTGAGTTGTGTACCAGTAATGACTGCTGAATTTCTCCAGTGACTGAAGTTTATAAAAAGGATCAGTCACTAGTGACTACAACAATATAAAACCCAGGGAAAACCCTGCTGTGACGCATTTCTTTTGAACACAGTGGGCCCAATCTTGATCACAAGGCAAGGCACTAACACTAATGGAAAGGTTATTAACACCTGATTATGGGGGGCCTAGTGGTTGCAAACTGGAGCAATGTGATTTTGGTACCATGTTTGCCCCAAGTTTATATGCCTGCGCTAGCGAAGGAGACAATGCAAGTTAAAACCATGTCGCTGCATTCTACACAAAAACTGTATTTTATTTTTGTATACCTTGGTAAAACTGGTGACATTTTGATTTACTTTGACAGTATAATAAATCAGGGGGGGGAAATGCAATAAATGCAAATGAATGTGAATAATGTCCCCCATCACCCTACCCCTTTATTCCAAATAAGGTACATAACTTAATAGCTAAATTATGTAGCCAGATTTCCAGTGTTTTACTTTCTGGGCTGGGTTTTTACTGTAAGCGTGACAAATACAACACATTGGTTTGGCAAAGCACTTCATTACATATGTAGCAATGCAATGCATTTTCTCCTTGTTGTCTGGCCATAAAACACACTGGAGAAGTTCAGGTTAGGTAAAGGGCACATTATGTGTAAATATTTTTCAGGCACATACATGACTATTGGAAACAAAGACACCATCATCTTTGAGAAAAGGCACACTTCAATTGATTATTAAAGCACACTTTAATACATTTAAAATATGTTTGTATTTAGTCTAGAGTTTCTATTAGAATCCAAAACCTAACTAGTTAAAATGTTAAAGTAGCCAAATATTTCAGCTAATTAGTGTGTTGGAGGTAGACAAACAAAAAACAATTATGTCATATATACAGTCATTTCACACACTAATTTACAAGGGCTTGGCTCTGCAGCAAGCAACAAGCTCCAAATACAGAAAAGAAAAGGATCGGATCATTTGGTTGGACTAATTGTAAAAACCTTAACTGGAGTGAAAACATAGAACAGCTGTCCAAGCAATCACTTCTCACTCTGGTGCAATGCAGAAGAAACGGGTTCAACCCACACTGTTTCTCATGGGTGAAAAGCTTAGTTACAAAAGGCCAACTGTAACAACTTATGTTATATATTTCTGTAGCCCTCAGGCATTTACTGTTCTCAGGAACCCTTTATTTTGGAACACTACACATATGGCACTGGAGTGCTTATCAGGCACAGAATGATATTTCAGTTCCTTGGTTAACATAATGCAGTCATCTACATGAGCTAACCAACTTCAATAATTAAAACAGTCTTGGGTAGGTAGATAGGCAACATTGACCCAAGAGACAAATACCAATTTACAAAGATCACAGACAAAGCTAAAAACTAAATTGATCACTTACAAATGACACAGATAAATTTCCCAATTATTTCCCAATTATTTCCCAATTAGCTTTTAGCCATGCATTATAATATCACTAAGAAAATACAAAGGGTTTGTTGTACAGTACAGGAGGCATCATAAAGAACAGTTCATGAGCACGGAATAAACAACGTATCAATGCGCAAGATTTTTGCCAAAAACTAACCTTGCATTCATGTGCTGAAGAGGACTACTTACATAGATGTTATACTTGTACATCCAGCGCAATTTAATTAAAACACCAATTAGAATAGTTCTGAAACGCAATAGCCAGCTGTTACAACACAACCCCCCCCCAAAAAAAAAAAGGCAATACAGGGCGTAACACAGTTGAAAAGTGAACTTTTTGCTCAGTAGTTTTTGACGCAAACTTTTCAGTTTTCGTTTGTTTAATGAAAATAAGCAATCCATAAATAACGATATGGATTGAAGCTTAAAAATCTGCGCTCTGTGAAGTAAATGAAACATTCACATTTTAAACACTTACAAGATAGCAGTCTGTGGTGGCACTTTGGGGATGTGGTCCAACATCAAGTGCATACATCGAATGGTGGTTCTAAAACACAGACATCGACTGGGGCAAGAAGCGGAATAGGTGAAGAATAAAGACAGAGGCAGAAAAATGCGCAAGAAGTAAAGTAGTTTTGATTCCATTTTGTTGTCTTGTTCTGTGCCCTGGCAGCGCCTGGAGCTGCACTAGAGAAAGTGCAGCCTCTCGACAGCTTTAAGTTAAAAACTAACTGCCACCCAATCAGACAGCAGGATCACATTACATTGCACTAATACACTGTATACCACAACACCCAAACGCAGTGCACGCGGGATGGGGTCTCCGTTATTACAATAATGATGCTGCAATTGCAAAGCTGTTGTAGATATTTAACGTTTACGTGAAGTGAACTGTCTCATCCTGGAACCAAGCACATGCTGACACTAAGCATTCCATTCTCCTTGTTTGGGTTCTCCTGGGCCATGTGAAAATCAATGTCACAATATATCACAATTAACTTGATGTCTGTAGTTCTTTCATGTGGCTGGAAATTGTGTTGGCACTGAACATATATGAATTTTCAATACCGTACATTAACTTTACATTTGATTGTATTTGGCAACTGCAGTCATTTAATGGACGACTGAATGCAGAAGGATACGAGAACAAAATTAATTAAATTATACAGTGAGTTTACAGAATCCATTGGTGTTGGTAGCTTACTGTAAAGGATATGGAAAATGCACTTCAATATCAGCAATCCCATTGGACCCAAACTAGCATTGACTTATGGTCCAGCAAATTAACATTTTAACATTTTATAGCACCTTTCAGTCTCTAGACAATAAAAAACAGGTTATACAGCTCATAAATAAATTTAAAAATAATAATCTAATTAAGAAATACTGTACCCCTTAGAGTGAAGTCAGATATTGGCATTTTTATAACAAACAGGCAAGAATTAATTGTCAAAACCTTCACATTTGCTTAAATATCTACTTTATTATAATTATCTCATGTAAAAACATTTGTTTTACATTTCTGTAATAACACACCACTTGTTGCTCTGGGCCAAAAAAAAGTTTAATTTAACAGGTCAGTATGAGTTGGTGTCTTGTCCATAATTGGGTAAGTCATTTGACCTTTATGTGCTTCCCCAAACATATGTCAAACTGTGTAAATGTGTTTCAACATTTACATTAGATTTATATTGGTTTTAATAGCCCGTGTTAACACAGTGCAGTGCAAAACGGTTTCCAAAAGGGTGGTAAAAGGGGCCGCACCAGCTGGGTTGGGGACTATAAAAGACTGGCTTGAAGGTGTCGAGCAGATGGAGACATTTGTGGGGTTGGCACATTGACTAGCTCAACACATTTTTGGACTGTTGTGTTGTGTACTCATTGGATAGTCATGATAGCTCACAGCCTGACCTCACTCTGAGGGGCAGAAGCGATTTGACAGGATAAGGGTGTGAGCTATGGTCATGGTTGGTTGCTGGTCAAGAATGAAGGATTAAGCCTCAGGCACTGTAGCGTCATGTGTATTATTGGGGTGGAAAAAGTACCTGCATCTGGTGTACGTGTTATTCTAGGTCCATCATTGCCTGAAATATAGGATTTGGGTGTGTTCTTAAGAGCATTTATGAATCGAAAGTATAGATAAGTGATTGCTGGGACCTAAATTCTAGTAGAAGCACCATTTGTTTCTTTTCAGTGACTTATTCAAATAGCTTTTTTTCTTTATGGATGTTACAAAGAAGAAACGGTTCCATTATAAATGGCTGTATGTCTATTGGTGGTTATAGTGGAACATCATTGAGCAGGAGTTTAAATATTTCCAGAGGATTTATTTTACAGTGCCAAAGGAACATTTATTAGCATAATCTACAGTGATGTTGTTGGGTGGTATTAGGGAAGCAGCTGTGATGGAATACTATTCAAGACAAGAGAGAAGTCTTGTCACTCGAAGGAATGAAGTTTAATTTCTTAAGATCAAAGGTTAGACCATGACCAAGCTGGTCACAGAACCTCATTTAGTTTTGGAGTCAGAGAACAGTCAGTGGGTACCACTGAAGGATTTCACTAGAAGTCTTTCCTCCAGCACTATCTGCAGAGAGGAAGTACAGTAGCCTCCGCATATAGGAACACCTCCTAAGAGAACACTTCGCCTAAGGGAACACCCTTGTGGTGAAACAGATTTTTCCCATTTGTAAATGCTCCGGCTAAAGGAACAGGAACTTTGCTTAAAAGAACACCTTCTTTGCACCAATAGTGATTTGTTCACAATGGATAAAGTACTGGCACTGTTTTGTAACCTCATCATTATCAAACTTAAATTTAAATGGTTTATTCAGTCTTTTCAAAAGTGACTCGTCATCACGAGAGTGCCTTGAGGCACACTGATTGGTTTATTAAATCTTTCCAGAACTGCTGTCATATCATTGACTCGTTTCGTATTCTAATTTCCATGTACGCACCTCATTACTACAAAATGGCATGTAAACAAACAACGGAATGTGCCGCTGTTTCTCTTGTTACAAAAAGTTGGAAATTGTTCGAGCTCTTGAAAAACTCCGGAATCAGACACAAGTCGCCAAGCAATTGGGCGTTCCCGTTCTGGTGAGTTGCTTCACTATTCTGTTAAATAATGTGCATGTCTTGTATATTGCTACTGCATTTTTTAACGTGTGTAGGGTTTGCGTTTTTCAGTTAGTTTATTAACGTTAGTTTGTCTGTTACTGTCTTATTATAGTTTATTAACATACACTTACCTATTGCTTTTCTTTTTCTTATTCAGTACATTTCATATCAATCAATCAATCAATCAATCAATCAATCAGTCAATATGTATTTATTGTAGTGCCCTTCACAATAGAATTGTCACAGAGGGCTTCACAGGGTAACCAAAAAATATATATTATTATTTATTTCTTAGCAGATGCCCTTATCCAGGGCAACTTACAATTGTTACAAGATATTACATTATTTTTACATGCAATTACATTATTATTTTATACATTTTTTTTTTACATACAATTATTCATTCATACAGTTGGGTTTTTACTGGAGCAATCTAGGGTCCCTTGCTCAAGGGTACAGCAGCAGTATCCCCCACCCCGGATTGAACCCACAACCCTCCGGTCAAGAGTCCAGAGCCCTAACCACTACTCCACACTGCTGGTAAGGCACAGGAAAGAAAAGTCATTTGTTAACGCACGTGTGTCATGACAAGAAATAGCCTACGTATGTATTTATTTACTGATTCATATTGTGTCTGGTGGCTCTGTTTTAGAGAACGCTTCGGCTATAAGAACACTTTGCTTGCTTCCCGAGGGGTGTTCTCTTAGCCGGAGACTACTGTACTACTGATACTTTTTTCTTAGTATTCTCTGTAGTTTTTTTGGTCATAAATCATTTCACATGTCAAGTACAGGATTGTTTTTAACTGCTACTCCTTAAGCTGAAAGCTCTTCAGAGCTGCAGATTCCTTATGTTCCTGCTAGTCAACTGCCATCTCAGGACGTTTTAATGGTCCCACTACACAGTTGGAACCACATGGAACCAGGACTTTGCTCTTCAGCAAAATAATGCTTCTTCTTTTTTAGCCTGTTATTCCACAAAGAGGGTGCATATCCCCAGTATGGTGGAAGCATGCATACCTACCATAAATACATATGTCACATTTGATCACTTATCCAGTTCTGCTTACATTTAGTAACATCATTCTCAACATTACACTAATAAACCCTTGAAGTTTTGCTCTTGTAGTACCATGAGTTTGTCATTATAACTTAGCAAAATAATTATTATGTACATAGAAAATAAACAGAATAATGTGAAATAAATCAATTGCCCAATAATAATATTCATAATACATTAACAAGGTCAGATATAGCAGAGTATAGCCTACATATGGAATAAAGCTTCTGATCCATTATTATTGTTCGAAGTTTCTCAAGGGCAGCATCACAAGGAATTTTGAAGGCCAAAACTAATCTTTGAATCAATAACCAATAAGCCTCTTTGATATGCCTTTTTCCTGTTGCACATTTTGAAAGGATACTGACATCTATATTTCCGTTTGCTCCATTCTCTCTCCTGCCACACAGCCAACATGTGCTGCTGACCAGCAAGGTAATGCTATTTACAGAGCTTTCTGTAATGTCATTAACTCCAACAATGCAGCCAATTTCCTATCTACATACGCAAGAATCCTCTCATTTAGCCACAGTGAACACATTCCTCTACCCTCAGGATACATCTCAAAGCTGTTTCTCAGAAGGCTACAGTACTGAAATCATTTTACTAGTAAAATATACCAATCAAGGGTGGGGGTGAGACATCATCCTCCTAAATAAGTATTCAGATGGATCTGCTTGCCATTAATTTGAACTGTCCATGGAGTGTACAGTATACTACGCAATACATCAGTTATACTATGCTAATATTTATAAAGGGGGTTAAAGTGTATCTGGTAACAACTTTTATCTTGCAGTTTGTCCCATCATTTGTTTTCTAATTTGTCTAAATTGTTATGTTGTGACAGAACAGAGGCTCTACATGTGTGTGTGTGTCTTAGGTGACTGGCAGCCATCTTGGCTCAGGAGTGAAGGAACAGCTTGGAGTCAAGATGGCCACCATTTGCACAGCAACATTGTTTGATTAGTTAATTGGAATGTGGCCGGGGGTGACAGATTGCCACTATGCCACATATTTGTATCTGTCTTCCCTACCACTCTTTTTCTATAAATTACTTTCTTTATGGTACCACTATATGCACATCAGTTATTTTTGACACTTGCATTGTTACTCGCAGTAAAATCAAGTTATGGCCTTCCACATGGAAATTAAGCTGCAATTTCTGATGCTCTAGATCTCTTTAAGACACACATCTTAACTGTCTATCATGTATATGTTTTCCATATATGTTTTTTATTGTTTATTGGCATCAATGCTACACATTCATTTAAAAATCCATATAAGCTCTAACAAGTTCTTCACAATAAAATTAGATTTTTAGATAGCTTTACTGCCATCTGGTGGTATTTATTATCATTCTTAACTATGCCTTTTGCAGGAAAATAATACTTTTTGTCTTCAGAGATGAACAGTTTCAAATGATGTAATGCAACAACTAGAGCTTAGGCATGGGGAAACTGTTTACAAAACTAGAAACACATTGAGAAAAATAACACATTTACCCTTCAACAAACAAATATGTTTGCCAAACTGCCTGACAGCCAGGTGTGTAGGGGGTAGAGAGAAAGTGGAGACTGGGGTGGGTAGCACACAACATACATTTGTTATAAGCTTGGGATTTTTTAAAAGCAGATGCACTAATTATGTTGACTCCAGTCATTTTTTCTAAAATATATGAAGCAAGTTATTCTCCAGTTTCACAGGAACAAAGCAGTTAACTATAAGCTTTTGAAGATGTAGCTTCTCCTGCAAGTAAAATGTTACATGCATTTAATGAAGTTTAACATAAACAGATAAACTTAAGTAGAAAAAAGTTTTGGCTAATCTGTAGTGCACCAAGAGCAACCTTCCCCCATCATGGTTGGGGGCAGACAAGCTCTTGTGCGCATAAAATGTAGAATTGTCACACGTGTAATGTCTCAATGTCACTAAAGTTGTTTGCACATGGAAACGCACCTGTATAGCCATATATGGTAAATGTAGCCATCTGTAACTGCTCAGTGTTCTAGGCCAGTGCCCACACTGCTGTTTTGAAGAATAAATGATTTGTTTTCTGTTTGACCATTTAGCCACAACATTAAGTAGATGGAGATGGGCCTCAGATATAACTTGCACATGAATTGAATGGTACTGTTTTCTGTTCACAAAATATAATTCATTCACTTTTGGTACTTTAATTGCTACATCAGTAGTCTATAGCACTAATTGTACTGGTGAACCCAGCAATTGAAATGCAATTGATGCAATTGATGTGCCTTTGAAAGCTACCAGTGGCCAAAAAGCCAATAGTAGACAGGGCTTGAATATGTGCAGGAATAGGATGTGTGTGCATGGTTGGTCTGTGCAACCTGGGACCCAACATCTCACACAGTTCCATTAGGAGTGCCTTTGGAAAGCAGTATCTTGTGAAAAGTTCTTCTGCTGAGAATAAGTCATATCGCGATACCATCATTCTAACACAAGGAAACGATTGCCCGCATGGTCCAGAGTGTGCATGAGTTTGCATGCATTCTCACGCAAATGTCTGTGTTGATAAATCACATTCATTTTGTTCGAATGTGCGCACGGACAAATAATAAATATGGCCCCTGATTAGAGAAGCCATGCAGTCAGTTTTTGGACTCAAACAGGAGAGAGTATGCCTGCTGGGAGCTGCTGCCAAGCTCCTGTTATTCTGCCTGTGACAGCTAGATGTTTTTGTTAGTGATTCAGTGGGAACTAGGCTTTTGTTTTCTGTTTTACTTTTGTTAAAACGGTTTTGTTTTTCTTTATTTTCTTTAATAAAAGTGCTCACAAGAGCTTTAATTGCCTATTTGTGTGGAATGCTCCCTGACACCCAGTTTGACCTTTATACCAAGCCCCACCACTACAGTAACCCATCCCATTTTTATACCAAGCCCCACCACTACAGTAACCCATCCCATTTTTATACCAAGCCCCACCACTACAGTAACCCATCCCATTTTTATACCAAGCCCCATCACTACAGTAACCCATCCCATTTTTATACCAAGCCCCATCACTACAGTAACCCATCCCATTTTTATACCAAGCCCCACCACTACAGTAACCCATCCCATTTTTATACCAAGCCCCATCACTACAGTAACCCATCCCATTTTTATACCAAGCCCCATCACTACAGTAACCCATCCCATTTTTATACCAAGCCCCACCACTACAGTAACTCATCCCATTTTTATACCAAGCCCCATCACTACAGTAACCCATCCCATTTTTATACCAAGCCCCACCACTACAGTAACTCATCCCATTTTTATACCAAGCCCCATCACTACAGTAACCCATCCCATTTTTATACCAAGCCCCATCACTACAGTAACTCATCCCATTTTTATACCAAGCCCCATCACTACAGTAACTCATCCCATTTTTATACCAAGCCCCATCACTACAGTAACTCATCCCATTTTTATACCAAGCCCCACCACTACAGTAACCCATCCCATTTTTCCGAGGACCTGTCATCTCACAACTGGGTACAGCTGTCTGTGCTCAATGAACAATAAACCAATGACAATTCCAAGGCTGAAGACTGACGTGTCAAAATTTAGAATTTTCTAGATTTGGCGTATTTTCCTGGTGTTCTTTGTACCTATGTGAGTGATATAGTCGTATTTCCCCACAGTATTCTCATAGTAGATGTGTGATTCAGACACTAGACTTCTTTTAAAGAATGACCATTCTGTGGTATATATGTCTGACAATTCAGCCAAACATTATCTTTTAGATGGAGGAGAGTCTGATATTTGTTGTTTGATTTGATTAACTGATTATTTAAGCTAATTATTATTTAAGCAACTTGCAAAACTTGTGTTTGATAATGAAAGCAAGGCGACATTTGTGCGGCAGTTTCAGTTTCTAAACTGGTTAATAAGCAACCCGGCTCAGAGATTTTGGTATGTTAAATACATGCCAGTACAATCCACAGCGTTTGGTTATTCTGCTAGTATCAGTAATTCATGTATCAATATTATTAACTAAAGGACTGACATAACTATATAATTATGGGTATTATGCATTATTTTAATTATCAATCTATGTTAAATGTAAGGGTTTTTATTAACATTCTGTGTTGCCAGGAAGCTGATTCTCCGCGAACACCTGCTTTCCCTCCAGTCCGTCCGCATTGGTGTTGTCGGAGTCTCTCTCCGAGTTTGACCCTTCTGATTCGGAGGCATGCGGCTCGAAATGATACGGGAGACAATCCCTGTCAAATCCATCACTACGTGATTCACATTCATAAGAGGTGTCTGAAACTGATAAAAGAGGCTACTCTCACTTTCACTGTCGCTGACAGCCATACTGGCAGATGCAGATAGCCTGCGGGTATCTCCCTCTGTGAGGTCACAGTCTCCTGGCCCCAAACCAGGAAATGGAGATCGCCCTCTGTATTTCCCGGTATTACTTGATTAATTGTAGCTTGATTAAACATAATTTGGTAAAATTAATGTGATTATATGTTCAAGTGAGACCTGTTAATATTATTTGTTTTTGGTAAAAGTCAAATTCCATATCATAGGCTCTTTAAAAAAGTGTTTATTCTATCCCTAATTAAAAAAATAATAATAATAATAATAATTTAAAGAGGAAGTTCTGATCATGTCTCAAATTTGGTTGCCCTGGCCCATTCTTTTTGTTTTGCATTTCATTATGGAAAGGGTGGGTTGAGAATATTGCTTTTAGGATATTTTTATGCTAACATTTTATGGTGGTCATACTTCCCCAAAGGCAGAAATGACCACCCCACATCACCCCCTTCCCCATGGTCTACTCTTGCTCTTTGCACTATGGCATTTGAGTAGTGAAACTGAAGTCCTCAAACCCTCGAACACTCCCTTTATCACATTCTCAATCACTAACTGAACACAAAAGACCTTGTATTTTTCACAAAAGTAAAAACAATCCGATTTGAAAAAAGGTCCAGAACTGTAAACGACAGAAGGACACAACAGGTACAGGAATGATTACATCTAAAATTTTATTGCAAAACCCAGTATTCATAAATTGCAGAAGAGTTAAGCTTATCCCCCCTCCGGAACAATTCTAGGAACTTATAACCACTCATTTTTATATAATGTAAAGTAATCCACATTTTTAACACAAAGGAAACACTATACCATCATTTTATATTTCAATTATCCAAAAAGTTACCTTATGAAAATACATCAATTGCTTACTGTACCTATAATATAAATGACCAAAAGACAAACAGTGCAGAACAACATTATTCTTCAAAAGCATAAGGTACAGAAACTTAAAAGAAGAAAAACTGCTTTTTTTTTTTTTTTTTTTTTTTTTTTCAATAATATTAAACTTTCAACAATTCGGTTTACATGGTAATGCTGAGGGTCAAGTATGAGTTCAGTGCCAAAAAATATTTGGCATTTCAGGGATAGGAATTCAGGAGATCCACACTTTCATGGTTGTACAGTATATTTGGCTTCTGTCTTCCTCAAGCAGGATTTCTTTTTCACCATTACAGTCTTGTCTTCAAGTAAGCTCCTGGAACTAACGAGCATCTCCATCTATATTCTCTATTGAGGGATTTAGAAAGCAAATGTTGCTTCTATCCAGTGTTCCTGTAAAGAACAATGTTCCCGATCCTTGTAATGTATGCTACAGATAATACGTGTGAAAGGCCTCTTCATCATTCAAAGGTATATGGGAGATTCATGGTTGTCAAGCCTTCCTATTCACAGAGCATTGTACACTTAACATAACTAGAGCTCCCATACTCCTTTGCAGTGGAGAACATTTATTTATTTATTTATTGCTGCCTTGCTGTATATCAGGGACATGCAACAAGGTACTCTCAAAGTGAAAAAAAAACAGGGAGTTACATGTTCTTTTGGGGTAACCAACTAGCCAACCGGTTTTCTTTGTACGTTTCGTGCCCTGAAGAACAATAATTACATTTTAAATGAAAGAGTAGAATAAAACATATGTAAATAAAAAAAAAATGTGGTGCACTGCATTACCATGTAGCAACAAGTGGTTTGGCTACATGCAAGTAAAACATGGCTACATGCTACTCCCATGCTGTAAATGTTTTATTTTCATTTTTTAATTATTTTTCATAAACCCTTAAGGAATGTAAAGGCATCCCTGTAATTTACAGAATCACCTCAGCAAATCAAAGCCCCGCTGTCCCTCCTATACAAACAGATACAGCTATAGATTATCTAAACACATCCTTGTCACTGCCTTTACCAATACTCCTTTGCCAATAAGCTAAGCCGTACAGTTGACAGCTAAACTCCATCCAGCAAAGAGATGGAAAAAACATTACCAAATGTTTTCTTCAGCAAAAATATCTTGTTTCTTTAAAGGTCCCAGAGCTACACACAGTCACCAGTATAATTTAATGCTACCATTTAAAGGGATAAGGATTGATTTACCTGTGGCTGCTAAGCTACAACTTTGTTCAGAAACAAAATCTGAAAGCAGGAAAGTTCCTGCCCTAATATGCTTAAAGAGTAAGTAGTGGGGTTCCAAAAAATATAGCTTTACACGTCCCACGTGTTGCTACAGCTGTTTAAATGACGTACCTGTAATTCTTATTTTCATTGTTTTTACACTTATAAATTTAAAGTCTGTCTCAAAGGTCTCTTTAAGATGTCTGCTCTAGTGCACTCAGGTTTGAGATGAGAAGTGTGTCCTCTCTCTGATCACTACACTACAACCCCATCGGGATTGGGTTGACTCAATTGATTTGGGGTTAATTAACATTTTTAGAACCCCGGAATCTTTTTGTGGTCGGCTTGGGTTTGCGAATGACCCCATCACGATGCAAAAAATTAACTTTACCTGAAAGCGATCTGAAGAAGAAGATCCATGTTTGTACTTTTGAACTGTAAATAAATAAATAAATACAATAAATACATAAATAAAATCAGATGGTTGAACATTTAATTTAAAAACATACGTTGGCAATGCATTTTAGGCTACCGCATAAAGTCCCCCCCCCAAAATAGCTGGACACAATTGGGGCTACCCTGGAGAATAATTCCAACTACTCATTTTTACATGAAGGATGAAAAATAAATAAACATGGTCTATGGGTAGAATTGTACACAGTTGTTTTTTTAATAGTTTTACATAAGACTTATAATTTAGTGTTTAAAGTTGTGGAGGAACATACGAAGTACTATACAGTGCATTAGCTTTCATTTCTCTTCATACAGGATCGTCTTCAGTTTCATGCAATACTAGTACATAAATAATACATAAATAAATAAATCCCTTCATGTCAAAGTGAGACTACTTTGAATTACTGATCTGAGTTTGAATTATTCTTGGGTTAGCCCCAAATGTGTGAAACTAGGCTACTTTGAAAATTAAAAAAAAAAAAAAAAAAAAGTTAATTTGGTAATACATAGGTATATTCTATGCTTTTAAATACAATTATCAAACCATCTGATGTGTTTATTTATTTATATTGTATTTATTTATGTATTAATATTGTATTAAACTGAAGACGATCCTGTATGAAGAGACATGAAAGCTATCTTGCTTAAGAAAGTGACGTACTGTATTTTAAGTCATATGTTCATCCACAACTTTAACTTAAAAGTATAAATCTATAAACTATATAAAATAAAGTGTACAATTCTTCATGCTTAATAAATACATTGTCAACCTATGCTTTTAAATAAAATTATCAAACCATCCAATTTATTCACATTTCAAAAGTAAAAAAGTGGATCATCTTCTTCAGATCGGTTTCGGGTAAAGTGAATATTCTGCATCGCAATGGGGTAATTCGCAACACTACCGAACATAAAAAGATGTCTGGGTTCTAAAAATGTCAATTTATATTCTCCCTGTCTACTCTTTCACATTCCTCTCTAGTTCCATGCTTCAAAACTCCACACCGAATCACTGCAGCCTCACAGCCTTTGAGCTTCATTGGGGCGTGATCAGATAGAGGGCACACCTCTGATTTCAAACCCGAGTGCACCAGAGCAGACATCTTTTAAAAACCTTTGAGACAGACTACATTTATAAGTGTAAAAACGTGTCAGGATGTTAACAACAAAAAGAAAAATTACAGGTACCTTATTTAAATAGTTGTAGCAACACATGGGGAAGTATAACACTGCATTTTTTGGAACCCTGCGACATACTCTAAGTCAAACCAAATAAAGTGCATTTGCTCAATGTGCCAATGCAAGCCCCCATGTATTATATTTACAAAGGCAAACATATTTTCAAATAAGCACACTTTGGGGAAATTGCAGTCTTGTTCAACACATCAAAGTCTTTTGATGACCATCACAATAAATTATTTGAACCAAATGCTGTTAGTTGTTTTTTTTGTATATTACGACTCCTACGTCCACAAGAACAGTATTTTGTTATGAGCAAGTAGGAAAGAAGCATAAACAGTTGCTTCTTGGATTTTTCAGAATATATTTAAATCTATAGGTTATAAATTCTGTTCAGAAAACTGCTTGCAAATCAGTGATGTAATTTGTGATCGCCTTTACCATGGCAGTCTCATCTACTTAAAGACCAACTGGATACACCCAAAAAAAAAAAAAATGCTACATTTAAAAATAATAGAAATGTTTCAGAAGGTGAGTTATTTGTCCCTATAGTACGTCAAGTATGCTTTTAAAGATTCTGGTAAAGGCAAAAACATTATTTTTTCTCTGAGCAGATTCTGCGGTGGCTCCTCTTGCTTGACGCTCTCATTGCTCTCTTTTTCTTCCTCTTCTTTACTATCCTCCTCCATTCGTTCATCTTCTTCACTATCAACAGGCTGGGGGATTAGCTGATTTCCCACAAATACATAGCTGTTGATTCTACGCCGTCGACACCTCCTCCTTTTGCGCTTCTGAGGTGATCTCTGGGGAGTGCCTTTGGCCTGCGTTTCATCATTGATTACGTTTCTAAGGGTGCGCCGAATGTAGATGCGGGCCAAATCTTGTAAGCTTCTGACAGATATTGGGGCTGAAAGAAATAAAAAGTCAGTTTTAAAGCTTAATAAATTAGAACTGGATACATGCTTTTTTTTTTTTTTTTGTCATGAGGTAAAAATATGTTAATGTGTGTTGGCCACTCCAGTGGCTTTATGCCAGGTTCACTTCTGTTTTTAAATTTGCAAATGAGGTAAACAGCCCAAAATCTGAAACATTTTCTTAAAAAGAAAATACAGCAGAACAAAATGTTGTAACTCAGATCCAACAGGTACTGAGTTTAAAGAGCTAGAGCAGATTTTACAGTAATGACTTATTCTCAAATATATTCCTTTACAGGGAGGACAATAACAATTGTGCTGCTATTTCCTTGAGGCATTTACTGTTACCGACCCAACCATAAATAGCCTCTAGATACCTTCTAAGGGAATTCTGGTGACATTCTGCACACCTCCTAAGTGAATTTTAGACACTGTTACAATGTAGGTTGTTTAGCATGGCTCTTAACAAGACATTTCTATATCCATATTCTGAAAGAAAGATAATGTGAATAACATAGATAAAATGAGTAATTAATAATGGCCACATTATTTAACTAATCCAGATGTGCAATTTCCATTTTAATTAAGAATTCTGGTATAAATCACAACTTATAGATGGAATTCCCCTATTGGCATGTTTTAAGTTGTGCCAACCAGAAACATGAAAACTTCAATGACCTAAACATTACAAGACAGTCTTCAAAACTATTTTTCACATTAAAACTGTGACATAACCATGGTAATCCTAACACATTCCTTGCAAATACTGTTAACCTAACACAGCCTTGGGTCTTTTAGACCAAATTGCATTTGCCGGGATGATGTAGCGTAGTACAAATTCCCCTCCATAAATCTCTGTTTTACAGAATGGCTCACTGACTAAATCCATTTAGGAATATGTTTACTAAGCATTTTTCCAATGCGGAGTTTTCATAATTCCTAAATCGGTAACAGTTTCACCCAAGAGAAAAAGTACACATCAGATACTTACGCAGCTTCACTGTATCTGTTTTGCTTCTGTCTGTTTTGTTTGGCTGAATAAGAGGTGCAAATGACACGGCAAGGATATTTTTGCTTTCCCATGTGCTCTGTCCTGTCCTCATTATCTGGGTCAGCTGTGGAAAGAGAAAAAAAGAAAAATAAATAAATAAATAAACACACACAAATCAATGTATTTCAATGACTTCATGTCTGTCTGTCTGTGTATATATATATATATATATATATATATATATATATATATATATATATATATATATATATATATATATATATATATATATAGATAGAGAGAGAGAGGGAGAATAATATACAGCAAACAGTGTATTATAACACTGTTTAACTACATCATTTGAGATTTCCTGTCATTTGCAATTTCAATGCTGGATTTAAAAAAGAAAACTCTAATAAAGTACAGTATGAGCAAAACATTTACTAGTGGTCATACTATAAAAACATACCTGATCTTCTATAGGCATGACAAGGATTCCCCCTACTTTCAGCAGTATTTTCATGTAGTTCTCATGATCCTTCTGAACTCCGGCACCACAGTAGATTCGGTCATACTGATGACAGTCTGAAGAAATCTCCAAGCAATTACCAACAACAAAGCTGGGCTCACAAAACTCAAACCTGACAAAAATGAAAACAAATGGAATGCCGAATACTGTTTTGTTCAACAGAGACTTTACACAGCTGTCATAATAGCCCTATGTTTTCTAGGTTTATAATAACTGCCTAAAGTGTTTTTCCTTTTTTTAATGCATATAGAAAAGCCTGAATTGTATTCCCATGCAAGAATACTTTCTCAAATGTTTTCATTTATCACATGGTTATCTGGCTTGATATATAGCAAGTTATGTGTAATTTGCTATGTTGTTCAGTATAAGGCTACATTTTTTTTTAAAAAGACCACTCCTCTGTGGTCCCAAAGCTCCATCAGCTGTGCTAGTGTTTGGTTAAAACATTTGTATACAGAAAGATTTGAAATAAACATCAGCTTTTGGTTACCAATTTATGCATTTTAGGAAGTTCACAAAATACAGAATTCTGCTGTAAAAAAAAAAAAAAAAAAAAAAAAAAGAAGGAGGAGGAGGAGGAGACAGGCTAACAATTTTGGTTAACTCAAATGGTACAATGCACTTATTGTTATGTAAAAAAATTAACTTGCAGAATACAGTATTTAAATCACACTGGGACGAATTCCTCTTAACTAAACATTGTTTTAAAACTGGAGATAACAAATCACTGAAATATGGATTTATAACTTTTAAATAACAGGATACTTACTTATCAAAGCTATCACCATCTTTGATGAAATCATCTAGTTTTTCCCTGGCGTATTCTACCACATCTGTATGAAGCTCAACTCCATGGTTAACTCCAAATGGACCTAAAATTAGGAGAAACAGGTCAATGGAAGGCTAATGGAAGGAAAGATACAGATACAGCCCCTGTACTCATGAACAGATGCGTTGTTAAAATAAATATGTATCGGTACTGCATGCACAAAATGACCTGCTGGCTCTTGATTAAATTAATTCCAGAAAATTAGTAAAGTAGATTATACAGTCATGAATCATTTTGAACTGAAGACCATCACTTTGCCATTTTCAGCCAAGGCTTTCACCTTTAATGTAAAGGTGCTCTGAAATAGATTTGTGTTCATGGACTTTTAAAACAAAACAATCATGTCATACAGGATAGAGCACATCACACTGAGATTCACGGATTTCACAGTTTAAAGGACTGATGGGTCATATTAAAACACATTCGGTTTTAGAGAATGAGCATTGTTTTTTCTGTTACATTTATATAAATATGTGCCGAAAGGGCTCTGGAAGAAAGTTTGTTATTACTCTGCATTTGAACTCATTCTTATTTAATGAGTTTTTAATTGTATTCGGTTGTTGGAGATCAAAGGGTTATACAAGCTTTGTGGTAGCAACACACCCATAGATGTTAAATTCACATTCAGACTTTACTTTCTTTCAAAACTTCTGGATAATTAAACACATATATAACTGCTGATTACAATGATGTCAGGTAAGTACACAGAACAGGATTCTAAAAGTTATGCATAAAGTGGAGGCTAAAGTGATTTTTTTTTTTCATCAATTAATGGATCATTCTCGGTATTTTAACCAGTCATTGATAGACATATAACCATAATTTTCTACAATACAATCATCATTTATATTTGACATTTAGAAAATACTGTTAGAAGGTGCTCTATTTCCAGAGTGTTGAATCATCCACGGTTATTATATCAATGTAAAAGCTGACTGCTGTGGATCCTGTTCAAAGGAACCATAAAAAGCTTACAACTAAGAAACAATGTCACTTCCAATGACTTGTTAACTTCAGGTTTTGTTTGAAACTGGGTGCTATGGCAACCTTCAAAATATATATTTTTAACTTTTCATTTTATGTTATTCCCGGTGTCAAAAGAAAATGTTTTTGTTACATGTACATGAAAGTGTAGCGTGAGTTATCTTCAAACACAAGTCTTTGCATGTTAAAAGTGATGGAAAATGTTTGGCTCTAACGATGTGTGAATCCTGAAATATAATACAAGGCCTGAAACTTTATGAAGGGTGTTTTAAAACACAAGAATTGCAAATGAGAGTTATTTAATTCCTCTCTCTCTCTCTCTCTCTCTCTATATATATATATATATAGCATGATTGTAAATTTAATGCATACATAGAATTGTACCTATTTCAACTCGTTTCACAGTTCGCGTTAATTATGTCAAGTCACATGAATCAGTCCTGGTCAATTCAACACTTTTATGTGATATTTTATTCTTCTTAATTAGATTTTGTAAATATGTTAGAATGTTTATGGGGTATAATTATATAAAATGTAAATCTAAAATAAAAAAAATAAATAAACTTTATGGCCACAAGGTGGCAGAATACACTAACATTGTAAAACAACTAACAGTAAAAGACTAGTGTTTACATTTAAAAAACACACTTAAGTTTTCATTAAAATTGGTCAGCATTGTCCAGTAACAAAAACATAAACACTTAATAAAATGGGAATAAACCGATAATTTCAAAAAGAGAAAATTACACAAGTGTGTAAATGTGCACATACTGTACATTTGTGAATATGTTTAAAATGACAAGTGTGCCCTGATGAAGTACAGTACAATACCACTTTGTAGTTTTCCATATACTTAAAATCTAACATGAAACACTGTGTTACTATTATGGCTTCCGGTAGACTTTTGCGATATCATTTTGTAGTTTGATTACATGAAAAGAAATTTAAAAAATCTAAATTGTTGGTTTTTAATTTTTTTTTTTTTTATTATGTCAAAATCCTAAAATTTTTGCTGATGTTAAACTTTCGGCCCTAGCTGTATATCCCACACACCGTATAGGCCTAGTATCCAAATTAAACAATACAGCTGGTGTACACTTTAAGAATGTACTGACTTTAGTTCCTTAAAAAAACAGGTTATGAACTGCATCTTACAGAATAGCATCAGATAAGTGCATTCGTTTAATCAACACTTGGCTTTAATAACATGGCCATTCAGACATCAATACAGTGAAAAAGTGAATTATTTCATCAAATTAAGTTTCATCAGATTTGGTCAGTTTTGAAGAGAATGGCCTGTCCAAAGCTTCTGCAAAAGTAAGCCTCCTGACACACTCTCATGAGGTTGTTGTAAGTAATGCAATCAAGTTTAATCAACATTGGAGGAGACATGTTCAAGATGTTTCCTGGTCTAAATGAGCAGAGCAATTGTCCAAATACTGCTTTGTGTTTATGAAGATTAACCAAAGGTTCACGCATACATCCAAAACCCTCTTTCTATCTCCCAACCCATTTCCAGTTCAGCGCCCCCCAAACAAAAACATACCATGCTATATCAGCAAAATGTGTATAGCAGGTGCCAACTTTACAGTTTATCTAGCTTTTAAGGGTTAAATTGCCTCAAAAAGCAGCTATTTAACTTGACCTTTGCATTTAACTATATTACATAACAAAAAACAATACAGAAATGTATCACATATTATTAACATGTGATTTGATAGCACCTCATTTTGTTATGTAAAAATGGACTTTCTTCCAAAGTCTTAAGCATCCTTCATAATTGTTAGTAAAACCTGAGATAAAATAAATAACTAAAAAAAGATGCTGTTCTCAATGTTTAAAAATACTCAAAAACACTTTGTTGGCTTTGAATTGGAGCATTACAAAAAGCATTGTAACTGATTGAATTAGCTCATAATATATAAAAAGTATTGTAACTGGTTGAATTAGCTCATAATATATAAAAAGCATTGTAACTGGTTGAATTAGCTCATAATATATAAAAAGCATTGTAACTGGTTGAATCAGCTCATAATATATAAAAAGCATTGTAACTGGTTGAATTAGCTCATAATATATAAAAAGCATTGTAACTGGTTGAATCAGCTCATAACATATATATTCAGTGTAAAATGGTCTTTATAAACAGCTGGTCTGAAGAGGCTGGATTGTCTCATAATTGAAAGGGACTGGCAGATAGTGGTGTTAATGGCAGGTTTACCTTTTACACAGATATTATGATATTAAACACTAGCAGGAAAGGTCAGTAATATATAATTTTATGACTGCTTTTAAAACTAGTCTCCTGGTCAACAAGGAAACATTTTATTTAACCTGTTTGTATTATTATTTTGTGATTGTTTCATTCTGTGTTATTATTTAATTGTGAAACACAATGTGCCACCTAATTTAGGCATATGTTTCTTTACAAAAAAAAAAAAATCAAAAGAATGAGACAGATATCTAGACAAGCTGACAGACAGACAGATTTATGCAAAAAAGAAAACACATTTTCTATGTATGAACCAGTTTTTCCCATTTAAACTGGGAACAGCATAGACATTACCTATGATTAAGCCCACCATTGTACTCAAGTAGCCAGTTCCACTTCCAAGGTTCAGAAAGGACAACCCCTGTTGTAGTTTCAGTGCCTCCATCACTTCAGAGTAAATGCATGGTGCTGACAAATGAATGTTGCCATGCTTCCAGGCTAAGTCTTTGTAGGCATTGTCCCTGTATCCCTCCAGGTAGTACTCTCCCCGGTCAATGGCTCGAAAGGCTTGCTCCACCCTCTCAGTGCGAATGTACTGAGCTTCCTTTAGATTGTCGATTAATTCATCGTTATCCTCTCCAGCACTCACAGCTCCTCCCATGGCTAGCTAAGCAGAGATCCCAGACACAAACTCTCAACAACTGGTCTTCTGCTTATCTTTCAGTGCAACAGGCAGCAAAGGGGCATAGGTGTCACTAACGCCAGGTGTGCTGTATGCTGTGAATCAGAGCATAACAACCAACAGAATCCTGGAGTGAAAGGAAAGACATTACTTCAATTAGTCAATATACATATTTTGAACAAAATCACTACTTTTTGATGCAGATAGCATATATATATATATATATATATATATATATATATATATATATATATATATATATATATATATATATATATATATATACACACTCACGTATATATATATATATATAATATTATATTTTATGTGTTGCCCAACAAGCACTTCTCATTTGCTGTGAAAACTGAACAAAATGAAGGAGCAGGCAGCATTGACATTCCTCATGTTAGGAGTCATAGACATTTAGAACACAGAATGCAAATCTGGAGGTTGTAAACTACATATAATGAGCTTCTCAGGCTAACTGAACAGCTGCAGGTTGAGCGGGCTCAATGTGCTCCAGTATTGGTCTTGGGACTTGTCGAACATCAACAGCAGCCCACAAGCTTAATGGCTATATGCAAGGTACAGGGTCACATGGACAAATAAATAAATAATGCCTGTCTTGAGCTTACCTGCTATCAATATACTCAGATCACTGGTGTGGATTCTGCACTGTGAGGTTTGGTAGAAGATTATTCTGTAACATAGATACCTATCTGGTTGCAGTACTACACTGCAAAGGAGCAGGCATATGCTATATAATAACACCTCTCCCTGGCTGGAGGAGTTATTATATGCCAAAGTGACGATCGTTTTATTAGAAATTAGCACCTGACAGGGAGAAATTGAACTGATTGGAATAATTTTTCTAGGTTGTATTTTTTAAGTTCCAGGTAGATCTCCAAGAACTTCAAAATACTCAAAAATAAACTTGGACACTGAAAAGACACTATATTGGTTTATTAATGTACATAACTATTGAAGTCCTTTCTGGACTAAAAATATTTTTAAAAATAAAGTAAATCAATAATAATAATAATAATAATAATAATAATAATAATAATAATAATAATAATAATAATAATACGCACTCCAGATAAGATAAGAATATGCATAGCAATTTTTCTGCACAGCTTGAGCTGGGATGTTATCAAGCTTCTTGTACTTGGCGTCTCAAAAGTCAACTGTGAATATACTGCATGGGACATTTAGATCATGGATCATAGAAATATTGGTACAGCTAATTGTAGCCTGTCTGGGAATTGCCAGAAACACGAGACCAATAAGTCTGAGTTATTTTTATTTTTTTAAATTAAAAAAAAACACTCACTTGCAATACGTGTTTGTGATGTTAATAACAGTAAAGAATGTACAGTATTTATTGAAATTAGTCATGACTACAAGGTAATGTTGCGTTTTACTCACATGGGGCTCTATTTTCATACGTGACTAAATAATAAATAAATGTTTTTTTTTTGTGTTTTTTTTAAGGCAGATGTAGTCAGGGCCGGTAGCCCCAATTTTCGTAAATGACCACCTGTTTAATTAGGGGTTTAAGCATCTAAATCTCTTATGCTTGTCTAGATGACTCAGTTCTCTCCTAGAGATAACACTGGATTTAGATGTGTCAATGTAGGTGTGATTTTCAAAACCTGTAGTCACTAACATGCTCATTGACTAGGAAGAATATCAATTAGCATGGTAATGAGCAGACAGAGCTCGGAATCGCCTACATTTAGTTGTTTAGGCATTTGTAATGGTGTGCTTTACAATAAATAGCTGCAAACCCCAAACTCCGTTTTTGGAGAAAAAAGAACAGTAATCCTAATTTTTCGTCTGAGGAAGTAGAAATACTTGACCATACAAACTGTGCCATTATTTATCTCTCAAGGGTTTCTTACAGCTATTGTATGCTTTGCTTATCTGCATGGGTTATATACACATGCATATCTATCTCCATATATTAATAGCAAAACAGTTAAATATTCTACAGATGAAGTATGGCACTGGTGCTCTCCCTGCCCAAGATGTGAGGGGCTCCCTGCCAATCCCACAGCACGACACCCCTGATTGTTATTCTTTTGTTTTTTGTGCCAACAAGCATATATTTATTCAAGCGCAGTCACTTCAGTCACTACTTTGGACATGGTAGACTGGCTTATGCCTACGATGAACAGATTTTCAAAGCTCAAAACCGGGACACATTGTTATATAACTAATAATATCGGCTATTTAAATAGTCATCCCTCACTCTTAGTATTGTAGCGTGCACGGGGGTAGGGGTCAGGGCTGGTAGGTGACGCAATCTGAAAAGACATAAGCCTGATATACGCTCCTGCAGCGGTATCGGCGCTATGCTTCAAAGCGGGAGGTCCCGGGCTCGTGTCCCACCGCTGCCTGTGAGAAACCCCTGCCTGCGGGAACCTAGATCCTTACAGTGTTATCTTTTTTTTTAAGGAGCTAGCCAATTTCAGTACACTCCTGGGTGTATAATTTGTGACTAATTAGTTTAAGAGCCATATTGGGTTATACGTATTGCATGCTTTTATATTGAGTTCAATAATAATAATAATAATAATAATAATAATAATAATAATAATAATAATAATAATAATAATAATAAATAAATGTGCATGACGGCAGTGTTAATTTATAGTGATTTTTTATTTTATTTTAGTCATAGTCTAGTCGATGACAATCTGTGGACTTTTAGTCTAGTCGGAAGATTTCATTTAGTCATTCTCTTCGTCTAGTCCACTAAAGTCATTAGATGATGCTTTAGTCAGTGTCTTAGTCTATGGCCAAGAATTTTGTCAACCTAGACCACTGTTACTCCTCTAAGCATACTGAAGCTACTGTACTTAATGTTAGAAAAATAGACTGCATATTCTTATTATTGTAAGAACAAACAATACACCTGAAAGCTTCTTGTTTTTAAACATTTAATTAACACACTGCAACTACAACAATTATTCAGTGCCACATTTGTTCTTTTTTTGTTCATTGAACAGGAAAAAGAACAAATAATAAACAGGAGTCACTGTTTTGAGAATATTTAGTCATTTTGCCAAAAATAGTCCCGGCTGCGAAAAAAAAACCCAAAACAATAAAAAAAAAGACTTTGTTCAAATTCACTGTGTGAGATCACCAGTAACACTAAACACTCTCTCTGGCATGGACAGTATGTTCAATGCATAAGGCTTTAGAATTGGAAATACAACAGGACTTTGTTTCCCAAAATACAATTCCATTTGGATCACTGCAGTGAAATAATTTGCTCATATTTCTTAATTTCATGCTTTACTCTCACTGTAAGGAATATGTAGTCACATCATACCGCTTGTTTCATAAAATAAATACATTCTGTCTGGAGACACTCTCTTTTTAAGCTTAGCAAATAACAGAAAAGCAGAATTCGCAAAGAAACAATAGGGGGGGATTAATTACGGGTTTCTATTATATTAAATCAGTAATCAGTATTAAATCAGTTTAGCCAATCCGTGAACTCAGTAAATCTTTTTTAAACCAATTACCATTTCTGGTCTTCCTCAGTGCACTACTGTGTGGGTCACACAGCCAGTCTCTCAAATTTCTACTAATGTATTAAACGCCAATGCACATGGTGCACAGAGCTTGCCTGCTGTGTGTTTTGGTTAATCAAATCAATTTCGTCAGTCATGCTTAGCATTTTGTCAGGTAGTCATAGTCATCATTAACTAAAATAAAAAAGCACCTAGTTTACGAATATTTTTATTAACAAAGTTAACACTGTATGACGGAATCTGCAAAATATAGTTGTTTTCTGATATCCATTTATAGGTCAAATATACATTAGTTTTTGGAAAACGCTTTGTCATGTAAACGTACTGATTGACAGAGTGTGTCTGCTTATACCATCTTGCCGGGTTTAAAATTGCTGGCTGTGAGCACCCAAGACGGCGAGCCACAGTACGCTGCCCTAGTCCAGCCTCCAGCATGCCGATTGCACGAAGGCGCTGCTCTCTTGACAGACGTGGCATATTGTTTTTTTTCTGTGATTTTCTTTATTGCTTTTATTCAAGCTTGCAATTCAACAGCTGAAATCACTCCATATCCAGTGTCCAATCAACTGTCTCACTAATTAGGTGATTAAGTGCATATGCTTCAGTCATAGTCACTCAAGCGTGTCATGGTCAAGGATGAATGATCGAGTGATTAAAAAGAAACCAAAAGCATTTTGTCAATTTCCATCATTTACGTATAATGTTGATGAAGTCTGTTGCAGCTAAACGCACCCACTGTTCTCAAACCTTTTCTTAATAAACTAAACATGTTGCATTTTTAAATGGTTTTATGCTGATTCATAACAGAGATTGGTAGTGTTAACTTAAGTACAGATGAACCCGCTTGATATCATGATTACCGTGCAAGTATAATTTGTGATATAAAAGCGAGTTATGATATAAACCGAGTTTCACGTTTGCCTATTACAGAGCACATTACGAGTGCGAGAAAAAAAGAAAAAAAACTAACCGTGAATTAAAGAGAAATGTTTTAATACTCTAGGTTTAGTTGTTCTTTACATTTAAACAAATGCATATATAGTTTACTACAGGACAAAAAAAACCCTGTTTTGTATCATTAACTGGAACTAAAGAGTTTGTGTCATTATCTAAAAAAGGTATTAATTGATGACTGATGAGAGCTATCAATTAGGTGCTGCACTTGGTGGTTTTTTTTTTAGTTTGTGCATTTGTACAAGACTGACTGTTAAAATTTGGTAATGTACTGTTTTGTAACTGAGCTGTATCCAGTTAAGACCGCCCACGCAGCATTTGACAGGCTGCACAAAATTTCAGTTTATCATCCGAGATGATTATTGGTTATTATTATTATTTGTTTATTTAGCAGACGCCGTTATCCAAGGCGACTTACAGAGACTAGGGTGTGTGAACTATGCATCAGCTGCAGAGTCACTTACAACTATGTCTCACCCGAAAGACGGAGCACAAGGAGGTTAAGTGACTTGCTCAAGGTCACACAATGAGTCAGTGGCTGAGGTGGGATTTGAACTGGGGACCTCCTGGTTACAAGACCTTTTCTTTAACCACTGGACCACACAGCCGCCTGGTTGATAGTTGCATTGGAAATTAATTCTATCCTGTGGTTAATAGTAAAGCCTGACCACGCAGCATTTGACAGGCTGCACAAAACATGACAATAAGCAGGATTGAGAGATGATACTGAGAGGTAATTTTTCAAAGAACCTACGGTGCATGGCAAGGGTGATAAATAATTAACGGGGTGTGATATTAATCGAGGGAATATAAAACAGGTTCATCTGCATTTGACCTGCTGGCTAGCAAATCTGTTTAAAAAAAATATATATTCTGAAAGTGTGCGGCAACGATGATCACGCCATGATGAAAAATCAGTTGAAGAAAGTGTACAGTACAGTGCTCCCCCTTTATAATGCTGTAGCCATAGTTAAGAGACTGCTATTTGTGTAGCGTGAATCACGCTATTTTCATGTTGCATGTACTGTAGCTCTCAGTAATAATTCGATCAGTACCTGGCTTATGGGACTCAAACTAAGGTTAAAATGTAAACTAAATAAATAAATAAACGCTATTCTGTTGCCTTCACTGCAATACTCACTGCACACTGTACCCATAGCATAATAAACCAAATACAATATATTACTATTGTGTATCTTCAGAAATTTTTTTAAAAAATGAAAATTACACTATCTGTCACTATGTACACTTTGTTGTAAATGCACTTACTATAAATTGTTCATTTACACTAAAGGTGGGCAAAATCTAAATCACTTCCTACAGTAAATTGCAGTAAGCCTGTTACTGTACACTTATGCCTGTTACTTACACTATATGCTCACACTGCTGGAGAGATGCAGCAGCCTGAATGAGCTGCAAGGTTCAAAACCTCTAAATGTGTTCTGCTGTTGAGCACACTTCCCCCTCAATTAGAAATACAGAGCTATGGCCAGAAGTTTTGAATCACCCTATAGAATTAACACATCGGGCTTCATAAAGTTGAATGAAACCTGCTGAATAATGTTATGTTATATTGTATTGTAGACTTTTGCAATATGATTTTGTAGTTTCTTTGATTACATGATGTTAAATAAAAAGATCTAAAATTATGTTCATATTATATATATATATATATATATATATATATATATATATATATATATATATATATATATATATATATATATATACAGTACTGTGCAAAAGTTTTAGGCAGGTGTGAAAAAATGCTGTAAAGTAAGAATGCTTTCAAAATAGACATGTTAATAGATTATATTTATCAATTAACTAAATGCAAAGTGAGTGAACAGAAGAAAAATCTAAATCAAATCCATATTTGGTGTGACCACCCTTTGCCTTCAAAACAGCATCAAGCATCAATTCTTCTAGGTACACTTGCACACAGTTTTGAAGGAACTCGGCAGGTAGGTTGGCCCAAACATCTTGGAGAACTAACCACAGTTCTTCTGTGGATTTAGGCAGCCTCAGTTGCTTCTCTCTCTTCATGTAATCCCAGACAGACTCGATGTTGAGATCAGGGCTCTGTGGGGCCATACCATCACTTCCAGGACTCCTTGTTCTTCTTTACGCTGAAGATAGTTCTTAATGACTTTCGCTGTATGTTTGGGGTCATTGTCATGCTGCAGAATAAATTTGGGGCCAATCAGATGCCTCCCTGATGGTATTACATGATGGATAAGTATCTGCCTGTACTTCTCAGCATTGAGGAGACCATTAATTCTGACCAAATCCTCAACTCCATTTGCAGAAATGCAGCCCCAAACTTGCAAGGAACCTCCACCATGCTTCACTGTTGCCTGCAGACACTCATTAGGTATGCGCTCTCCAGCCCTTCGGCTAACAAACTGCCTTCTGCTACAGCCAAATATTTCAAATTTTGACTCATCAGTCCAGAGCACCTGCAGCCATTTTTCTGCACCCCAGTTCCTGTGTTTTCGTGCATATTTGAGTCGCTTGGCCTTGTTTCCACGTCAGAGGTATGGCTTTTGGCCGCAAGTCTTCCATGAAGGCCACTTCTGACCAGACTTCTCCGGACAGTAGATGGGTGTACCAGGGTCCCACTGTTTTCTGCCAGGTCTGAGCTGATGGCACTGCTGGACATCTTCCGATTGCGAAGGGAAGTAAGCATGATGTGTCTTTCATCTGCTGCAGTAAGTTTCCTTGGCCGACCACTGCGTCTACGGTCCTCAACGTTGCCCGTTTCTTTGTGCTTCTTCAAAAGAGCTTGGACAGCACATCTGGAAACCCCTGTCTGCCTTGAAATTTCTGCCTAGGAGAGACCTTGCTGATGCAGTATAACTACCTTGTGTCTTGTTGCTGTGCTCAGTCTTGCCATGGTGTATGACTTTTGACAGTAAACTGTCTTCAGCAACCTCACCTTGTTAGCTGAGTTTGGCTGTTCCTCACCCAGTTTTATTCCTCCTACACAGCTGTTTCTGTTTCAGTTAATGATTGTGTTTCAACCTACATATTGAATTGATGATCATTAGCACCTGTTTGGTATAATTGTTTAATTATACACCTGACTATATGCCTACAAAATCCCTGACTTTGTGCAAGTGTACCTAGAAGAATTGATGCTGTTTTGAAGGCAAAGGGTGGTCACACCAAATATGGATTTGATTTAGATTTTTCTTCTGTTCACTCACTTTGCATTTAGTTAATTGATAAATATAATCTATTAACGTGTCTATTTTTGAAAGCATTCTTACTTTACAGCATTTTTCACACCTGCCTAAAACCTTTGCACAGTACTGTATATATATATATATATATATATATATATATATATATATATATATATATATATATATATATATATATATTTATTTATTCTTTAAAAAATGGGGGTAAAACTTTATGTTGTTACTCCAATTGTAGCATCCCAAATTCGCTTGGCTTTTGGGGATGCTACAATTGGATGATTTCCTCGTTGGCGGGGGCATTATATGGTCAGCCGAACCTGTTTATAAATGATGGCAAGCTTACAGCGCAGATTACGTTTTTATGAGGCTGTTATTCCACAGATGTGCAATCTTTGCCTACTCGTGTAGCAGGTGAGATTTGCTGGAAGAGCCAGCTGTATATATTTATATTACATACATACATACATACATACATATGTACACACACACACTGTATAGATATATAAACATTTTAAAATTATGTCTCAATCCTAAAATTCTAGGTGATGTAACATTTTTGGCCATAGCTGTACATATTTGTAGAATGGACACAACATTATTTTCGTTTCCCATTAACCAGTATACACTTTTACTGCTTTGATAGTAAAAATACCTTAAAGATATATGCTATTTTTGTTTGTGTTGCAGGGTATATCAATGAATATTGAGGGTCAGTCTCAAAGAAAAAAAAACAGAGGTGCTGCCAACATTTAGCCTACTGCCTAAACCTTTGAAATTTAGGAAGCAGAAGATCAAATGCTTGATCCTTGATTCAGCCAGTCAATGCAACCGAGAATACAGTAGATTCTTAAATGGAGGTTGTCTAAATGTTTCAGATGTGGCACTGGACAAATTATACCCATGACCATTTTAGGGAGTTGTGATGTTACCATGGTGGAAACAAATCTAAGTGTTGAAATCAAGTTAGTGGCCAATACCCCATGTTGTCATGTAAAATGTATAGCAACTAATATAGCAACTGAAAATATGTAAACATGTATACAAAACACACATACCAAACAAATCTGATATGAAATAAATACATTTTAGTCTTTATTTTAATATCCAACATGTACAGTATTACTGTAACTATGTTAAAGCAACCTGCACAATGAGCAGGATGTTAGTCATCCCTAAAAACCATGAATTAAATGCTGAGCTGATCTAGAAGGCAGTGGTTTGCGATGAATGGCAGTGCAGGAAAAGCAGGAAATACTGTATCAGAATTGCTATCCTAGACTCAAATGAGCTATTTTCACATTGGCACAAGCCAAAACATTTGTCTGCTTGGAAGTTTTACCATATATTATCACATCAAATTACATTTCAAGTAGCCCTGATATTTTTCTGTATCGTGCTGTAAAATACAAAATGCGATGTGATGGTACTGTACCTTTAAAGTTGCATCATCAGTAACAAACAACATGTGGCTACAGGAAGGAAATGCTAAAACATTAACAGAACAAGGTGCAAACTGTAGCAACACAAAGGGGTTAAACTGTGACTCTTTCATCTACTGCCATCTCCACCTCACTGAGGCTGGATTAACACCTACTAGACCTTCATCAGAGTTCAAAGACCAAAGAGCACATGTAAAATAAATCCTGTGCTGTTACTGGTCCGACGGCACTTATTGCAGGCCTTGGAGTGAATCATAACGCCCCCAAACATCGTATATCATTGTGAAGGAGACAACCTCAGCAACCTTAAGCAATGTTCTACCAGGAAACTCTCTACCTGCTGCAAAATGAAGATGTCCAAACGGAAAAAGGCGACAATAACTAACACGATAAACATGACTTGTGAAACAATTTAAAACTAAATGATGTACGTTTAGTTTTAACTGAAACATGCACTGTACCTACATGTCAAGTATTAATTGAATTGAGATGTGTTTCGTGTGCAACTAGGTGAAGAATATAATATTTTTTAAAGATTAAGTAGCAGGATTCCGAAAAATATAGCTTTACATGCCCCCACGTGTTGCTACAACTGTTTAAATAATATACTTGTAATTTTTTTTTTTTCATTGTTAACATCGTGACAACTTTTTATACTATGAACATTAAAGTGTGTTTCAAAACTCTTTTCAAAATGTCCGCTCTACTGCACTAATAGTGTAAAGAGCCCTCAAGCGCTCTTCTTGCAGTGATTTAGAGGACAGACCTCGATCCCCAGTGCACTAGAGCGGACATTTTGAAAAGAGCTTTGACAGTACTGCAATATGTTTGTAAAAATAATGTGATATCTTGTAACAATTGTAAGTCGCCCTGGATAAGGACGTCTGCATATAATAATTATATATATATATATATATATATATATATATATATATATATATAATTACGTCTCAATTACATGTTAGAGTGGTTCAGCTACTCATTACCCATTTCCAAAAAGACTTCATTAGCCAAAAAGACTACATTAGCCAGTTCAATTGTTTTGTAAAGGTCTTTTCAGTAAGAAAAAAAAAATTCTAAATTAAAAGGGATCAGAATTAAATACAGCCTGATCCAGCTGGTTACAGAACTTCTGGGCTTTGACAATTTGGTAACTGACCACATGGCCATATATAGCTACTGGAATAAACCTTTTGCTTTTTTAAAGTTGCATACCATGTGGGTGGTAATTAAACCATTTACCCCAATTCAAAAACATGAGGTACATTATATCAGCATTCTAGATGTTTAAAAAGACACATACTGGATATTGCATATAGATGCACACCCAGCTTCAACCAAAACATTTCAGTGATCGTGCCTGTCGATGAAGGCTCTACCGTGTGGTAGCTGAACGTGACAGGAGTTATGTGTCCTGAGCCAAAGTCAAGGTCAACTGCCACATGGGTATGGGTACAGGATTGGTTGCTTTCATCGGTGCAAAGTATTGATTGGCTGGTTTTGGTGGATAATAAAATACATTTGGACCAATCGTGTCTTTGTTTAGTATTTGCTGTCCAATAGATTAAAAATATAAGAAGTCAAATGAAAAAGCCGGTACTTGCGTGAATTGATTTAAAATTCTGATTCACAGGTGATGTGGTGACGTTCCAGCAGGCATCTACTGTGTATTAATGCCAGCTATATCTGGAAGCTGATTGGCTGATGATACTGAATCCTTTTCGAATTCAGATTAAGAGGTACAGTAAAGCCTTGTTTCCATTTGCCACTGGGATAGTTGATCAGCTCCACCCCCATATCACAATCTAACCACTTCCATGTTTAACTGTACGCACAAGGTTTTCTTCATGGAAGGCTTTCCCTTACTTCTCCAACCATACTGTGCTCCACTTTTGGGGAAAGTTATATTTTAGACTCATCGGAACAGATAATTTTGTTGAAGAATGCTTCAGATTCCTGTTCATATTTCTTGGTTTAAGATTATTGCTCAGATTGTAGATTTTGGTATTCCATATTTCTTTGATACTGTTCTGTAGCTATTTCCTTTGTTGTAGTTTGCTAGGGGTGCTTTTCGCAAATGTGAATTGAACTCCTTTGTTTTGACCATAATCTGCTGTGTTGCCAAAACTTTCTTCTTAAACAGGCAAGTACCTCTTTTTCTGCCATTGACTTCATAGTGCAGCTTGCAATGGTTTTCAATCAATTCATATATTGTTTAATTAGTTCTATAAAATGTTTGCAGACTTTTAATGTTATGGTGGCAATACTTTTGTCTTGAACAAATATTTGAAATTACTAAAGTGTTTATTTATTTATTTATTTTATAGGATTGTTTGTTAAACTTCCAGAGATTGTGTATTTTGTTTTTTGTCATTTTAATGAGTGGCTAATGTTTACTAAATGCTTGTATTAAACATGTTTTCTTGAATTCTCTTATATTAAGTGTAGGGTACAATACTTGTGTCTGTGACTGTACATGTTTGTAAAACTCATAGTTATTTGTAAATGAATCTGCTGTATGTAACCCAAACTCATTCCAAGCTAAATGAAAAGATGGCTTCCAGGTCACCATACTAGAATGTGATAAAATTACCAGGGCTTGTCAATCAGTACATCTATATTATTTCCAAAATTGCAGTTCAAAAGATGCATTGTTTTGAGAGACATTGAGTACCTGCAGATCATATGCAAGTTTAGCCTACATGCTGAAAGTGACAGATGTACAAGGTGACCATTTATTTTCAGCAATACAATCCAGCATCATACTTTATAATTGTGTATTGTACTGCCTGTCAGTCACATTGTGCACCTATGTTGCCCATGCTTAATACAAGTAATCAAAATGTAATGTGAAGATATCACTGTCACACTAATAGCATAAACCCAAAAATAAACTAAACCTGTGTTGTTGTTGGCATGTCATCATTAGGTAACAAGTGATGAATGGTGCTATAAATAACCTACTTAAAGTTGCTTGTCTTCTACAGTAGTTACCACCTTGTAACCAAACTAAGCATTAGTTCACTACACTAACCTTCGCCCAGGTCTTAGAACATAATATTATGTAATGTTTAACCGTTTGTTCAGTGACAGTGTCACATTACTATTTAATTCAACAGGGACTTCAGTTCTGTTCTGCATTATGCCGGGATATTTGCCAAATCTGTCCTAGTTTTATTGGTGTCATTGCTCAAGCAACAACGTGCAGTAATAACAAGCAAGATGTCTTTTTCTGTAAGGGACCGATTTAAAATTACTTAAATAATACAAAATACTAAAAAATAAATAAACGTAGTTAATAATCATACCATAGATAAAACATAACTATGTTTTCCACTTCACTGTGCACTTAAGATCTGATATATTCATAAGCATTTTTAAAAAAGGGGTATTATGATCTTTTTTTTTTTTTTTTTTTTTTTTTTTACAAGAACACAATTTATTCACGATCCCTAACTGCAGCAGTGTACTTGTGGAAAAAACTTTCCACTGACGCCATCACGGTAGCAACAAAAGACTGACATAAAGCACGGCGATTATGTGTAGCTAGTACAACCCTAGAATTTGGCATTGAAATAAACTAGAATTTAAAATAATTACACGTTATAAAATAACATGTATGCAGTATACAACGTGCTGCAAAAAAATAAATAAAATAAAATGTACAACTAATTTAACTGCGTCAAACGTTACCGATAAGATGCTATTCGTACTAGTTAGATTCGTTCTGCCATGTTAATCAATAATTTCATCGTAAACTTTAATGCGTAACACGAACGAGCCAGCATATCAAGCTAAACTCACCTGGAATTATACATTAGTCTAGTCTAAACTGCCAACAATGTAATACAAACAAAACCTTAAAACAAACTATGAAATTAGATTATATAGGTATTACAAGATGACCACAACTATGGGTCTGTGCCTAGTTTTTTTTTTTTTTTTTCATCCACCTGGCTTTAGACTAAAAAAAGTGCCTTTACTACAAATATGTTGTTAAGTCAAAATGTTTTGTTATTTATTTTAATACAGACACGATCCCGAGATCATCATCATCATAATAATAATAATAATAATAATAATAATAATAATAATAATAATAATAATAATAATAGCACCTGAAACAACTACATCAATTTAGTACTATAGACTAAACAGCTAAGGTACTTCCCCCTGCAACCACACTAAATAAATAACGCCGGCACGTACTGTATTTGACTGAGACTATTTTAAATATAATTTGCATTCGATAAAATTAAACAAATGAAACTAAATTTGTTGCACAATGTATATATTTCTGCATGAAACCGACTTTTCTTACAAGAATCTATTTCTGACTTCCATGTCTCCAGACAGTCATAAGTGAGACGTGCTACTTTGTCTAACAAAAACAACAAAATGTCGACATCAGTGTTTTTGTTTTTAAAAATCACTCACCTATCTGTATTGCTTGCAGTCAGCAGCCAAGCGCTATAAAACCTTATAGCACGATCTCGAGAAATCTACAGATATACTGAATTGGAATACATGCAGAATGTATTTGTTTAAAAAAAAAAAGAGTTGGGTTTAGTTCAGTGTCTCTTAAACGCCAGAAACAGCTGAGAGGATGTAAACACAGTCACATGGTCGTCAGCAAATGGAGCTGCAGAACTGGCAAACGGAGGTCTTTAAACATTCGGTGTGCTTTTACGTTTGGCCAAATGGGGGCTTTGGGAAACGCTGCATATATGCTAATGTGAAGGATTTCTTTGATATAAATGAATGTATACTAGACCAAAGGAAACTGCAGTAGGAGTCTGAGAATTTAACAATGAAAGAAGTTCTGGAGCAACATACTCTACCTGCATTTCCACAAACAGCTGAGTGAGTAGTGCCTGAGGGATAATGTTCCCTTCAGATTTTTCAATTTAAGGGAAGGGGATGAGAGGTCATTTACTGGGCTTTTTCTTCTTAAAATGCAGAAATCCTTAATTAAATAGAATGCTTATAATCACTCACCAAAGCAAGATGTTACTGTATATCTTCTATAAATAAAATGATATAATTAGGATTTTACACTTACCCTTATTTCTCCTCAGGAATAATGCCCCACTTTATCTAAAACAGTACATAGTACAATGTTTGTTTTTCATAAAATCGATGTTACTAACAAATCAGCTGTATCATCTCTGGAGTCTGACATCCACATCACAGAACTGTTAAACTGGAGATTCTGATTTAAGTGTTTAGAAGTGCTCACAAACAGACACTGCTACAGTTGCCTGTGTGGGGGTGCATGGTAAGCTTGGCTTGTGGTGTTATTAGGCTTTCAAGCCCATGGCTGGTTGTTGTTAAGATTATTATTTTTCTTTCCACCAACAAAACCGTAAAAGTTGCATAAAATGAAAACCATTGCATGAAAACTCTTGAAATTTCACAGAGTTGTAGACACCAATGGGAACTAATGTCCACAGGTGGATGAGCATGAATTGGTTACATAGTTTGGTGGCCATATTGGACAAAGTTTGGACAATTTACAAGCATATTTTCGGAAACCACCAGAGTTGTGAAACTCAGTATACACGGTTAGTGATTGTCCCAGATGCACGATGCTCGAAATGAAAATGATTGGTTCAGTGGTATGGCGGCCAAGTTGGATAACCTAATTAACACACAAATGTCTTCTTCTCCAAAACCGCTAATCTGATCGAAGCAAAACTTGGCATACATGATCCAAGTATGGCTTTCTTTAAAGTTGCTAAGTAAAACAAAAAATTTCAGCATTGCTCTAGTTCCATGTCTTGCATATAAAATAACCCAGATGAACAAAAACTCTTGAAACTTCACAGAGTAGTGTCTACAACCAAGTGAATGGCAACCAATCAAAATGCTTACATTTCACAATAACTCCTTGGAAGCCGTAAAGTTGCTTGCAACTTCTAGTTTTCTATACAACTGGTGGAGTAATTTGTATACTGGGTAGAAAAACAACGGAAGAAACAACCACATCTCCAGTATGAATTGAATAACTCGCTTATTATTTCAAACCACAATTACAGTAAGGGACACTGCAGTGCCATTGTTTTTCTTTATTTAAACAGTCTTATAAATTATATTTTTTTATGTAATGCCTTTGTGTCAATTTGTAATACTAATACAGTAGAAATCTACTCAATTTTGCAAATAATGTTCGTTATGCAGTTCTTTCTAGAAAGTCTTGAAGAAAAACTTAATGCAGTTTTATAAGGGTGAATCCACCTTTCAAGTTTCATTAGACCTGCTTGAATGACTTGGCTGGAGTGAGTATTCAATACACATACAAGTCTGCCCAGTACACAAATGACTACCGTATGCTACAGACTAACTGGTTACAGAATTTACTTTGACCAGGCAGGACACTTAATCCATTTCTAAGCAGTTAATTGCAATCTCTCTGGTGCCCTGTGGCAATGTGCCCCGCCCATGTGTGTATTTTTGTGTTTTATGTTGTATGTTGTATGTTGCGTTTGTTAATGTTGGTGTATTGTAGTTGGTACACGGGATATAATGTGGGTAATGAGCACGAGTATTTAAAATGTATAATTGTATTTAGGCACGGGGATTGCACTTCACTTCACATGCATTTAAAGTACTTAATATGTGAGCACAGAGTTTTCACAGATTAGTTCACATGCTGGGATTCAAGTGAATAATTAATTGGTCATTGAATCCCAGCACAATTGTATATATAGATGCACGTTTTACTCACTCTGGGTTGTGTGTTGAGGGCGAAGGAATGGGAGAGAGTGAGGAGATAAAATAGTTATAATAATAATAAGCAGCAGCAGCAGCAATTGCTACGTGGTGCTGGAGGACCAGCACGGTACTTGTTTGTTTAGTGTTCGTCCCTGTGTGTTAGTGTCTTTTTGTTTTGGTTATCTGTCTATTTATTTTGGCCTCAAGTCCCGTGTTTTTCTGTTTTGTTCAACCTTTTTATTTACAATAAACCGGCCCAAGCGAGCGCATTTTTCATTTCACCGTCCTGTGTGTGTTTCCTTTCCTGGGTCTGACGTCATCACTCAGCCAGCCTTGTGACATGCCCTCTGGAACTGTCACTCTTCTGCTAACAAAGCTGATTTAATCTCTGCCTTTGCCTCCCACCTCTCTCTCGATTTCCTTGCTCTCACTGAAATCTGGCTCTCTCATGATAACACTGTAACTCCTGCTGCCCTGTCCTTTCTCTACGTTCTGTCCCATACTCCGCATCTCACTGGACAGGGAGGTGGGACTGGTCTCCTCTCTCCCTCCTTACTCTTTTCTGTCCCCTCTGACCTCTCCTCACTCTCTGTTAACACCTTTTGAATTTCACGCTGTCCAACTAACCTCTCTCTGTCAACTCCTGCTAATTGTACTGTACCGCCTCCCTGGACCTCACTTACTCGATGAACTCGACTATCTCCTCTCCTCCCTCCCCTCTCTGTCTACCCCAACTGTCCTGTTAGGTGATTTCAATATCCATCTCTCCAACCCTACCCACTCTACCGGAGTCTCCTTCACGCCTTTCTGTAAGGGACTTCTCTGTAACTTCTCTCTCTCTCTCTATCCCTCCTACCCACAAAGCTGGCCATCAACTGGACCTCACCTTCTCCAGGGCCTGCCGCCCCTCAACCCTCTCTGATCACTATTTCATCTCTTTTTCTCTGTCTCTCCTCTCTCTCCCTACTCCACCTACCCCCACTGTCACCTCCTGCCGTAACCTCGCTCTCTCTCCCCCTGTCCTTGCCTCTACACTGTTATCTGCTCTTAAGCTGCCCCGATATAATTGTACTGTAATTCTTGATATGTATTTGTTGTATACAACTGTAAGTCGCCCTGGGTAAGGGCGTCTTCTAAGAAATAAATAATAATAATAATAAATTTGTAAACAATATTATTTGATTATTTAGCAGACACCTTTATCCAAGGCGACTTAGAGATTGGGGTGTGTAAACTATGCATCAGCTGCAGGCAACTTACAACAATGTCTCACTCAAAAGACGGAGCACAAGGAGGTTAAGTGACTTGCTCAAGGTCACACAGTGAGTCAGTGAGTGAGCCGGGATTTGAACTGGGGACCTCCTGGTTACAAGCCCTTTTCTTTAACCACCGGACCACACAGCCTACTATAATGTAAGACTCTCTTGTATAGAGGTCCTGTAGTAGACTCAGGAAACTCGGTTGGGTTCAATATGCAGTGTTTTATTAATACAAACAACTTGCAATAATTTAAATAGCAGTGGTCACTCTTGTAAAGCAATTACTCGTTCCCTAGTCTTGCGGTTGGCTCACGATGTCCCTTGTTCTGGACATTTAACTCATCGGAACCCATTCTCCACCTTTGTCGTACAGGATTTTTGGCAATTGATCCTTGATAGACCTGTTCGCATGGTCCACCATCCCATCAGACATATGGTGGTAAGGTGATGTCCTGGTTTTCTTTATCCCAAGCTGGTAGCATAAATCCTTCACCAGGTCCAATTCAAACTGTTGGCCTTGATCAGTGTGTAGTGATTCGGGTATTCCATGCTGTCTTACAAAATCTTCAAAAAGACATTTAACAATGGTTGCATTTTGATCAGGAACGGTTGTGGCAATGTGCCCCGCCCCTGTGTGCATGTGTGTGTTATATGTTGTATGTTGCGTGTGTTAATGTTGGTGTATAGTCATTGGGACACGGGATATAAACGGGTCTGTGTTTCACATGTATTTAAAAATGTAGATTTGTATTTAGGCACGAGGATGGCACAAATCACTTCACGTGCTGGTTAAAATGTAATGTGTGGTCACGGGAGTACACTTTATTAATTCACGTGCAGTTGTACCGAGATTCCAATTGAATGATTGACTAGCAATCGAGTCTCGGTACAACTGCATAAAAGCTGCATGTTTTCACTCACTCGGGGTTGGGTGTTCGTGAGTGGAGAACGGGTGTGGAGAAGGAGAAACTAAGAAGTAAAATTAACGGAAAGAATAAGTGTTTTCACTCACCGTGTTTGTCTGTTTATTTTGGCGTAAGTGCCGTGTGCTGTTTTGTGTTCAAACCTTTTATTTTCTGTTCTGTTTAATTAAATTTAAAAAGTAAAATTTAATTCTGTTTAAACCTCACTGTCTCTGTCTGTTCTGTGTTGCTCTCGGTCTCTGGTCTGACGTCACTCACTGCTGCCGTCTTTGTGACACGTGGTGTCCAGAAGAGGGATCAACAGCGCCTCCAGGACTCAGGCGAGAGCAGGAACCGCAATTTGTTGTTTAAAAAAAAAGGTGGAAGAAGGACCGGGAAGCGAGGGACAGGGAGGAGGAGGAGTACATCAGGGCCAGGCACCCGAGGAGCTGTAGGTCACCACTGTTGTGCCCCCTCTGTAACCAGCAGCATTACTTTGCCGTCTGTCCCTTCCGCAGTAATGAGGAGGAGCCTGAGCATCCACAGCCCAAGCGGGAGGAGCCTGAGCGTCCACAGCCCAAGCGGGAGGAGCCTGAGCGTCCACAGCCCAAGCGGGAGGAGCCTGAGCGTCCCACAGCCCAAGCGGGAGGAGCCTGAGCGCCCACAGCCCAGCGGGAGGAGCCCGGCGTCCCACAGCCCAAGCGGGAGGAGCCCGAGCGTCCCACAGCCCGAGCGGGAGGAGCCCGAACGTCCCTACGCCTGAGCGGGAGGAGCCGAACGCCCTACGCCTGAGCGGGAGGAGCCCGAACGCCTTACGCCTGAGTGGGAGGAGCCCGAGCGTCCCTACGCCTGAGTGGGAGGAGCCCGGCGTCCCACAGCCCGAGCGGGAGGAGCCCGAGCGTCCCACGCCTGAGCGGGAGGAGCCCGAACGTCTTACGCCTGAGTGGGAGGAGCCCGAACGTCCCACGCCTGAGTGGGAGGAGCCCGAACGTCCCTACGCCTGGAGTGGGAGGAGCCCGAGCATCCACAGCCCAAGAGGGGGAGTCGGTGCGCCCACAGCCCAAAAGGGAGGAGTCGGTGCGTCCACAGCCCAAAAGGGAGGAGTCGGTGCGTCCACAGCCCAAAGAGAGGGAAGTCGGGGCTTCCACAGCCCTAGGACCCAAGCTGCCAGCAGAGGAAGAATGCCTGCTGGTTCCACCTCCACCAGCAGAGGAAGAATACCTGCTGTCCCCATGTCCACCAGCAGAGGGAAAATGCCTGCTGTCCCCATCTCCACCAGCAGAGGGAAAATGCCTGCTGTCCCCATGTCCACCAGCAGAGGAAGAATGCCTGCTGGTTTCCCCTTCAGAGGCAGAGCCGCACCAGTCCCCTGCAAGAGAGGCAGAGCCGCACCAGTCCCCTGCAAGAGAGGCAGAGCCGCACCAGTCCCCTGCAAGAGAGGCAGAGCTGCACCCAGTCCCCTGCAAAAGGGGAGACTACACGCTGCTCCCACCTCCGCCGCCAGGAGACTACACGCTGCTCCCACCTTCATCGCCAGGAGACTACACGCTGCTCCCACCTTCATCGCCAGGAGACTACACGCTGCTCCCACCTTCACCGGCAGGAGCAGAGCAGCCGGAGCTGCCTCTACCTCCGCCACCTCCACCGCCAGGAGCAGAGCAGCAGGAGCTGCCTCTGCCTCCATCACCATCAGGGGAGAGGAGCAGGAGCTGCTCTCCCTTCACCAGAAGGACCAGGACTAGATGCTGGCGGTCCTCAGCAGCCCTTGCATAGGCTGCTGAGGGAAGCACGGGGAAGAACCACCCGGCCGCAGAGGCCGAGAAGAGGGCCAACACCCGCACCCCAGCTTGTCCTGACTGGGTGTGGAGAAGGAGAAACTAAGAAGTAAAATTAACGGAAAGAATAAGTGTTTTCACTCACCGTGTTTGTCTGTTCGTGCACTGTTTGTTTATTGTATAGTCCGTTTTGTTTATCCCTTTTATTTTGGCTCAAGTGCCGTGTCCTGTGTTTTTGTGTTTTGTTACAACTGTTTATTTTCTGTCTGTTTATTCATTAAATGCTGAGCGAAAGCATTCGCTCAGCTCCACCAAACTCCACCTCTCTCTGTCGTTTTGTTCCTGCTTCTGCCGTGACGTCACCGCTCAGTCGTCTTTGTGACAACGGTATACAAGTTTTGATAGTTGGTAAAATAATCCATAACTACCAGTAAGTATTTGTGAGCTTGTTGTGTCACTGGCAGTTCTAGAAGATCAGCAGCTATTCTTTGAAAGGGCCTGGTTGTTACTATAGGCTGCAGTGAGGCACGTTGTTGCAGCACAGGAGTTCTACAGGGGTTCTACGTGCTTTGTTGGCACCATGCATTAAAATCGCATGCCATATATGGGCAATAACAAAGTCTATTAGCACGGTAGAGAATTTTATCAGCTCTGAGGTGTCCCTCAGATTGATGTCCATGCAGTAGCATTAGTACATCGGGGATCAAAGTATCTAGTACTGTAACTTGCCATACTGGATCTCCTGGTGGAGGGCACACCTTTCTACACAAAAGGCCATCCTTAATGCACAACTTGTCCAACTCCTTGCTGAACTTACGCAACTGTGAGGGTTTACTTTTCGAAGAGTGAAACGGTGGTTGTCCAGATCCCGGTTCTAACCAGTGTATTACAGTTTGTAATGAGGGATCACTCTGCTGTGCTTGTCTGAGATCATAGCCTTCATGTATCAGTGTAAAGGTCAGCTCAGATGTATTTTTAGGCTCCTTGCACATGTGTCTGTCTGCTGAAGTTGCCGTAATACCAGCTGTTTTGCTACCTGGAGCAGGTGTAGGCTATTACCACTTATTTGCCGTCACTGCTGAATTGGGCCAGCACACATGCGATAGCAGTGTTGGAAGCAGCTGTGCATAGCAAAAATTGTCTTTTAAAGTCAGGAAAGGCAACAACTGGAGCTTCGGATAAAGCACGGCGGAGAAAGTCAAAAGCTGTTGGACAGTCAGATGGCCATACGAAAGATCGTCGTTTTTGAGTCAGATGGTGAAGGTGGTTCAGCTTCCTTCACAAACTGGTGCACATGTAGTATCAGCAAAGACCGAGAAATGCTCTGACCTCTGCTGGAGTACTGTGAATTGGCCACTCAGCAACTTTCTGGATGTTTCAAGGATTGGGCTTCAATCCATCTTTAGACACCACATGACCTAGAAAGACAACGTAATTTTGTGCAAATTGGCATGATGGTTTTAGTGTCAGTCTGGCCATTTTCAGTTGTTGGAAGACTTCTCCAAGATGATGCAAGTGGTCAGAGAAGCTGTTACTGTACACAATAATGTTGTCTAAATAGACTAAACACATATGCCAAGAAAGTCCCTTCAAAACTAGTTGCATGAGGTACTTAAAGGTTAGCGGAGCATTCACCAATCCCATAGGCATGACAATTGGTAAAGCCCATGACCAGTGGTAAAAGCAGTTTTTTGTCCATTTGAACCTGCCAATAGCCTGATGAACAGTCCATTGTGCTGAAGTGAAGATCCGGCCTAATGTGTCATCGGTTTGTGGAACTGGGTGTGCATCACAAATAGTTTTGGAGTTTAGGGCTCTGTAGTCGACACAAAATCACCATGAGCTGTCTTTTCCAAACCATAATTACCGGTGAAGCCCATGGGCTGTGGCTGTCTTCAATAATGCCCTTTCCTCCCTCATTTTTTGAGATGTGCGATAAGCTTCTGACGTGATAGGTGGTGCACCAGTGATAGCTGTTGTCTTTGCAGGTTAGATACATCACTTTGCAACAGGTCTGGCATGTCATTGGTCACTGAATGTACTGTGGTCGGTTGTGACAGAGGCTCTGACTGTATTAAGTCTGTGTTATCTATGGCATAAAACTGTCCATGTTGACGACCTGGAGGCAATTTGAGTCTAACAATACTGTAACTTCAGTTCCACGTAGCATTGCTCTAATATGTGCAGTGTAATTAGCAGTACTCACAGAAGCTGAAAGCTGGCAGTCATCCTCTGGAACCAGCTGATGAATGTTATTGGAATCTGCTGGTTGGCTGGTTAGAAACCTGCTGGTGTTTGTCTCGCAGCATCAGCAGTTAGAAGTTTCCCTGGTTGTCATGCTCCTTTGGTCCTTTAGCAACATCATCTTTTTTTTTTTAAATTTGGAATAGCCTGTTATTTCTTATTTTCTCCCCAATTTGGTAAGCCCAATTATTGTTTATTTCAACCCGGCTCACTGCTGCCACCCCTGCTCTGAAGGGACGAAGACGTCCGTTTTGGTGACTAGCTCAGCTTGTTGTATCTATAGTGCTCATTAGAGACAGAGAGTTCTAATTTCTACAGAAGGAGATTTCTGAAATGGGTGGTGTAGATGCACCCATACATTCCAGTCACTTCTAAATAATTCACTCGCATCACTCACGTCCAGTGTAGAGCCACATTAAGTCATGCTGTGTGTAAAATGTGTAAGGCTCAAATTTGCAGGGCTCCAGACTGGGACTAAAATGGTTGCAAATGTGACAAAAAAAATTGGTAAACAGTTTATTGGGGGTTAGGCCTATTGGTGCCTGTAACACAAAAATGCTGCCTCTCCCTTTAAAAGCATGTGCCAATGCGCTATGACGTCAGTCTGTAAGGGGCGAAAAAACGCATATCACACATTTTAATAAACTGAAGTGCGAGAAGGACGGTAACAAATATACTAATATTAATAACAATTTAATTGAATACAAATGCTTGGAAGCGCTGATAAGTGCTGTATTAACACCAGCAGAATACAGTAACCCCAGTTTCATGCAACAGTTGTGACGGTGACAAAACCTGTTCAAGCAATTAAATTTGGTGACAGTTTTTTTTTTGGCCTGGAGCCATTGGTTCCTAAGACAAAAACTTTGTCTGGAGCCCTGATTTGTAATTTAGTTTTAAAGAAATGTTTTTTAAAGAATAAACAGGAAACAAAAGCAAAACAGGCCGTGAAGATTATTTGACCAAAACTGCTTTACCAGTGTTATTGCAAACACTTGTACAAGCAAATGAGACAATTGTGTGATTTTTAGGCCTATGTTTCATGCTTAATTGAATATATCGTGATACGTAAGTGACCCTCATATCGTGATATGTATCCTATCTTGAAGAAACTGCCGATACCCAGCCCTATTAACAACAAATGTGTTATTTCAAAGTCATTTCTTGTTAAAGATATTAGTCCTTCTCTACCATGTCTCGCCAAGTGAAATTGTACATTAAACCATACTTTGCATATCATTCCAACAGCTGTATCAGGAGAGAGAGCGTTAGAACTTTTTATTGTATATCACTCTCTGTTATGCATTGGTGTGTCATTACAGGACTTTCACCCTATTTGCCAATTTGTAATTACTGTCGGAAATCAAATTTGTGGTTCTTCCAACTTCTATAGCATTCAGATGTCTGTTTATCCCTGCTCGTAGTCCAAGGAAGCTGGAAACACTAGCATTTCCTTCTATGTTTCTGACTGTGCCATAACACTATTACAGTTGTATTTAACTCCACAGTTGTTAGTTTTTCAGGTTTATTTTTTTCCAGCATCAAGTCATGAAATACTTTCATGACCCATGAATTAGTTTTTTTGGTATTTCTCTCTCTTTTTTGTAAGGGGTTTGATTTCTTCTTAAAAATAATAAGCCCATTTTCTTCAGGTAGCTCCAATCAAAAATGGTTTATTCAGGAATCAAAATGCAAACAGGAACAAAGCAAATCAAATGTGATATATCGGTGATCTCACACACAGGCCTCAGTTGATGGTGTTCTGAGCTGGCATCAGAGTAGATGTTGTTTTCTGAGCTGAGCTTTCATGGCATCAGAGATGTTGGCTATTTTCTAAGCCAGCATGACACAGAGATGTTAGTTTCTGAGCCAGCATCAGGGTAGATGTTATTGAGCTGAGCAAAGAAATTACTTCGTACAGCACAGATATACAACTAGCTTACGTAATTTCCTTGACCAAATTTGGTCTTATTTCCCTAGCATGATGCATGGTGTGAGGCACAGTACATTAAAAGTTAACATTTGCATTTCTTCTTCACTTTACCAATGTCAGCAGAAACCCAGATAACAAGAAGTTACATTTAAGAACAATGCTATGAGTTTTGCTCAATTCTCACAGGCACAAAGCGCTATACCTACACATCACAAGGTCAAACGACAAGGCCTTTGAATGCAAACTGCTGATGTACACCAGCTATGTACAGCTTAATTTTAAGAGTTTATTAACCCTGTGTTGATTTAGAGCTTAAACACAAGAAAATCACAATGTTTATAGACAGTTTCAATGATTTCTCACTTCTTATCACCATTTAAATGGGAAGCATAAGTAACGGGTTGTATAATGAAAACGAACAATATGTACACTGCCCCACACAGGTTTTATCAGAATGTGATCTATAATTTTCTCAATTGTGGTATCTTATTGGGAGACTACAGCAATTTTTGCCTAGCTACCAATAGGACAAAACTGCACTGCTATTCTGAGCTGTGACACTTGACACTACTTTTCGTGCTGGGTTAAAATACTAATTAAACTTACATTTAAATAAATTAGATCACACGAACAGGGAGTTTTTGTTATATTACACATCTTTCTCTTTAACTGTGGCATTACACATCCAAGCTAAAAAAAATATTGGACTCTATACAGTATATCAAATATCTACTTCCACTTATTTGAATCTTTAAGATTTTTACAAATGTACACGGTAGAAAAGAGCTGTGTATTTTAGTGCTCTGCCTTAAAATAGGTCATAGAGAGCTGCTGGTGGAATGAGTCATGCGAGATACAGAATTCTGCCTAAAGGTATCAGGCAGTAGCCCACCAGTGTCTTTCTCTAGACAGCAGGAAGCTAACATAATAAGGTAATTTCCCCCATGCTAATTATAGTAGACCTGGGGAACAAAGATATATAATGAATAATGAACATCAGTGACCATCAATAAATAATATAGATGAATATATTTATTAACAGACTTATGCAGGGTTTAATGTAAACTAATTAGTTATTTCATATATTCTGTTTTCCATAATGAATTTACTATATGTTTGTCCTTACTATACTCCTGCTGGACTGCACTGTAATTACCCAATAAAGCACGGCTGAGATGACACTAGTTAATGACACCTGCTGCCATATGCTCGAGCCTTGCTCTCAAAAATAAAAATACTCTTTCAGTGGACTACAATGATTATTTCAGTTTACAATAGTTTAGAAATAACTTAAATACTATAATAGTCGTAATGGCATTATTACGGTATCTTGTTACTGTACTCACCATAGCAATGCCGTTATCCCTGAAAAAGTAGCAGAGTTTCAAAAACTAGAGCGTTACACGTCCTCACGTGTTGCTACAACTGTTTAAATAACATACCTGTAATTTTTTTTTTATTGTTAACATCATGACAACTTTTTACACTTATAACTCTAAAGTCTGTTTCAAAGCTCTTTTCAGAATGTCTGCTCTAGTGCACTGATAGTGTAAGGATTATTGCCCACATTGTCAAACAGGTAACACAGCAATAACGATCCATGATGTGGTACAGAACAGAAAAGCCAGAGCGTTATTTGTTAAGTGTTTTTTTTTTTTTTTTGGTAATCACTCTTCCTGCAGTGATTTAGAGGACAGATCTCAAACCCCAGTGCACTAGAGCTGACATTTTGAAAAGAGCTTTGAAACAGACTTTAAAGTTATAGGTCCTAAGTGTAAAAAGGTGTCAGGATGTTAACAATGAAAAGAAAAAAATACAGGTACGTTATTTAAACAGTTGTGGCAACACATGGGGACATATAACGCTATATTTTTCAGAACCCCGCTACTTTAAGTGCATAATGTAGTTTCAAAATGGTTATTAAAGGATTACATTTTTTACCCCAGTTTTTCCACTCAATCAAAATGTTTTCTCTCAGCTGCAACACAGCTTCCTAAAGTTCCTGCTGATTATTCTCTATGTCAATTTACTAACACACTAAAAGAAAAATAACAAACTTTTGGATTTGGATCACATTTTTTTTAATCTTTTTTTTTCCCGGACAGTTTTCAGACCGAAACGTACTTCCCAGATACTTACATACACAATTCCTTTCTGCATAATGTAAATAGTGTTCTGTATTCACAAAGGTTTATGTTATGTTTTGATTGATTAAATGTTACACATGGAATGGAACACATGGAATTTTTCTAGGCTGTTGCTTAGCAAGCACACTATAGTCAATAAAAGTTAAAGCTTTTTGAATGGGGCCTTTTGTCAGAAGTTATGTATGTCAAGCCCAATGTTTTTTACTGTATCTCCCTGGGCTGTCTGGTTGCATTTTTTGGAAAATATCCAAGTTATACTCACACACAGAGAAAACAAATTCTCACAGTCACCTTAAGCAGGGTGCTTTCTACTGCTGCTGTTGCCTTTACTGTGTACCTATATCATGATGTGGTAGTTATGATAATAATGCCTTCCAGGCATGGCACAAAGTATACTTACTTTCATTGAGTAAAAATCATTCCTGTTTTGTAAGTCATGTCCAATGGTCTAAGGTAAGGCCCTTTTTTTAATGTCCTCATCAAAACTCCAAAAGTGAGCTCAAGATGTAGGATAGTCAATCCCTCCATCTTGATCCTGTGGAAGATGCTGAGCCAGAAAAATAATAAATAAAAACATAATTGTGTATAAGGAGAACAACCTGATGTCATTATTACATCTGAGTATGCTGTGTTTTTATAAAGGACAATGTGGAACATTGTTACAATGTTTCAATCGAGCATTGTTTTTTATTAATGTATTTATTTTAGTTTCACACTAAGGATGCACTGGCAGACATTACTTTTTGTCACTTACTTGATTATTGCCAGGCATTTGATACCATTCTAAAATATGTTTTAATTGTCCTCCCCAACCTGAGAATGTTAAAAAAAAATATTTCACTGATGCTTAGTTTTTAAATGTTATATTCAAATGATATATGATCTCTTTAATGTTTTTTTTTAAGCTTAATTCCTATAAAATGAATACACTTGTGATTCAGCTAGCTCATATAATATCATGAAATTAATCATAACAGGTCAACTAGAGGAGTATGTATATGGTAACAGCATCACAGGAGACAGCAAACATGGATTCAGAAAAGGGCAATCCTGTCTGATTGTCACGTGTGACCCTAAAAACCTTCCTCCCTTCTACAAGGTGCAAGCACCTTTTTTAAGTGAAAGGTGTATGCAGCAGAGATGCATGGGTCTTTGATAGAACCAGCTTGGTTTCTTTGAAGTTTTCCCACTGATGACGGGAATGAGAATGTAAAGATGGGGTAACAAGATTTAAGTTGTTTGCAGGTATCAGGCTTTTTAAGACTGTCACCCACACCTGTGATGGCTTTGACAGACTCACTGAGAGCAGAAACTGACCCAAGACTGTCACAGGAAGCAGGCTGATCTTTGGGATACAGTTGTGAAACTGCAACAATGTTAATATATTGTAATAACTGTACTGTGTTTTAAAGAATATAAAACCAGTAGAAACTATTATTAGCAGATCTGTGTAAAGCCTGTGTGAAGAAGTTCACTGCATCGAAGGTCAGACTGACCTGCTGGAAGCTTTTTGAACTGAGAACAAAGCCTCCTTAACATTCCGATCTAGTGAGGCAAAGAATAGCAAACTATGAAAAGAGCCAATATGTTTGAGTAAACTTGAACTGGTAACAAAGAGAATAACATCAGTTAAAAACTTCACCTCACATATTTTGGAAATGAAAGGGAGGTGGAATATGAGATCATGGCCAATTAATCTTATAGGAGTTAGCAGAGTTTTTCTGAATGTACTGTTCATATGAAAAGGAGAGCTGTCAAGGCAGATTAATGTCTAGATTTAATTAAGACTTCTGACGTATGAAGCAGTGAAAAAAGTTCTATAAAAGTTGAGGCATTATCTCAATCTAGTATCACTAGACTTGCTAACTACAAGTTGCGTGGTCCATGCTCTGAGGATCTCTGAAAAAGCTGGTTGCTGTTTGGTCGTATTCAGAAGCCTCTGCCTTTGAAGACATAGATATTATTATTTGTTTATTTAGCAGACGCCTTTATCCAAGGCGACTTACAGAGACAAGGGTGTGTGAACTGTGCATCAGCTGCAGAGTTACTTACAACTACATCTCACCCGAAAGACAGAGCACAAGGAGGTTAAGTGACTTCCTCAGGGACACACAATGAGTCAGTGGCTGAGGTGGGATTTGAACCAGGGACCTCCTGGTTACAAGCCCATTTCTTTAGCCACTGGACCACACAGCCTCCTTAAGATATCTCATACTGAAGCATTTGCTAGAAGGTATAGGAATTGTATTTTAGCTTTAGAGACTGATACATTGTATGTTATAGGATTTAGCGGTGGGCATGTTTAGCGTTTTGCATGCATGGCCTAAGGGAAAAACATGTGATAACCATATTTGTATTGAAGTGTTTATGCTGTTAAACTTGTAAGGCACTGAATTGCCCAGACTGCCACTCGATCCATTATTAAGCATTTAATAAACTGAAGGAGTACTAATACTGCTCTGATTCGTTAAAACTTCAAATTGAATGAGTCTGTGTGATTTTCCTGATTATTTATTGTCTGGCAATATTGTAAGCCCAGTGCACAAACAATCCACTTACAGGAGTCCAAAACATCTCTGTGTCCTCCTTAAACGTCTCCCCTGAGTTTAAGAGTGTGCGCAGAGCATATATATATATATATATATATATATATATATATATATATATATATAAATTAGTATGTGGAATCTGACATGACAAACCTTTTAAACTTGAAGAAGTTACTGCAAGGATGGATAAAAAAGAGTGCATGACATAGTATACTTAACTAGCCAAAAAGCCTTTTGACAAAGTGCCACACGAGTCCCAAAGTTGAAAGTTAAAGTTTTTAGCCAACCAGGAAATCCAAAAGGTTTTCCAACGCATACAGAACTGGGCAGAAATGTGGCACATTAAATTTAATGTCAACAGATGCAGTGTTAAGGTCATTTCACACCAAACTGTTGAGTCAGTGTTAAAAGTTAACTCCACCATGACATCTGCTGGAAACAGGTGGCATTAAAAATACAAAAAAAAAAAATACATTCAGACAGCAAATGAAAAAAAATACTGATTCATGTACAATAAATGTATTATATGTGGAAAAAATTGTGAAAGATTAGAAATAAGCATAGTCATTACAAACTCACACAGCAGGTACGTTTTGTGGCATGTGTGGAAAACTCTGATACTTGTAGAAAAGCTCAATCGATGCTTGTCTGCAGTATGTTGCTTGAAACATTAAAATCCCACAGATTCAATATGCACTATGCAGGGATACCAATTGGGCTAAATTATGATTGTCTGAAATTGAAAGACATTGGGAAATGTTTCAAGCACACAAGTGAAGCCATCAGTGTAAGTGCTTGCCAATAAAGTACAACATAGCTCATTGTAGATTACCACATTGTTCTTGAATGAGGATTAAGTATGTTTTCTAGTTGGTATGCATACATACACTCCCTATTTAATTACATTTTTGTCTTTCAATCAACTGATCCATCATTAAATGGCAATTTGTTCCTATTATGCATCACACAAGTAGTCAATCGGGATAATCAGATGTATTGTGATACACAGTCTATCGCAACCTGCATATCACAGTACCTATCGCATTGTGAGAGTAATGTATCATTACAGCCCTGCAAGTCATATTGATGTTCTTTATCCAGTAAAGACATAAACAGATGTTTGAAAAGGGCATGCTGATTAATTTCTTAGTCATTGGGTACAATTAACCTGATGATTTTAGTGCACAAGAGATGAGGTCTGTTTAAATTCCATATTGATACTGTTATGTATCAAAACAAGCACAAACAAATAAAGAAATGGCTTTCTGCATCTTTTACTTTTGAAAAATGCTCTTAATTACGTTGTAATAACATTCCATGTTCTGAGGTTGTTAACAAAAAAGGGCAAAGGACCCTACCCCCTTTAACCTCGGTGTAAAACTAGTTTTAATATCCTTTGTTCTGTACAATTCAGATTGTGGTACACCGATTCATTCAGATAAAAAAATCAACATCCTTAAATGACCAGCTGTACAGAATCATTGCAAGGCCTACATTTAATGTCACTTGCCAAAAAAACAAACAATGCATTCATTGCTCTCTGTCACATTTGGAGTGAAATTAAGAGACAAAAATAAAACATTCACTTGATTTTAGTAAAACATGCAGAAAACTCTAGTATATATCCCACCATCTACTCCCCAATAGCTATATGATGGAACTGCCATCATGAAAATAATAATTATACAGTATACATAATTCATTGTATTTCATGTATTACAGCTGTGAGATGTTAGTTTCTGCAATTCTGAGCATTCAATTCAAGTGTCTTGATCTAGAGTGCTACAGCAGCTGGCATCTATACTTCACTCACAATACTCACTGTTTAAGCATTTTATTTTAGTGCAATGGGTGGGCTGATTCAGCACTGAACAGCTGTCTTAGTTCACAGACTCAAAATACTAGTGCAACAGGTGAGTTATAATGTACAGGGATAACAGTGCATAGTGAGTGCCATCTCCATCACATATTTTCTAACTATTTCTATTATTCAATTTAAATGTAATTTATTCAAGATTTATCATCATCATTCAGAAACATTATTGTTATTAACAAAGCAGCACTGGTCCTGTTATCCACTTTGCGGTGCAGGGATCTTAACCATCCTAGAGTCTTGTTCAAAGGGACACATTCGACCCCAAAACAGAATTAAAAAGAAAAGCAGATCTGTTTGATTTCAAATTTAAAAGAAATAACAGTCCCCGGTTTATTCAAACTCAGTATGGCTTTATGTCCTTTCTATAATTAACAAATCTAGCGTATGTATTATGTATTAGAGCTGTATACATCGGATTAATAAGATTCACAGTGATAAAAATGTTTAGGACCTCATGATCCTAGTCAGGTTATGTTTATTATTAGTTTAAGAACCCCCTGCAGTGTTTACAAGAAACATATTACTTTACCTTTGCTGTATCCCATGGTGTCCATATTGCAGTAATGTTTTTGGACATATTCCCAATAGTTTAGATTTGTGTCATTGACACATCATAAGTAAATTAACTAGGGAATTACTTCTGTTCAACGTTTACTTACCAGTAGAAAAGAGATTTCTTCTTCTAAACATTGCCGTATATACTTTTCAGTTCCCTCTTGCAACAGTGCTGGTGCCCTGATTGAAATGAATGGAGTAATATGGGAAGAGAAAACTAGCATTGATCTGGATACACTGCGATCCTTGAAAGAGTTTTCTCCTTGTGAACACTCCCGAGTAAATGTTAGAAATGTACTGTCCGGTTGATTTATGACCCATAACGTGAATAAAAAATGATAGTCTGCAATATGTTTAAAAATATAACGCTACAATATGAACAACATGGGACACAGCAAATGTAACATACTGTTTCTTTTAAACTCTGCAGGGTAATATGTTACAGTTTAAAGTTAACTTATTGTGTTTAATAAAGCACAGGTTCCGAAACACCAAAGGCAATTTAACTCAGGCCTCTTAAGTTGTCAATTTTTATTTTATTTTCTACCATACACAAACTGTACAACACAGCACATTTCTGTTTATGAAGTAGTACAATTGTAAGGAAACCCCAATGTAGAAACTACTTGAAATTAAAAAAAGAAAGAGTCTAATTTACAGTACAGTTTCATATTACCAATGTAGTTCAACACAAAATTCAGTGCACATTACAAAACACATCAAGTACAAACAAGGAAAAATAAATATTCTTCACAAAACTTCCTGAGCAAACAATGCATGGCATATAAATTAAATATTAACGATAACAAATAAATAAGCAGAATTATAAAGTTTAGCAATTATCATGAATTTTGTCAATGTCTGATAAAAGTTTAATTTATTAAAATTACATTTTAATGAGCTGGCTCATTTTGTATAAAATAAAACATTTATTTGCATTTTAGCAAATGTTCATTCTGTTGGCAGGTTTGTGTAGACTTGATTAGTATTTTTTTTTATTGTATTTAAACTGCACAAAATGTACTGGCCTTGTGTAGTCAAAGAGAACATAGCAATTTTAATATACAAACATTATTGAATGCAAACTAGACTCGCTGAAAAAGAAAAACAAACCCACAATGAATTACTAAACCTCAGTTCAACCAAACTTAAGCCTGCAGAAACTTGAATTTATTTTTTAAATGCTTAATAACACTGATATTAAGGGCTCTACTCTTGAAAAATATTGCAAGCCTAATATCAGTTATACAAACATAATATTTTTATTTTTTGGTAGTGTCAGAAAAAAAAAAAACATGTCGAGCTCTATTTCATTGATTTTAACAGCAGCAGATCCTTAAACTTGTAAGTCCGTTATATTGAAGACGACTTTAGACTAGCTGGATAAATAGATTTAATAAGCAGTACTATTTTGATCCGCCTGTTTAGAGCATTAAAATTGACCCTGTTATGTATTTTATGAGGGATGTAACTGATTTCATTTTTTTTAATGTGTTTTTCTGTTATATTCTTCATACATCTGGCTAAGCACAATATACCTTAATTTCCAGTGTATTTAAATATACAATAAATATTGATTAATAAATTAAATACCTTAAAGTATTTTTAAACACTTGTTTTAGGTTCTCTAAATATTTAATACTACACATTGGCTTTTTGTTTAAACAGTTGTAGTAATTCATTCCGTCCTAACTTCTGTTCATAATAAATACATTTCATTTTCAATTGGAAAATATTCAAATATTAAAAATGTAAAGTACCACCAAACTGTCATTTCCAAACTGTTCTTTAAGCAAAAATGTAAATCAGACATCTTAAATGCAAACACAATTCCATTTCAAGAAAAAAAACATTATTCTTCTCATATTACAGATCAGATGTTTTTTTGGTTTTGTATAGTTTTTTTTTTTCGAGAATAGAGCCATCCAAGTGATATTAGATCACAGTAGCAAAGCCAAAGTTTATTCAAGTCTGGTATAACATATTTTCAGCCATTACTGACAGTCACATTCATCAGTTTTACTTTTTTTTTTCTTCCCCAGTGTATATCGATAAGCAGGAGACATCTTAAAGATTAAACTGATATAATGGTGGCTTTGAAACAGTCAAATTGTGCTAGTCACCTGAAGTGTCTGTTTCAATCACTTCAGGTAACATCCATAACTATTTTAACGCGTTGTCTTTGTTTAAAACCTTTTTTTTTTTTTTGTAGTGTATATTGAACATACAGTAGACACTGTTTACCCAGTAATATGGTGCTATACACAAAATGGAAACTGTAATATGCTTCATGAATACATTTACACTTAGGCACATATATGCACACAACTTTACTGTATGTGCACACAAAAAGGCAGTTTGTATCAGTAAAGACTAGAAAAAAATATATATGTTTAAAAATATTTAAACAGCTCCTGATATTCTCATTGTCTCATCAATCTGAAAGCTTGGACTTTGTTCAACCACTGAAATAAATATTCAACCCTTCAAGAGCATGAGATTATAAGGTTGGATCAGGTGAATATAATTTTAGATGAAAAGGAGGAACTATTCTTGTTAAGTGCCAATTTGGGAGGGGCTATAGCTATTGCAAGTTTTTACATTCGTTCAGACTTTTTCAGAATATCTTTGACGTGAGACTATTTAGATAATTCCTATTTGGAATGTCTTCTGTACTATAACAGTAAACGTTTAACACATGGAAATACCGTATTTGAGACAATGTTCATTCAGTTGCTTCAATATAATACATATTAATAAACTGAAATTATCTTATTAAGCTGTTTCTGAAAAAATTCCCAGTTGTCATTATTGCTGGAAAATTCTTGCTATTGACAGTCCATTGGATGGCAGCATTTCACCATATTTCTGCTCAAGACATGTTCCATGAATTTTGCTCAGTTTCAAAGTAAAAAAAAGCTAAAGGAAAATAAAAGTTAGCAGTTAAAATATTCTTTACAATATGCAGAATACATAAATGATTAAAACTGCTGGTCACAACATTTCACATAAAATCTGCTTAGTTTACCTAAATCTAAATGCATGTAAGCTTATTTTTCAAGCAGGAAATCATTCTGCTTAAATATGGCAGGAATACATTACAAATTATATACCTATTAAGTTCAGAAAGACAATAAATAATAAAATATATTTAGAAAAATTACAAATTCACAATTAATTTACAGCAAGCTATAAAAAAAGAAAAAACTAAGTGCAAAGGGAATAAAATAAAATAAATATTTCAAGTGAATTGTTGTTAAAGTCCATTACATGTCACCGCTGGTACTGGTATAAATATTTTTTTTAGTGCAATGTGTCAGCTGTATTACGGAACTACATGTCCAAAAGTCTTCTCTTGTATATGCAACCAAACCAGTCCATCCCAAAGAATCCAACTGTTCAGCAGCATTTATAGCTTTCATACAATTTATACTGGTTTGAAAGTTTACACATTAATGCCTTTTACAGCTTGTTTGATGCTTTCAAGAAGAGCTTTACATTCAGGCGAGTAATCATGCTCCGAATTGTTATACATATCTGTCAGAGTGTTCACATAGGCTTCAAAATTCTGCTCGCTGATTGGCCCCTGCGCAAAGATTTAAAATATGGAAATTAATTTACATGCAAAAAAAAAAGGATAAACAAACACAGGCGCTCAAGTCCTACCTTGTATTCATAGACTGCTTTGTGTTGCTAGTATATCTGTGGAAATGACACACTAAGGTAGGGACAATTACAATTACTTTTGCTTTTTCCCTTTCAGTTTTATAAAGTATCCATTACAAATTTTGCTTGTTCAAAAGAAAAAATATCATGTCTGGTCCACGTGCATCAGCTATTGTCTTAAAACTCTGACATCTTAACTGTATCATCTTAAAATAAAGGTTTATTGAATTAAAGAGAGAGTAAGAACACAGAGATTCTCAGATTTAACAGTAAACCATCAACTGCCTTTGGTCTATTTTCCTTTGTCCAAGAAAGGACTTACTTGGTGTTAATGCAAATGTGACTGTGGACTAGTGATGTTAAGATAATGTTTATTTTCCTACACATTTAAAGTTTAGGATTAAACATGTTTAAACTTCAACAGTCATGAGAAGCCCTCCATTAGTGCTGTTATATTTTTATAATATACTTTTATAATATAAATAACCCTACACTTTACACATCCTATTGTATAAACACTACAGCTGACATGCATATCTTTAAGTGGCTAATCATTTAGAAAAAACAAAACAAAACATTTAACACTTGGAAAAGGTTTAAACGTTTGAACTCTTAACATCCCCATAGTGTACATTTACTCATGTTTTCTTACAGACTGGTTTAATGTTTGGAAATAGCAGAATACTCTTTAGAAATAATCAAGAAAGACCAACCAAAATACTGGAATTCAAAACAAACAAACTATATATATATATATATATTTATTAGGTATGAGACGAATACAGCAGTTCCGAATCACTGAACCGACACATTTCAACTGAAAGCCGGTTAAACTTTTAAATCACACAATTAGGTTGTGCTGTGTGTATAATCTCCAAAGTGCTTTCAATTAAAAACAAATTGTCGCCTTTTAATCTGTAAACAGGTGAGTTTCGCGAGGCCAATGCAGATCCACATTATAAACGCATAAGCATAACAATAGTGTGTAACGTCTTCATGTGGGGTTTAAAAAAAAAAACGAACCCACATTTAATTTGAACATGCTGACGCTCTTAAATTGTGTCATTAGGTTCTGCAGAGTGCTTTCGATTCAAAGGGAATTGTAGGCTTTTAACTGGCCAATTATCATCATGTATGTTTTGCCTGATCTCAATTTAAAACTTTTAAACCTCAACATCAATATAAATCGAAGAATTGTAACAAGAGGGATTTTTTTAAAACCCTACCTGAAGATGTTACACACTATTGTTATGTTTATAATGTGGACCTGCATCGGCCAAGCGAAACTCACCTGTTTACAGATTAAAAGGCGACAATTTGTTTTTAATTGAAAGCACTTTGGAGATTATACACACAGCACAACCTAATTGTGTGATTTAAAAGTTTAACCGGCTTTCAATTGAAGTGTGTTGGTTCAGTGAGACCTCAAAAGATAATTATTCAGAACCGCTGTATTTGTCCCATCCCTAATTATATATATTTAGGGACGGTGTGTGATTATATATATATATATATATATATATATATATATATATATATATATATATATATATATATATATATATAATCTATCACACACACTGCTGTGCAAAAGTCTTGCATTTTTCTACTCCGATGAATTATGAGCATCAATAATTTACTCAAAGCCTCCACTAGTGTTTTCTACTATTATAACAACCTTGACTTGCATAAAGAAGGAAAAACATTGAGTGAAATAGCTCACATCACTTGATTTTCAAGGTTTGGTATCCGAAGCATAATTAACATAAGTACAGAGAAACATCATCTGTAATTGACAAACCCAGGACTGGAAGATTATTATTATTATTATTATTATTATTAATAATAATAATCTTCCAGTCCATCATGTTGTTGTCCATCAAATCAACAGTATGAAGGTCAATCTTGAAATCAGGGCTTAAAGGATGTGTTGCAGTAAGAATACCTCTGTTAAGAAACTGGAAACAAGACTAAAAGGCTAAAATATGTACAAGAACACAGAAATTGGACCATGGAACAATGGTCAAAGGTGCTTTGGACTGTTGATGGATGGACAACGAGACCTGTGCCTTCTGCCAGTTCTGTTGTCAAGTCAACGCTTCTCTTCTTTCTATTCCTTAAGGATATTATCTTCAAGTATTGCTCATCCTTGGTAGACAGCTTTTTGGGTCTTTCAGTCCTGGGTTTGACAATTACAGATAATGTTTCTCTGTACTTGTTGATTATGCTTCAGATACCACACCTTGAAAATCAAGTAATGCAAGCTATTTCACTCAAGGTTGTTATAATAGTAGAAAACACTAGGGGAGACTGAGTAAATTGTTGATGCTCACAATGCATATGATCAAAGTGTTAAAGGTTTGTGAACAGAGCTCTATTTTTGTATGTCACCTTTTGAAAACTAGTTTCAAGTAGGCAATTTGAACAGATTGAGAATTTAATTAGTAATTTCTGAACTTAAATTTTATTCCAATGTAAGTTTTAATACAGACCCATTAGGAAGGTAAGGGGTCTATTGCTTTCTCACTGGACTATGGATAAGCTTTGTTTTGGTGGAATAGAAATACAAAAAGTAATATGTGCCTGTCTCTGTAATGTTAGTACTGTTTTCAATTTCTTTAAAAACGGATTTGGTACCAAAAAAATCAGTGTTTAACTTACCATTTGAGGGAGTTGTATATCAGAAAGACTGTTGATAAGAGCCTGACTCAGACGAGCTAACTCCTTCAGCAGGCTGTCATTGTGCTGCTCAATCAGCTTGTTTTCTTCTTCAATTGATTTTAAATTACATTCCATTGAAGATATCTGTCATTTCAAAGACAACATTTTCAGTTTTACAGGTCCATGAGTGTTTATATTACAGGGAAGTTCACATTAAAAGCAGATACCTGAATCTGGAGTTTCTGCATGTCTGCCTCTATTTTAAGATTGGATTCATTCAGTTCCTTGATCTCCTCATCTAAGTGTTTCATGTCTTCTTCATTTTCTATACCTGAATGAAATAAGAAAACATTTTATTAAATATATAATGATATTTGACATATTTTACCCAAGCTTTGCAAAACACGGCTTTTTTGGAATACATGTTTACATGCTGTCATACATTCACTAATAAATGCAGGTCATAATCAGCAATGCATCGTCAGCATGCCACTGAATACACGGACCTGCTTCAGGTTCACTACCTTTATCGATACAGCCTTTGTCTTTTGCTTTCAGACTTCATCAGCTACAGTACGTTGTTTGCTACAGCAAGTCTTAATTGATAATTACCTTTGTGGTTGTTTCCTATTTTGCAGGGCATATTGTTATTATTATTATTATTATTATTATTATTATTATGCTTCCAGGCCATAGGGCTGGGAAGCCTATTGTTATTGCTGGGATTATTAGGCACACATGATCCTAGTGTGGTTATCTTTAAACGTTGTTCAAGGGAAGTTGCTACAATAAAATAAAAATAAAAACATGGTGGCCACGTTGGATGACTTACAAAACTGGCTAATAACTTGTAGAGTTCAGATCGGGCCATGGTTACTATGGAATACATATAGTAACCCATGTATGCTCTATCAAAAAATATTATTGCCTGTGACCTTTGACCTCTCCTAAAGGTCAAATGTAAAACTGGCTTATAACTCCTGAGAGAGTGCAGATAGGGTCATGGTTACTATGGAACACATCCCATGTATGTATTCTGCACTATTTACTAAAGTGTTTGGTACTGGTACTGGCATTCTGCACTATTTGCTAAAGTGTTTGATACTGGTACTGTTACTGGTACTGGTACTGGAAGCCGTAAAATTGCTAGTAACTCTAGTTATTATTATTATTATTATTATTATTATTATTATTATTATTATTATTATTATTATTATTATTATTTATTATGTAGTATGCAGTAAAGAGTATTATTTTTTAAGGCTTCAGTAATGGCTATGGTAGTAATTTATTTTGTAGTAAACTTAATCCCACACTTTTATTTACATAACATTTGTAAACAATTTATAACATTATAAACTCCAAACCCTCTGTGGAAACAGTCAAGAAAGGTTTCAGGTTTATATCAAACCTTGTCTTGCTTTAAAAAACAAGAGGGCTCAGCATTTTAATGAGAAGACAGATTCTATTTACCAACAGTTTTAAACAGTGTTTTTTTTTTAAATTAAATAATGTTTCATATTCAAGTGACTTCCAAACAGCCGCTTTGTGAATAGGGGTGTAACTGCTGAAATGTTTTCTTACCACTGCTTGCTTTAAGTTTAATAGTCATCATCTCTTCTCCTGAATGCTTAAATTTCTTGATCGTCTGGGCATTCAAAGGACATCCAGACAAACTGAGAAAGAAAATGAAATACAAACCAATAAAATTATGAAAATATATAGAAATATCAAATAAATATCCAGGTGTGTAAAGTTTTATATGAGTTTCATGGTTCTATTTGGGTATATGTTAGAATGATCAACACCTTCTGAAGACAGCTGCAGGTCATGCATTGTTAGAGGAGTAGGTGTAATCTGCACCTTTAAACACAATAGCATGAATTCAGAGGTAAAACTATTTCAAACTCAACTAAAAACCTTTGGCTATCACTTTCATCACTGTATTAATCTGAAGAAGCCATTAGTCAAAACAAAACAAAACAAAACAAAACAAACAAAAAAAATCACTAGGCACAACTTCAGAGCTACATTGGCATGATTTTTTTTTTTCTAAAATGAAAAACAAACTGATGATGCTAAATAAGTTTAATTATTTTAATTCAAGTGCCATTGTGTACAACGTTGTTAATTATTGCTTATGTTGCATTACTTGTTTGTTTTCCCTATTAGAAATTAGGGTTAGCTGACATTAAGAATGTTTTTTAACTGTAAATTTGACACACTTAGAAACTTGCAATTCAATTGCTTGTAAATAAGTTTTGGACATTGGTTTCAACTGCCTTTCTAATAAGTTTCAAGTCTTTTTGAAAAATTTGGCCCACTTAGAAAGATATGATACTTTTAAATAGAGTTCTCTGGGTTTGAATGTCTGCATCACAAATGCAAATACATTGAACTCTATCACAATACAGAGAAAGAACAAGTATCTTACCTTCTATGAGTGACAAACACATTATTAGCATGACCTAATCCATTACAGCCTGGTAAAGGACAGTGTGGCAGTTCTTGTTTGCTGACACTCCAGGAGAATGCAGACCCATTATTAGAGCTCTCCTTCTGTCTCTTGACAGCTATAGGACAGCCTGATGCACTGCGATGGGATGTATATTTGCCTGATATGTGACCCTGGCCATCACAACCAATTACTGGACATCTGACAAAAAAAAATAACCCAAGGAAAATATATTGACGTTAGCGCAAATTCTACGTTATCTGTCCTGACATGAATTTAACAGCACGTTGTACATTATTGACATTGTGGCAAATGTACAATGTGCTAAATAAAATAATCACCATTCTGGGAATTGTAAAGGGCATGCTAAAAAATGGATTTTATTGTTTTTCAAGCATGTGATGGTTTTGTTAAAAAGAAAGAGTAAACTATACAGGACACCTCATTTTTTATGAGCCAATTTCACTTAAAAGCTGTGACAGCCCATTAAACCACCTACAAACCACCTACATATTTAAAATTGGGTGCCACCATGAGTTAAGAAAACAGCACAATAGTAAATACTGAGAGAGACAGCAGGTTATCTGGAAAATAAACTGATGGAGCTCTCTATATTGGACCGGAGTTTGTGCTAAATCTGGGTCATCACCAAAGCTATACTATAAGATGTAAAGGCACCATTCCTATTTTTTTTTCATGTAGTTCCATACATACTTACATCAAATGTGAAAAAATAATTTTAATATCTGTCATATATTTAGAGAAATAAGGAGAATTTGAACAAGCAAATCATACATGATAGAACATTTCTTTGATACTTTTCCTCCTTGTAGATGTGGACATGACGATGGGAATGCAAAAAGTTTGAGCTCTGCAACACGTATATGAATTGCTTTATTTGAGTATGTTTTACTAGAGTAGTGCGGTAGAACCTAGCACCCTGAGGAATTCCACACAGAAATACTTTCAGTCAATGCAAGATGTGTGCCTCCTGCTACAATGTAAGTTACGTTTTGGTTTATCTCTCTCAGTGTGTTTCTTGCTTTATATTTTGTGTTTCATTGTGTTTTACAGTTTGTGCTTTGTGGATACACACCTAGAGGTGTAACCCAAAAAGCTATACAAACATGCAATGCCTGCCTTTTGTTTCAAACCATTTTTAAGCTTCCAAGCCGAAGGCTGGGGAAACCTATTGTTTTTGTTTGGATTATTATTAGGCTTCCAAGCCGTTGGCTGGGGAAGCCTATTGTTTTTGTTAGGATTATTATTATTATTATTATTATTTTTTTTTTCTTTTTTTTTTTCTGCCAAAACATACTCAAAAACTCATATTCATACTGATATTCAGCAAATTTGCACAAGTCACATGGTTCGGCAGCCATATTGGATTTTGCGGAATTTGTTAAAACGCCTATGTATCGGAAACTGCTTACTGCAGAGTTCTGAAAATTGCTATAAAAAAGGGCGTATCTCATGAATACTGATAGCCCCGACACCACATTGATGACACTGACATAAACAAACAAGATAGCTGCTTCTGCATCCAGCGCTCAAAGAATATCACAGACATTTGCAGAGCTTTTTTTAGATGTTATAGTAATAAAATAATGACTTGGATCGCATTATTGAGGAGTTTGGTGATAAAATGAGTGATCAAGAGTTGCTTTATCGGTGTGTACTATTATTAAGAGTTTTTTAAAAAAATATAGCGAACAACGGGTGGGGTGGGGTGGGGCTGGAGATGCAGTAGTGAGTGTCCTGTTGATATGCAGTGCCTTTTAAACCTGTTTTACTGTGGAAAAAATACTTTTAAACAGCGCGTGTAAAAAAAACTGCGTGTGTGAAAATAAATTGGACCTGACGCGCCTGAGACGCGCTGAATAAAACGACCGCAAAGGGTTTTTAAGGTGTGCAATATAACTGGGCTACTATTGATGTGCAATAATTACTATTTATGTGCAAACTATAATCAGTTTATCAAGTGTGCAATACGATGTTTTTGATTCAGCCAGATATAATGTTTGTTGGGCCAGATGGTTAACTATTGAGTGCTATCATATAACTTTGGGTTTGATTTATTATGAACTAATTTGTTCTGTATTTGAGCCAACTCTCCAAAAGGTCTATTACCTGCAGAGCACAATAAATGCTCCATTTCTACTGTCTCTCTGGGTTCTGTTCCAGCTTCTTCTCTCTGTCCTGTTTATAATTCCTTGGCAGAGGATTCAAGTGGTGTTACTCATGAATTGTGCACATGTTATGTCCTAGTAGCGGTTTGCTGACAATTACGTATGGTGAATTGTGTATTTGCCAAGCACCCCTGATAGTCAATCGTTACACTATTATCACTTTCTATTGCTTTAAATAAAATGCACATTAAATGATAGTGCCATTAAAATATACAAAAAACAATACATGCTGTAGACTTTATTTTACATTGCAAAATTAAGAATAGGGCAACACACGCTCACACACACACGCACACAAACTCAAACAAAGAGCGATCTAGAATTTAGAACAATGTTAGCCTCTTATATGCATTATTTTCAAAGTCTATATGACTGCATACTATTTAGAATTTTGTGTGCATCCAAATAAAATTTAAATTGCCCACTAACCAATAATTCCAATATGTATGCCAAAATTGACACAGTTATCACAGTTGTGATAACGCTTCATTTATAATAACCAAGCCGCTTAAATTTCACGATAACTGCTTGGAAGCCGTAAAGTTGCTTGCAACTCTAGTTATTATTTTTCTGCGAAAACATGCTCAAAAACTCACGAAATTCAGTACACTGGTAGATGCCTATGGGGGATTGTCGGTGATATTCAGCAAATTTGCGCAAGTCACATGGTTTGGCAGCCATATTGGATTTTGCGGAATTTGTTAAAACACCTGTGTATCGGAAACTGCTTACTGCAGAGTTCTGAAAATTGCTATACATGTTGAGGGATAGTCCACGATTAACTGTTGTTAATATGAAGCTGATTGGTTCTGTGGTTTGGCAACTACATTGATTAATGACATAAAATTAGCATAAAAATATAAAATCATCAAAATTCAAACATTTTCTTTTCTGAAACCGCTTATCCGATTGAAACAAAAATTGGAATAAAACATCTCAGTATGGTCATCTGTTATGCTTGTTCAAGGGAAGTTGCTACTGTGAAAATCATGGCATCCACGCTGCATGACATCATCAACATACGCAACTGGCTATAAAACTGCGCATAACTCTTATCAGCTGCACCAAAACGCTCAAAATTTGACACGGATGTTGAGGACTATGGGATGTTGTGTCGTGGTCAATATGGCGGCCTTTGGTCACATGGTGTGGCAGCCATCTTGGATTTAATGAAAATTTTGGACAATATTCAAAAGTCTTCTTCTCATGAACGGTAAATAGTACAGCTGTGAAAAATTTTGTACATAGTGCGCTCATGTCCAAGGAAAAATGGATCAGTCACATGGTGTGGCAGCTATGTTGGATTTTGCATAAAACATTTAAACAACAACTGCTCATGAGCCCTTTGGCTGATTGACATGAATCTTGGGTATACGTTATATTTGAACTGTCCTCTAAAAAAGTTAGTCAGGAAAAGTTCCTACATCAACAAACATGACCGCCATGAGCCAATCAATATGGGTGACCTGCCAGTTTTGCAATTTTTCACCCTTAAATGACACATTCCCATCTCTGGGGACAGCTGTTAACATGGAAAAGTCTGCAAGGTATGGAAAAAATATAGCAAGGTATAGCAAGGTATAGAAAAAGTATGTTTGTTATTTATTAGATGTGACTTTTGTTGTTTTACAAAACTGGTGTGTTTATATGAGCACTATAGGTAATGCAAGTAGTGTAATGTGTAATGCATACATAGTTTTATATAGTATGGTTAAGTTCTGCTAAAGGTCAAATTTAAAGCTGACTGTAAAACTTCCCATAATTTCTTATTGACTGCAGATGGTTGTTATATAACATGCAGAGTTCTGATTGAAGCCAAAATGAGCATAAATGATGTAAGTATGATTATCTTTTACGGTTGTCCAAGGGAAGTTGCTACAGTACAAAACATGGCTGCTGTGGGCAAATGAGATTTCACCATTGATCATCTAACCAGTGATTCCAATATTTTGGCCAAAATTGACACAGTCAGCTGTGTCCAAAATGATTTGTGATAATGTTTCATCTATAACAACCAATGCGCTTAAATTTCACACTAACTGCTTGGAAGCCGTAAAGTTGCTCGCAACTCTAGTTTGTGATTGTACTTATTCTAATTTTTTTTAAAAACTTGAATAAACTAAATAATTTTGCCTTGCACTCTGGTTCTGCTACATTAACTTTTTCTACCCCATGCCTGTAACATTAGTTTACTCCTGGTGACATTAGTTCATTACCTCTGAAGTCAGTAGGGGAACTATCTGCTGGGGGAGGGGGAACCTAACCTAAACAGTTATGGTTTGTTCTGCTAAATGGTTAACCGACAGTTTGAAAGGAAGTAGAGGCTAGTCAAATACAAAGTTCATGTCAAGTTCAAGCTGAAATTTAATTTGACAAGAATAAAAAAGTGTTAAAAATTCAATTAATTCTGGGGACTATCGCTGTCATTCAGGTACACACCAGTTAACTAAATTAAATGTCTTGTTAATTGGGAGCAATTGTATTACCATTAAATCACGTTTTAGATGCATGACACTAAAGTTTGTATGCTAAGGTTAACAATATGCATTTGTAAGGCTACTGTCTGGATGTAAGCACAACTGTCAACAGTTTACAAATAAAATATGATTGGATTACATTGTTCCCGATCAATTTATGCTTAGTGTTTGGGTTACAGTTTATGGACCTTTAATCAGTCATCAACTCTCAACCAAAGAACTGGTCTACAATTTTAACCTAATATCCCAGGTAAGTTGTGAAATTTTACATTGTATTGTACATGTATTATATTTCAGGTGATTAAGTACTTCAGTAAAAATAATCTTGAGTGATATATTAGTTGATCAGTTTTTGAAAGGAGATTTCAACCCTCTGTTGAACCACTGTTTACTTTTGACATGGTGCTCCTGAAAGTACTATGATATGGTAAAACTAGCTGAACCTGCCGCAGCACCGCTGGTTCATGAAATAAATAGGTAGGCGACTGTTCTGTTTGTGTCAGGGTTAACAAACAGTCGCTGGCTTTGCCACGTCTCAACGCTGCTTATTTTAGTCAGCCTGTCGTCTGTTTCTTCGAATGTTTCTTGTGAGCTCTTCTTTCTGCATTACATTGCTGATGTATTGATGGTTTCGTTATCTTGCTGACTACATTTAGATGAACTGCAATGCGCGTGTTTAACACCACTACACAAAGTGAAATTGTGCATAACAAATGTTTCATTGTACGTTTCAGCTATAGCTGTCATTTCCTCACCACCAAAAGCTCATTGTGTCACATATATGGCTGATATTGTTGTGAAATCTCAACAGCATTATTTACATTCTATTGATACACCGACAATGCAATCCTTAAAACATTCCCAGACCCCCATGACATCCAGGTCAGCACAAATATAAACTAATAATGCTATTTTTTTTTCTTTTTTACGAATTGTGTTACTGAATATGTATATTATTTATTTATCTCATGTCTTTGTTTATATGTTTGTATGGTGACCCTCAGATATACCCTGCCCTCCTTATGATTTTATATATAGAGAGAGATTATAATTTTAAAGATTCCCTGCACTCTGATTGGCTGAGCTACAGGAATCTAATCCCTAGTACAGGCCCCAAGAATGTTTATAACTACTGTTTTTGTACAATGCAACTCAGTGGCTGTGTTTTATAATGGGGTACTACATTTTGTAGAATGTTCATTTTAGAGTGCTGATGTAGAAGGACACATAAAAAAAAAAAAAACTGAAAAATGTAACAAATACAGTTACAACAGATACAAATAGCAATTCAATCTATATATTGTCTCAGGCCCCATTACCACCAACCTGCCCCTAATGCCTGGTAATATTTTTATAGCTTGGCTCATTTGTTTGGTAGACTATTTTTCTAACTTGGCAGGTTTTGTACATTGTCAATGTTTTAGTTTTAGATTAAAATATCCTATGCAGGACTGTGCTGAAAGTGAACATTTAATCATATTGTTTTCTTTTTCCAAATAAATGTACAAACAAATCTATTATATCCAGTATGTCATCACATGTACAAAATGCTGTGCTCAGGTGACATGATTTGTAGAACCCAGATCAAGACCAAATGAACTGTATGTCAGGATTGTTTAAGCCTTGTTGTGTAACCTAAAAAAAACATGTATACCCCCCCCCCCCCCACCCCGAATGTGTATTAGAAGCATTCCAATCTACCAGCTAAGCATTTACTCTGCATTCATAATTAAAAAGGAAAAAAGACCATCACAGCTGTTATATTAATGCTGTTACACACAGGGGGCAACTGCATATTTTCCAATCGCCCTTTATGCTATTTAGTTTGCTTGTTGCTTGATATGGGGATAAATAAAATAAAGTATATTTTAATTTTCTTTTTCATGGTTCATTTGTAAAAATGGTTGTATTCCCTACCATTTCATATTCATTAGCAAACTCAGAAAGATGCCTTTTTATATTTTACCACTTATTTTTGGGAATATACCAACCAACTTACTTAAGATCTTGGTCTTCCTTATCTTGGTCTTCCTTGCTGGGTGTTAGTTTCAGCCCTCCCTTTTTGGCCCTTGGACAGCCAGATAAGCTGGAAGAGATTTAAAAGAGATAAGCTATTGTCTGGAACAAATGGTTCAACAATGGATTAATAATGCTGACCTAAACAGCAGTGGCAAATCACTTGTGTGTCCTAGTTTTACTCAGTACTGTGACAGCTTGTCACCTCAGAACTCAAAAGTTTAACATTCTGTCTTGTGCAAAGCATGACTGTCAGATTTTTACCTAGGAGGTATACACTATGTAACTGAAGAAGAACCAGCAGGACAGCTGTTTTTAAAACACTTTAATACATAAGGTTTAATGAGGGTGCAGTTACTATTGCCATTAATAGGCAGAGACATGTTTAATTATCCTGCTAAGTTTTAATACCTCAACTATCCTTAAACATCTATAGAAACTAAAGAAGAATACAGTTATGTTTTGTTAAGCAACTGTATTTTTTCCCCCAAATAACCTACCTTCTGTGTGAAGCATAGTTTCCAGTCACATGACCTGAACCATCACAACCAGGTGTTGGACACCTAATAAATTGGGATACAAATATAGAGATTTGCAATGAAGCACGTTCACTAACATATGATTTTGACAGCAAATTGCACCGTTCTGATTTTTTCATCAGGAGTCTGTTCACCTCTTGAGATTATCAGTATACTGTTTTTGAGATCCCAAGTTGAAATGCAATTCAATCATAGTAAGAGTAACTCCATCACACTAGGGTTCACAGCCAAATTCAAAAAGCTGAATGGTGTGCATGTTTTGGGGTTGTCATCCAAATGCACCTATCGTTACGCAGAAATTATTTTACAGAAGCCAATCTGACTCATGTTATCAGTTGCACCTATGCATTCTGGGAGCGGACCCCAATGAACGATGAACGATGAACCCCAAATCGATAGGATCGCTCTGTTTGGGATGGGGGGTTTCTAGTATTTAATAAACAACCACTTAAGATATCAAGCAAATCTATTGGCATTATCCCTGTTTATTTTTCTTTTTTTAATGGTTGCTGAAGAAACATTCAGCAATTAACCCTGTTGCTCTGTTAAACAATAATATTTATTATAGAGTACTGAACAACCAACTGTTCCTCCCTGAATAAATCTATGTACTGTATTATCAAAATGCTTTAATCACAATTCATACTTGAGTTCCTGAGAATTGGCAGCCATGATAGATTTTAGAGTCTTGTCAGCCAATGGACAGCCAGAAACACTGCAAAAACCCAAAAAACAAAACATTTTAAAATGTAATCAGCATGTAAGGCATTTTAAGTTATTAAGTAGCATAGGCATTCTTTTTATGTATTGTGATGGTTAAAACTTTGCTTACAGTTTCAGTTTGGAAAATAAAATCCTCTTTCACATATTTTTCTTCAATTTGATTTAGGAATTCTCTGTGTTAATGCCCAGCATCAACCATTTAACTGTAGGTCTTGAAGAATGCACCTATAACATTTCCTTTCAACAGAAGTCTTCAGCACACTCACTACATCTTATGAATCATACAAGTGTAAAAGCCTTATAAATGAGTACAAAATTGAATGCATTTCTGTTTAGATACCTGCGATGAGAAGCATAATTTCCAGTCACATGTCCACTTCCATCACATCCCGGAGTTGGACAGCTGTAAAAAGCACAAAATACCTTCAACTTTTTTGGCTGGATGCTAAAAAAAGAGGCACCATACTGTATGCTGTAAAATTCAAACAATGCTTCATTTTGCCCAAAAGATATATAACTTTAAAAACTTGCACATTCACACATGGAAATACTGCTTCTACAAATGCACCAGCAGAAACATTGGTAACATCTGAAAAAATGAGTCCTATTCACAAAACATGGTATTGTATTTTGATTCAATGAGGGTTTGGTATTCATAAACACTTTGTCTGTTTTGTATAAGGATTTGTACCTTACAGAGACACATTTCAAATCTTTTCAAATTTCAAACTGTTTTTGAAAATGAGAAAGTAAAATGATACAGAACAAAAAAAAAACATTGTTAATAAAAATAGGACATTAATTGAATGCTTTTTAGTTAGGTTGATCTTTCATTTTGTCACTTGATTAATTAAAAAAAAAAAGGGTACGTAATACTCACATAAACTTCAAAATTGGCCCCATTGTGTTTTGTTTACATACAAACTGCTTTGTGACGTACCTCATCAGCTCCTTTTTATTGTCCCTGGAAAGAGGTTTGGACATCTGACTCGGAATAGTTACATCACCTGGATATTTTCTTTCCTCCAGAATGTCAGGTACACTATCTAGTTCTTCTTTCTAGAAAGCAAATCACATTTTAATTAAAAACTATTGGAAAAGACTCCATCTTGTAAGAATGCAATGGCCTGGTAAAACCTTTTGCTTGGAATCATCATACTAGTGTCTAGATTAAATCTAAATTCAAAGTGGGATAAATTTAGGTATAAACAAACATTCACAATGCTGCCCAATGGCTTGGTATTAAAACTAAAGTTCAAGGCGCAGCAGAAAGGATATTTTGTGGCTTCTCTAACGCAGTGCCTTGTAGGGGGGTGTGTTATTTAACATGGTATGAAAGCACATTCATGCAAGCATTGTAGAACATGCATTTGGTAAGGGTCCATTTAAAAAACAGTGACAACATACCAAAAAAAAAAAAAAAAAAAAAGTGAAATTAATGGTGTTGCACCCTCTACAATACAGAACCTGTCTATCTGGAATATGGCATAATTTGTAACTCTTGTCTGCATAAAATCAATGGAAATTTGACTGTACAGTCCAGCACCAAGTCATGTGAGTTTTTCTTTTCCCAGTTTATAATCAAGTATATTGCATAAATATAAACATGTCAGTACCTCTGTAAACCAGCACAATGTATTATCCAGCAACATTTTCTAGCCCCAATCTATATCGGGTTAAACAGGTTTTACTATACACTATTGGTTACTAAAGATTCTGTAAAGAGCTTTACAAATGTTCCATTGTGGAGTGACTGTGAGTAACATGTTTTATAGTTTGTAGGCCTTGTATGAAAAAAATACAGTACTGTGCAAAAGTTTTAGGCAGGTGTGAAAAAATGCTGTAAAGTAAGAATGCTTTCAAAAATAGACATGTTAATAGATTATATTTATCAATTAACTAAATGCAAAGTGAGTGAACAGAAGAAAAATCTAAATCAAATCCATATTTGGTGTGACCACCCTTTGCCTTCAAAACAGCATCAAGCATCAATTCTTCTAGGTACACTTGCACACAGTTTTTGAAGGAACTCGGCAGGTAGGTTGGCCCAAACATCTTGGAGAACTAACCACAGTTCTTCTGTGGATTTAGGCAGCCTCAGTTGCTTCTCTCTCTTCATGTAATCCCAGACAGACTCGATGATGTTGAGATCAGGGCTCTGTGGGGGCCATACCATCACTTCCAGGACTCCTTGTTCTTCTTTACGCTGAAGATGATTAATGACTTTCGCTGTATGTTTGGGGTCGTTGTCATGCTGCAGAATAAATTTGGGGCCAATCAGATGCCTCCCTGATGGTATTGCATGATGGATAAGTATCTGCCTGTACTTCTCAGCATTGAGGAGATCATTAATTCTGACCAAATCCCCAACTCCATTTGCAGAAATGCAGCCCCAAACTTGCAAGGAACCTCCACCATGCTTCACTGTTGCCTGCAGACACTCATTCGTGTACGCTCTCCAGCCCTTCGGTGAACAAACTGCCTTCTGCTACAGCCAAATATTTCAAATTTTGACTCATCAGTCCAGAGCACCTGCTGCCATTTTTCTGCACCCCAGTTCCTGTGTTTTCGTGCATAGTTGAGTCGCTTGGCCTTGTTTCCACGCCGGAGGTATGGCTTTTTGGCCAAGTCTTCCATGAAGGCCACTTCTGACCAGACTTCTCCGGACAGTAGATGGGTGTACCAGGGTCCCACTGTTTTCTGCCAATTCTGAGCTGATGGCACTGCTGGACATCTTCCGATTGCGAAGGGAAGTAAGCATGATGTGTCCTTCATCTGCTGCAGTAAGTTTCCTTGGCCGACCACTGACCACTGCGTCTACGGTCCTCAACGTTGCCCGTTTCTTTGAGCTTCTTCAAAAGAGCTTGTACAGCACATCTGGAAACCCGTCTGCCTTGAAATTTCTGCCTGGGAGAGACCTTGCTGATGCAGTATAACTACCTTGTGTCTTGTTGCTGTGCTCAGTCTTGCCATGGTGTATGACTTTTGACAGTAAACTGTCTTCAGCAACCTCACCTTGCTAGCTGAGTTTGGCTGTTCCTCACCCAGTTTTATTCCTCCTACACAGCTGTTTCTGTTTCAGTTAATGATTGTGTTTCAACCTACATATTGAATTGATGATCATTAGCACCTGTTTGGTATAATTGTTTAATCATACACCTGACTATATGCCTACAAAATCCCTGACTTTGTGCAAGTGTACCTAGAAGAATTGATGCTGTTTTGAAGGCAAAGGGTTGTCACACCAAATATGGATTTGATTTAGATTTTTCTTCTGTTCACTCACTTTGCATTTAGTTAATTGATAAATATAATCTATTAACATGTCTATTTTTGAAAGCATTCTTACTTTACAGCATTTTTTCACACCTGCCTAAAACTTTTGCACAGTACTGTATTTTTACACATTATGTATTTATTATATTTATTTATTTTACCTTTAGTAGGCCCATATGGTCATTTATTTGCAAGCATATTTTTGTTAAAATCACACCACACACACACACACACACACTTCTTGAGACTACCTATTATTAATCTAAAAATGTAGAAGGAATTTAGCCTATAGCCTACCCATAACAACGATTAAGGTTGCTTCTGAATACATAAATACCTGGGAGTGATGTTTCAATAAATCAGAAAATAAATGAGTATGGTCCATGCTTCTAATGTGTGTGTTTATGCAGATCCAGCCCCTTCTTTTTCAATAAAAGATGGTCTGATTTGAGGATTGTTACTTGGTTCCTTCTCAAAAGGTAAAACATCCCTGTGTTTTATCTCTTATTTTTCGGCGCCTTAAATTTCAGGAATGGTTTGATTTGATGCTGCGTAAAAAAAAAACAAGCAGCTGGGAAATAGCACAATTTTCCCAGCGTCTCAGAACTCATATCCTCCTTAACTTTAGATTTAATCTACTGTTAGATTGCACAATGAGACTTTTCATGTGGTGTCCCAGTAATGCAAGTTGAAGAAACAGGCTTTACTAATATTAATATGCTTTAGAACATTACAAATATTATGACCAAGAGGAGGCCATTTGGTCCATCAATGCTTGTCAATTTCCTAGTTGCAAAATTGTTCCAGTACTTGTCTAGCCCGTTCTTAAAGGATCACACTAATTCAGCAGCAATACAATGGTTTGGTAACCCATTCCATACTCTCACCACCCTCTTTAGTATACTTACTGTAAACCATGCATCCGTTTAAATTCATTTTCTAACCCATCAAGTATTTTATCCTATACTGTATATAACACAAAACCTGGATTTATCAAAAAAAGCTGATCTTTATAAAACAGGCCCAGATGCTTTACATTAGAAGAATACTACATGCTGTGCTTACTCTGCGGAAAAATGTAAAGGATCAGATCACTTAAATACCTCTAAGAAAATAAATGCATCAGGATACCATCATGAGGTACATGCTTTACACAAATGATTCTGCACAAATGTTCATTGAGTATCATAATTATTTACAAGAGGCAGGATGGCTGGAGTAACACACAAAATTAAAATGTTCTTGGATCCATAACTTAAATGAATGATTAGCAACATTAAGTTTTGTGGTTAATATTACTCACATTTATTTATTTCTAGGACATTGATATCTAAGTAACAGAACTTAACTCCTGTAAAAAATATATTTTGATGGCTTTTTATATTGCACTATCAATAGCAGGCATCATTATTCAATTGCTGTGGTTTGATATAAATTTGCTTATTGCATTCAACTTCAGTCATTACCGCTTTGTCTATTAATTTGTGATCTTTGCTGTAGTTAACAGGAGTGTCCCATCCTTCCTGTTCACAAAGAGCCTGATAGAAGGCAGGTGTTACCAGGATGATGCCAGTTTTTGAAGGAGAAGACTCAGGTGTAGATGGTGCAGTTTCCAAAGGTAGAACTGGAGGGACCTTCTCATGAACACGGTTCCTTTTCATGCTCAGGTCCAGAGTGCCATTTTCATCCACCTCAATGAATACATCCTAAAACAGTATAAGCAAAGAAAATTGGGCAAAATCCAGATTTTTATTTTACACAAATCCCTAGGGTATTTGGAGAAAATTCACAAATGATGACAAATATTTGAGAAAAAGAGTCCTTTCACTTCTATCTAAAATATGCAAAAGCCCTTTCAGGCACTGTGCATGTGATTAGCAGTATGCTTACACAAGCCTTTACAGGCAATTGTTAAAAGGCATAAGAGTAGCACAGAAAATGCTTGTATGATACAATATGAACTTAGAGCTGTCCTTTTAATAGAATTAATTACAACCATCAGCAGCACAGATTGCTGACATTTTGTTTACTAGCAACAGCTGTGTTATTTGTTTTGTATGGCACAAATTACTAAAATGGCTGTTGCTAGTGTCAGCTTCAGGTCATATGTTTCATCTTATGTTAATAAACAGCTCATGAAATCCAAATAAAATCTTACACAGCATTTGGATACTCAAAAAAACAGAGTACTCCAAGTCCATTCTTGACAGTGTTTTCTTTCATTCTGAATAATGAGTTGCTCAATAGTCTCAGCAGAATAAGGATGCTCATTTGGGAGGGTTAATTCCAAACTCAGTACAGATCGGAACCTGAAGTGGTGGTCTTGGATCGCTTGGCAAATAAATCATGTTTGGTCCACTTGCTTAACTTCAACATAAAAAAGGGCAACTCAAATTTGTTTGCACACAGGTTTGTGGTATGAATGAATAACTTACTGTGTAACCTATTTTATTTAAATTTAAATTCTAAATAGCAATGTAGTCATCAAAATCATATTTCCCTGCAACCTCTAAAAATGTAAAGAAATCCACGTCTTTGTACTGCACATTTCCATGGACACCAACTGACAATATATTACTTGACGCTATATCATTGTTGAATATGAATGTTCTTCACTGCTGCCCTGTATACATAAGTGATGTATAATTTCAACTCAATTTGAGCACAAAGTAGAAGACAAACTGCATTCTTTCTGCTGGTCTTTTCTATAAAGCAAATTTTCATCCTGCCAGTCATTAAAAACTGATACACTTTTTTTTATTTTTTTTTTTAAAGTAAATTAAAGGTCACTGCACTAAATAACAATCATTCCCTTTATTTACTGTAAATGAGCCAATTTTGTTGAATAACAGCCTTTATCTAAAAAAAAAAAAAAAAGAACTTGTACTTCATGAGACTTGCGCCTCGTGGTCTTTAATATATCTCCATTTAAATGCAAATGAATGCAACAAGACTCCTGAAGAGGTTATCTCCTTGTGAGACAGGAAATAAATATAACCAAATCAACAGTTTCACTGGTCTATGAACGGCCTTCCAGGAACAACCTTATGCATATTGTACCAAAAGCATGGTTTTAAATCTATTGTAAAAAAAAGAACAAAAAATCTTCTCACTTCAGGTTAACAACCCACTTTCCTTATTTTTAATATCAGACTCTAACGTGATTGGTATTTGAAAGCGAACCTCTGCCTAAAATCCTAGTAATAAAACCACACAATAGCAAATGAAATGACGTTTAGGCCTAACTCTCTTACAAAAATCTCACCAAATCTTAAATTAAACAGGGTGCTGTTGATGATATATATAATTTTTCACCATTTCTAATATAGAAGCCCATTTCTGCCACCAAAGAAAAAAAAAAGCATTTTAAATTTCCATTTTAAGGTTGACATACTGTCTCATTATTTTGACTTACTATCTCATTATTTTGACTTAGTATCTCGCTATTTCGACTTACTATCTCGTTATTTTGACTTAGTATCTCGTTATTTCGACTTCTTATAATGGAAATTTAAAATGCATTTCGTTTTTTTTTTTTTTTTTTTGGTGGCGGAAATGGGCTTCCATACATAACCATTCACAAAAAATATTTATAAAAAAAATAACCATGTGCAAATAATGCCTGAGATTTCAAATTTCGCGCTTCAAGTGAGTAGAACTAGCTGTACTGTACGGTAGTTACTCTGTGACAATACTGAGTTCGATTGATTACGCTTTCCTGTTAAGCTACAATCAGTGGCACTGGAACAATTTTTAGAGTGAGGGTGCTGAAAGCCATTGAACAAAACTGTAACCCCTAGTTCCAGCGCCCTTGGCTACAATCCATTTTGTTTTCAATAGAGTTCAACTTTAAAGGTTAAATTTGTGCTTTATGAACAATTATAATCACATTACAGTGGATTTATGCATCACCCTTTTTTCAGGCAAACCCTTTGTATTTCACCATTTATCACTAAAACTGCTGCGGTTATATACTCATACCTAAAACCGCCATCAAAAGTAATTATGGTGGTTACATTATAAACATCAATATTAAAATGAAAGACAACCTATCGGATACAGCTCAAAAGTTTTATTCAAGCACATCATATCAAACATCTGCACAGCCGAAACACCATATTTAAATGAACAAATAAACATAAAATGGGTTATTTTCTGACTTACCACATATAAAGGACTACTTCAAAAAATGAAAAAAAAACCTATAATAAAATAAACATTTCAAAACAAAGTAGTGTGTAAACAGGTATATGTACATACAAAACTGTAAAAACGAAAGTTGTTTTTAATTTAAAACGAAAGTAACGTTTTCTGTTGCATGTGTCACTCAGTGCAGCACAGAATCCAGGTTGAGCTGCTGTAGCCTGCTGCTGCTTGTAGTTTTCTGATCGAAATGTTTCTGCCGAAGCGTTGTAACTGCACTTCTTGATTCTTTAACTAACTGTGTGCTGTGACTTTTTAATTTTAAACATGCCTAATTCTAAAAGTAATCTATATCGCGGGTGTCGGGGTCCAATATAAATCCGCTATATACCGAGGGGCCGCCATATAGCCAGAGACCCATAGAAAAACAAATAGGCTAATAACAAATACTGTACAACCACTCCCTCGTTTTATCGGGGGCGTCAGGGTCCAGTATAAATCCTCTACGCAACCTGCTTTTTCTCATTTTTCTTATAAAAAAAGCAACACACAATTTTAATTCGTACAGCACAGGGTAATTGTTTCTCATCAACTGCAGTCTACAATTAATTTCATGAGTCTTCCTCCCTTTCTCAAATGCACAAACCCGCTGCATTGAAATAATCCATAAACCCGCTGCATTGAAATAATCCATTCTCAACACAGGAGGCTTGTTGCTAGGGAGCTGACGTCACTGCCCTTTGACTTTTGCTTGTGCATTGCTGCCACACGTGAACACCTCGTTGGCTAAAATAAAAACCGCTTCATCAAGTAGGTATTTAATTTGCTTTGTGTTATTGTGCAATACGTGTGTATATAATAACAGTACGATATTAATGCTTTATTATTAATTGTTTTGTATATTGTTGTTTGTGATGTGCAGTACGAAATAAAACCAACAGTAATTTTGTGCCTATGTATACTGCAGCTAAGGCATACGAAGTTAGACAGTAAAAACAGGGAGCCAACTCCAGGACCACGATATATCCGAATTCGCAGAGCGAGGGGCCATATAACGAGGTGTGTGTGTGTGTGTGTCTCTCTCTCTCTCTCTCTCTCTCTCTCTATATATATATACGCACACATGGATGAAGGCTATATTTTCATCCTGAGCCATTAAAAAAGACATAATAGCACAGTAGTGACGTCATAATTCCTCTAGAGGAAAATTATACTTGAACTTTGACCCATTTGACTCCGAGATCACTTTCAATTCAAACACAAAATGTCTCGTTTTCAATCACTCAACAACACCCACAGTAGAGAAATGTTCGTTTATTATCAACAAAAAGAGAATACATTAAAAAAAAAAAAAAAAAAAAAAAGATGTAAAGCTGGTACATTCGTATCTCAGAGACATGGCCATAGCTATGAGGACACCGAGGTTGTGTCAGTTTTTTTTTTTTTTCATCATCAATGCTGATGCTCATGTAAAAATTCTGTAAAAGTACAAAAAACTCCTTAATTTTCTCATTTGGTTTGCCGTGTAATAGATTTGGAAGGTGAATAGTAAATACCAAGTAATCATATAAATACCGCCAGCTATAGCTTGAAACCTAAGTTTGACCTTGGTAGAATGTCAACTCTGTTTACGACGCTGCTACATAGAAACTGGAGAGGAACGGGAAATTAAAGACATTCCTGTCAATGACTTTCAAAATTTCAATCACTCGACAACACCCACAATTCGTGTTTTTTAGGCACTTTTAACAAATCTGTCTCTGTGAAGATTTACAATCACCCTTCACCAATGGGAGCACCAAACAAACGAGCGACAAATCTCCAACTCTGACAGCGACTAATAAAAAAAAAAAAAAAAGCATACTCCATTGAAACACATTTTCCGTAAAAATACGTTATTTTTTGCAGTTCATTATCTACCCAGTTTAATTCACTGTTCCTGAAGTATCAAAAAGAAAATTATATTTAAGATTCTTCAATATTGACTTAATGTACGTTATTAGTATTCATTAAATTCTCTTGCAATTTGAACCTTAACACCCGTTTATTGTCTTTTTTTTATTAAAGATACTAATATCCATGTATTATAAAAAAAAAAAAAATAGATACTGTAGGCTTCAGTGAGTTAAAGGAAAATAATTCCATCTCGGGTTTCTGTGAGTTTATAAACTACTCGACCAAATAGTCTCGTAGTTAATGATATTACATAAAACCTAGATGGAATTATTTTCCTGTAACTCACTGAAGCCCATCTATTATTCTATCTATATCTATATATCTATCTATATCTAAATATAGATTTAATTAATTGTACTTAAAGAACATGGCTGGACAATTTTCACATTCTTTGGTTTGTTGATTTTGTTCTATTTTTATGGCAGAATTAATTAACTAAAGGGCTATTCACACTATAGCGTTAATTCGTTGCGTTTTCTAGGGTAAAAACATCGAACCTATGGAACTGAATACTACCTTTCACACTTGAGCATAAAAAAGCGAAATCTGCTGTGAAAAAAAAATCAAAATAGGTTTTCGACGAAAGCCCATCTTGCTCGTTTGGTTGTTAGTAGCTTATTGATCCCAGAATCTCATCAAGCAGCTTCTTGAAGGATCCCAGGGTGTCAGCTTCAACAACATTACTGGGGAGTTGGTTCCATACCCACTTGGGAGTTGGTTCCATACCCTATATATAATTGACCACAAAACGTATAGTACAATTAATAATACAAGTATAAGTCTCTGTGTGTATGTGTGTGCGTGTGTTAACAGTACAAAAATAGAGATTGCAAGCAATATATCGCCCTCTGCAGGTGCAATTCTAATGGTGGCGCTTCCTCCATAGGCTTTGCCAATCTCGGTTTCTTCCCATTGAAATTGCATAAAACATGTGGTGCTTGAAAGCGTTCTCTTATTGAATTAAGCACAGTAATTTTTTTTTGTACAGGGAGACAGTATTAATACAGTAGATTATATTACATTATTATTTTGTTTATTACAGTAGATTACCAGCAGTGAAACAGTAATGACTGGGAGACAGACCAGAGAGAGAGAGAGAGAAAAGGAGGGATTGAAAAAGACAGAGTAGACCTCAAACAGCCATCCACCCAGTCTGCCCTGCTGTGTGATGCCCTGTGATCAGAGAAAGGGAGGGAGAATAATTATACGTCTTCAACTAACCACCCACCTAGGGAGCCTTTTCCACACTAACACCAACCTGTGAGCTGCTCTGTGACACCCTTATATACACAGGTAGGCTCCTCTGACACACACATGAGTGCCGTACAGTTGGGTTCAGCCACAACTCAAACTCACTAATTCTCCACTCGCGCTCCCGCCTCCCCTGCCACAGACCTCACCAGCCGCCACTGATAGATAGATATATATACTGTATATATTTTTTTTCAAATTGTATTATTGGTAACAAATAATCTCAACAATGTTACTGGCAACAAAAACATTGTTTAAACAAAATTCGAAGTACAGACAGGACTACCAAATGCAATCATTTCGATGCATCCTGATGTTTTAAATTTTGGGGGTAAAAATCCACATATACTAACATGTGTGATTGACATAAAACCGTTTTAGACTACTGGATATCATTATATGCGTGATTTTGTTTTGTAGTTCGGTCCATATTTAAGAATGGGCCACAGTATCTCATGGCATGCACTAAACTAAGCTACACACGGACATTTAATGAAAACCTGTAGTCAAAACAGTGTGTTTATAATTAACATACCAAACATAGTGCTAACCTGGAATTCCATTTTCCTCACTTATATTTTCCCATAATCTCTTTGTATTCTTTATCTAGATATTTCTTGTGCTGCTTATCATAAAGAACAGGCTATTGCTGCACTGCTATAATCAGATGTTCCCCCGTCTCCTATTTGGAGCGCAAATGGGCATGAAGAAGCGGGTTGCGAAAAACTTTGCATTTGATGTTTTAAAGTCAAAATACAAAAATCACAGTGAAATGCCAGGCGTAAAATAAAAATAGTACGGCGAATAAACGCTGTAGTGTGATTAGCCCTTAAGTCAAGGCCAAAATGTATCTAGGTCTCAGAGTATAAATGATTCGAGGGTAGACCAATGACTGTGGTGAAAAAGGGTTTAAACTTATAAACTGAAGCATTTTTGATAGGAAGTAGGAGATTTTCAATTTGTGTGTGAATAAAAGAGCTCAGATTATTAATCCTTCTGCTGATTGGTTTAATCCACTGAAATAGTTTTACAGGACATCTGATGGAGATGGGCAGTAAAGGCTGATCTGACACAGCTTATCCAGGATAATATTTTACTAACCAGAATATCTTCTGCCATCTGCATCGTACCAGACAGACTTTCAGAGAGACATTATTTAAAAGTTGTTTTTTTTTTTAATTTATTTTTTGTATTAACAATATGCAAAGTTAGATTATATATATTATTATATATATATATATATAAAATATTAATTGTAAATGCCCACTCGTTTTTATGTATTTAAATAACAGTGGATTTATATGTATGGTATATACATCAAGTTAGGTACACTATAACAACTAAAATTCAGAATACATCAATCTCCAAGTTTACTAGCAGTCAACCTTTACTATAGTGACCACAAATGAAGATATATATCTTATATTTAAAAAGTAATAACCAAATTTAACAGTCCCCTGAGCAGCTGTTAAAAGCAAGTCACTCTGCATACTTTACATAGCATTTATTTTAATTGATATATTTTTTTTTTTACTTATATCTAAACGGCAAGTTGCAACTCAAATCATTGTTTCTAAGAGTGGGATTCCTTGACTATAAAATAAGGAATGGCAGTGCATTCATTTCACAACAAACCATCCAGAATATTATCAGGGCCTTCCCACGTCATTGCAGAGCTGTGATTGATGTTCATGAAGCAGGTTAATAAAAAAGAATGCAAGCCATAACCAATTTTTCTAGCTTTCTTTTTTTTTTTCTTTCAAAGTGTGGCCCTCTTTTGACATTATAAAGATACAATTTGTAATTGTATTACTGATCTTTCAGGGAGGGAATTTACTGTATGGTAACCAGATTACTGTTGATAAATTGGGTCACTGATCTTTTCTGAATTAAAACTTTGATAAAAAAAAAAATGTTCTTTGATAGTCCATGGTCTCTTTTCTTATCTATTTACCAGAATCATTTTAGCTATTAACCACTGATTAGACATTGATGACACTTCTCACAATGATATTACCTTTGTAGTGGGAGGCTGCAGTATGGCAGAGTTGCTGTCTGGGTTCCCTCTGTATCGGGGGGACAGGTTGAGAATGGCAGCAGCCTCAGCAGCAGCATGGTCATTTCCAGCATCATGGCTGTAGCTGTGGGTGCTGGGATGGCAGGGGCTTTGCACCTGGGGGCCTGGCAGTCTGCTGCTCAATGTCAGTGAGCTTGAAAACTGTGGGGACGCTGAACAGGAAAACAAGGTAAGTCAGTAAGATACATAAACACGCATGTATGCTAGATACAAAGACATAATTATGAAACGTGTCAGTCAGTACCAGAAGTTGGTCACCATGACATATAATCAGAATTGCATTTCATAACAAAAGGGCTAAGAACACTTTCATCAAAAGTGTGCACATGGTTCCCCAGATTCAGCCATCAGGTATCGGTTCTGTGTAGGTCAACATGACCAGATGTTAAAAAAACTGTGTAACAAATGTCTAAGAAATGGTATGTTGAATTTGTGCTATGGTTTTCAAGTAGCCTTGTATCAAAATCAATCAGAAACCAGTTACATTATTTCAAAAAGTATTGCCAGCCCATGGCTTTATTTTATCACTGTCATACCCCTGTGTTACCCCTGGTCTTTTGGACAGGGATTCTTCCATTTAAAAAATATATTTAGGAGAACACAATAGCACAATAAGGTTTATTAAGGTTTGTAAAATAAGTGCTACATATACAGTACTTAACTCTGAAACAGAACAATGAGGTTTCACTTAGCATATAGATATATACCGTTTGTGTGATTTTAGTGCAGGCTCACTACTAAAAAATCTTGTGTTTCCATTGATCAGGAATTTAGTTACTGCTATCTATATAGGCCCACTTAGACTCCACATAATAAGATACTTCAAATTTGTTAATGAGCACTGATTAGAACTGGGATGTAAAGTATGGACCTTTAATAAAAGAAAAAAAACAAGATTGTGCAATGAGTAAAATGTCCACTAGGCTGCGCTGAAGTAATACATTGGTGTGGAAGAGAAGTATGGAAGAGAATTGTGCATTCTTCTCTGGCATTGGAAGTCTCAGTATATGTTTCTCTTTTGTTTTAAGTGCCAGTGTTTAACAAATTCAAGACATTTTATGATGTTGATGTTTCCAAAATATTCAGGAAAGACCAAAGTCATAATGAACCAGAATTCAAATTCAGATGTGGACTTGGACTTAGAACTACTACTCCTACTATGGTATATGTTTGCTAACTTACATTCAGAAAAGTGTGCAGCATCTTGGTCCAGTGCAACTGGGGAAGCAGTGCGTTTACCAAAGACCTGTGCATCAAAGCTAGCATAATCAAAGCGGATCTTGCTGTATTTGTCCAAATTCTTTGCCAGGTTGGCTTGAAGAGCAGTGACAGGCTGTGCAAAACTGTAGCTGTACTGAGGAACCTCAAACTGTCTTGGCAAGCCTGGAGGTCTGCAGAAAAACAAAGCTGTTAACTCACTTCCTGGCTGTTAGATAAGCCATAGTACAAAACATGTTCATTTATTTATTTACGGCAGGAACCAACTGCCCCTTATCAAAACCATTAATCAATGATATATTTATTACAAGCTCACCTATTTAGATTATACTTTGATACATCTCCTTGGAGAATTGTTGAGAGAAGCTTTTTTAAAAAGGACATGAACAAATCAAACATGACTTGTTGCTTTTGACATCTGTTTAATAATATAAGATATAATGAACTAGAGCTGTGTCAGCTATCCTTTATTGTTGCATAGAAAAAGGAAAGTATTAGTTCTGCTGTACTGGCTTTGTGTCCTGTGAGAGGAATTGATGACCCATTAGTTCAAACATAGTTCAAACATAATGCTTGATAAGTGATGTTTGCCTTATTTATTGATATATAAATTGGTCCTTACCTGGACACCCAGTCAGAATTGTGTTCACTTTTTGGACTATCTTCCTGGGATTTAGGAATTTTTCCAGCAGCAGCAATAGGACAACCAGAAAGACTAACAAACAAACAAACAAACAAACAAACAAACAAACTTAAATTGGTACTAGTTTACAATTTACTGAACATATCATGCAATGATACACTTATGTTGTGGGATGATTATATTAACCTTACTCTGGTTTAAACTGGGATTCTTTGTAATATGATTTGAATACTGAAGGGACAAATGCAAATTCATCTACACAGAAATGATTCAAAACCAGGATCTTTAATCTACATTGTACATATTTTACAATCCTAGAATTTATTACTGGGTGTCCTTGTTAAAAATAACTTGCCTGGTCATGTAGGTTTTTTTTTTTGGTTTTTTTTAAACACATGTATGCAACACATTTTCCTAATGACCATATAAACCTAAAATATAAATACAATGTTCTAATCATTTAATGAGAAAAATGATCCAACATGCTTATTCATCCTAACTACAGTACCCTTTCTGATTTTTATGTCACACAGGAGTCAATAGAAACACAGTATTTGGTGCTTGCTCTAGGGTTCCCAACCTAATGCATTTGATCCATTATTATCCTCAAAGACACAGCAAAACAAATACAATAATGATGGAAAAATCATCTAAATAAAAACTTGGCAAAAATCTTGTAAAATCACATATTAAAAAACATTTGTGTTCATCATTATATCGAATAACCTTAACATGATTAATCTGATTTCTTAAGAGGAGTTTTGATTTGAAGTGTCAAAGTTCTTGAAAAAATTAGTGAATGCAGGAATAAAATACAGCCGTATATTCTTTTATAATAAAAAGTGTGACTTACCTCCTGTGTGTGCTGCGGTTACTATTGACATGCCCCCTTCCTGTGCATCCTGGAGTTGGACACTTCAGTACATTCTCATGCATGGCAAGGACTGGGGAAAGGGGAGAGCAGGGGAGACAACAATTCTTAAGGGTGATTTTGAAAAAAGTGAGGTGGGGAAGCATATTTGCATTGCCAATGTTTCATAGCACAATGTTTATCACATGGGCTCAGCTCAGCGCAACACTAATATATTTCCCCCACCTCATTTCCTTTCAATCAGCCTTGAGGAAGCTTTATTGAATATATTTTTGAGGAAACAATAATACAGAATCTTACAGCACACACATAACTAAAATAAAAACAGGTAAAAATTAAATATATAATGGAAATTGGAGATGATATAAAGTATCACTTTAGATCACATAATCACAACATAAGAACATAAGAAAGTTTACAAACGAGAGGAGGCCATTCGGTCCATCTTGCTCGTTTGGTTGTTAGTAGCTTATTGATCCCAGAATCTCATCAAGCAGCTTCTTGAAGGATCCCAGGGTGTCAGCTTCAACAACATTACTGGGGTGTTGGTTCCAGACTCCCACAATTCTCTGTGTAAAAAAGTGCCTCCTATTTTCTGTTCTGAATGCCCCGTTATCTAACCTCCATTTGTGACTCCTGGTCCTTCTTTCTTTTTTCAGGTTGAAAAAGTCCCTTGGGTCGACACTGTCAATACCTTTTAGAATTTTGAATGCTTGAATCAGATCGCTGCGTAGTCTTCTTTGTTGAAGACTGAATAGATACAATTTTTTTTAGCCTGTCTGCATATGACATGCCTTTTAAACCAGGAATAATTCTGGTCGCTCTTCTTGCACTCTTTCTTTTTGTAGCGAGGTGACCAGAACTGAACACAATATTCTAGATGAGGTCTTACTAATGCATTGTAAAGTTTTAACATTACTTCCCTTGATTTGAATTCGACACTTTTCACTCTATATCCGAGCATTTTGTTGGCTTTTTTTTATAGCTTCCCCACATTGTCGTGATGAATACATTTCTGAGTCAACATAAACTCCTAGATCGTTTTCATAGATTCCTTCTTCAATTTCAGTATCTCCCATATGGTATTTATAATGGACATTTTTATTGCCTGTGTGCAGTTCCTTACACTTTTCTATATTAAATGTCATTTGCCCAGCTCTGAATGCTGTCTAGATCATTTTGAATGACCTTTGCTGCTGCAACAGTGTTTGCCACTCCTCCTATTTTTGTGTTGTCTGCAAATTTAACAAGTGTGCTTACTATACCAGAATCCAAGTCATTAATGTAGATTAGGAAGAGCAGAGGACCTAATACTGATCCCTGTGGTACACCACTGGTTACCTCGCTCCATTCTGAGGTTTCTCCTCTAATCAGTACTTTCTGTTTTCTACATGTTAATCACTCTCTAATCCATGTGCATGCATTTCCTTAAATCCCTACTGCATTCAGTTTGAAAATTAATCTTTTATGCAGGACTTTATCAAAAGCTTTCTGGAAATCTAAATAGACCATGTCGTATGCTTTGCAATTACCATTGTCAATGTTGCATCCTCAAAAAAATTAAGCAGGTTATTTAGACATGATCTGCCTTTCCTAAACATGTTGTAAGCATTGTAAACATGTATAACTTTGATTTACAAACTATCAACTGATAACTCAGTGGCTAGAGTGCTGTCCTGTAGAACAAGAAGGCTATTTTTGAATTTGAACTCTGGCTCAGGCCTGCTCTTGTCAACCCAGCTGTGAATGAATGGAAAATCCCGCCTTCCAGTGAGCACAGAGAAATGGGAACCCCTTGCATTTCTTACACTATAAAAATGAACAGGCTCAAAACATGTTTAGATGAGCTTTACCCATTACTGCAACTGAAACAGACTTTCCTTCTGCAAACAATTAGTGCCATTGTAGACTGTCAAGTCCATCTGCAGTGGATTTGTATATATGTTCAGAAGCACCTGTGCTCAATGCAATTGTATTAATTATTCCAGGAGCAAAAAAACACACACTGCTTAAAACAGTCATGTGCTGTTCTGTTTGTACAGATCTGACACTCTCTGGTCCTGACAGCACATACAATCTAAAAAGTGATTATATACAGCAGGTAAATGTGTTTTCTATGTTTTCCCTTTTCTAATAGTTTCTGTATTATATTACTTAGCCTAGAATGAAAGTTATGACAAATAGAATCTTTAGAATACTACCAAATACTACCATTTTATGTAGCATTATTATAAAATAATTTTACATAATTCTCTTAGTTATTTGTATTTGGTATTATAAGGATAGTGGCACCATAACTGAGCTGTATTTAAATTCAATAAAATAGTATTTCAGTGCTGCACTGTTTCTGAAAAGGTGCTTCCATAAATAAGACTACTTTTGAATTCCTGACTTCTTGTTGAGGCTCAAAGATTAAATACAAGCTATTTTCTGTACTTACTCTCTGGTGGCACTCGGACCTTATGAGGGCATCCTGAAAGACTTCTGTGATGTGGGTAGAGTCCTGTCACATGACCAGTGCCATCACAACCTGGTGTAGGGCACTTTGTTTCCTTCTTATCTGATCTTGGAGATTCTGAAAAGATACAGAGTAAACTAACAACAAATATAAATGAACTATTTTGCTTTAAATAACTAGACTTTAAAATGTTATGTTGTAATTTGTGCTGCAGTCTTAAAATATGTGCTTGTTTCTCTGCCTTTTTTACTCAGGGAGATAACATGCATCTATCTGCCCAGTATTACATGTGCAGCAGTCACCTGTTTCGAGCTTGGGTACCTGCCCCTTGTCAAGTCTATTTCTGTCTCTTTTTTCCACACACTTATCAACTGTTACATTTTTAGCAGCCTGTTGTGCTGGAATTATCATGCTTCTATGCTTGAATATTTGCCACACTGCTTAAGATAGTGGTATTTTTCATATTCAAAGATGTCCTTCCAATTTTTAAGGATGATTTCAGACTTAAACTACAGCTTAACTAAAATGACTGACTAACAAAAGTGTTTTTTTATAGAAAAATGCATATTTTGTATGTTGATTCCTTAATAATAATAATAATAATAATAATAATAATAATAATAATAATAATAATACTTGGGAGTAGATGTACTAAGATGGGGGCAGTTGCAGAGCAAACATACCGCAATTTGCATTTTCGTTGCAACACTTAGCAAAGTAAACATTTTGTCGTATGTACTAAGAGAAGATATGTTAATGAAACGTGTCGCAATATGCTAATTTAAATATTTGTTGTGTTTTCTTAGTGAGATCTCTATTGCGAGAGTCATGCGACATTGTTCAAATAAATAGCGGGAGTTGAGTTGTGGTTTGCTGCAGCAGAGGGTGCCCAAAGGATAATGTCTGTACATGCAAGTGCGCAAGAAGCAAAATAACATTGTTTTTGTTGAATGTAAACATCATCTATACAATGCATTCTGTTTCATCTTCAGTTTACCTATTTTAATACTACATATATATATATATATATATATATATATATATATATATATATATATATATATATATATATATATATATATATATATATACAGTACTGTGCAAAAGTTTTAGGCAGGTGTGAAAAATGCTGTAAAGTAAGAATGCTTTCAAAATAGACATGTTAATAGATTATATTTATCAATTAACTAAATGCAAAGTGAGTGAACAGAAGAAAAATCTAAATCAAATCCATATTTGGTGTGACAACCCTTTGCCTTCAAAACAGCATCAATTCTTCTAGGTACACTTGCACAAAGTCAGGGATTTTGTAGGCATATAGTCAGGTGTATGATTAAACAATTATACCAAACAGGTGCTAATGATCATCAATTCAATATGTAGGTTGAAACACAATCATTAACTGAAACAGAAACAGCTGTGTAGGAGGAATAAAACTGGGTGAGGAACAGGCAAACTCAGCTAACAAGGTGAGGTTGCTGAAGACAGTTTACTGTCAAAAGTCATACACCATGGCAAGACTGAGCACAGCAACAAGACACAAGGTAGTTATACTGCATCAGCAAGGTCTCTCCCAGGCAGAAATTTCAAGGCAGACAGGGGTTTCCAGATGTGCTGTCCAAGCTCTTTTGAAGAAGCACAAAGAAACGGGCAACGTTGAGGACCGTAGACGCAGTGGTTGGCCAAGGAAACTTACTGCAGCAGATGAAAGACACATCATGCTTACTTCCCTTCGCAATCGGAAGATGTCCAGCAGTGCCATCAGCTCAGAACTGGCAGAAAACAGTGGGACCCTGGTACACCCATCTACTGTCCGGAGAAGTCTGGTCAGAAGTGGCCTTCATGGAAGACTTGCGCCAAAAAGCCATACCTCCGACGTGGAAACAAGGCCAAGCGACTCAACTATGCACGAAAACACAGGAACTGGGGTGCAGAAAAATGGCAGCAGGTGCTCTGGACTGATGAGTCAAAATTTGAAATATTTGGCTGTAGCAGAAGGCAGTTTGTTCGCCGAAGGGCTGGAGAGCGTACACGAATGAGTGTCTGCAGGCAACAGTGAAGCATGGTGGAGGTTCCTTGCAAGTTTGGGGCTGCATTTCTGCAAATGGAGTTGGGGATTTGGTCAGAATGAATGGTCTCCTCAATGCTGAGAAGTACAGGCAGATACTTATCCATCATGCAATACCATCAGGGAGGCATCTGATTGGCCCCAAATTTATTTTGCAGCATGACAACGACCCCAAACATACAGCGAAAGCCATTAAGAACTATCTTCAGCGTAAAGAAGAACAAGGAGTCCTGAAGTGATGGTATGGCCCCCACAGAGCCCTGATCTCAACATCATCGAGTCTGTCTGGGATTACATGAAGAGAGAGAAGCAACTGAGGCTGCCTAAATCCACAGAAGAACTGTGGTTAGTTCTCCAAGATGTTTGGGCCAACCTACCTGCCGAGTTCCTTCAAAAACTGTGTGCAAGTGTACCTAGAAGAATTGATGCTTGATGCTGTTTTGAAGGCAAAGGGTGGTCACACCAAATATGGATTTGATTTAGATTTTTCTTCTGTTCACTCACTTTGCATTTAGTTAATTGATAAATATAATCTATTAACATGTCTATTTTTGAAAGCATTCTTACTTTACAGCATTTTTTCACACCTGCCTAAAACTTTTGCACAGTACTGTATATATAGCCCCTCGCTAAACCAGATTATGTTTGTCTGACATCAGGAGGTTTTGGGTTTTAAAAAAATTACATCGCACACACATACATTTATAGGGCTCAATATATTTTAAATGTGTACATCATTGCACTGAAATAACACTAATGTGTTTTGGGTAGGCAACACATTACATTACGTAACAATATAAATCTGTACAGTACGCCTATGCAGTACAGTAGTAAAATCAAATGAATACCTAGCACACTTTCTTTTTGCTTTAGCCCGTAGGATACCGGTGTGGTAACACAAAATAAATCATGTAAATGGTTATAAAAAGCTTTTACAGAAGGACATATGTCTACTGGGAGTGAACTGAAAGTAAGGATTGACTTATAATTCCATGGTTGATATGAAAATTATAACAATATATTAATAATTAATCAAATACAATGCTGCTTAGTTATCATGTGACCCTTTGTATCACTGAACCGGCTAGGCAATATGGTCATGTCTTCCATTTTCCCCATAGTGCCATTTCACTCCCACTAGCATTCTCACTATGAGGCAAAAGACAGTGAAGTCCCTAAACTGACTACCTTTGAGCAGCATTTTATAATAAAGGTTGCACAGCAGAACATGCATGCTGTACAATTTATACATTATTTAACTTAACATTAAAATAGTTAAGCATAGAAAGAACCACTTCACAAGGAGTTGTGAAACAGCCTGCTGCTGTCCTCATTAATTCACCATATATTTTACTTAGGCTTTTCTATCATTGTTCAGTCGATCTGATTGAGACTAGTCAATTTAATGGGACGTTATCAAGCAAAAATCATCCCACAGGAATTGGCCAGTAGGTACCTACCAGCCTAATAACCCCTAAATCTACCCGCTCCCCCTAAACCTACAGCTAACCTAATAACTACCCCTAAACCTAACCTCAACCCCTAAACCTAACTGTGTTACTATTAAAGTAATTTTTACTATTATTTCAACACCGTTTTTTTTATCATCCTCTAGCAGCTACTACATCCGACATCCATTAAAGCGCTTGATCCAGACCTACTTTACCTGTTGGTACGCTAGTAGGTACTGTACCTACTGGCCCATTCCTATAGGATGATTTTTGCTTGATAATGTCCCATTTAATCGACTGATCTCAATCAGATCGGGTGCATTGTTAACATTCTGTCATTTATTAAAAATCTATCTTCAAAATAGCAGATCTCGTGCCTGTGTAGTTACCTCACAGTTACCACTTACAGAAATACTGTATCTCATTCACTGGAATTATTTGACTTATTAATTAGAACAGACTTGATATTTGTATTAGTTTGATTTAAATTGTTGTATGCCATATTGATCTACAGTAACAAAGAGTTTACAACATATTGGGGATGATGTAAGTATAGGCGCAGTGCAAATAATTCAAATTACTGAACACGCACAAATAATGATCCGCAATTATGATAATGAAGGTCTCAATGAGCGCATCAGTCTATTTAGCGGGCACTCTTGTAGAGTTAGGAGTACAGAGAGCAGTAGTCGCTGTATGACATTTGTGGAGCACAAAAATACAAACCAAAAAACATTCAGAGGAAGGTCAGCAAAGTCCTGTTGGCGTATGGAAAAGAAAAAAAAAAGTTTTTTGAGAAGGAGCTAAGACTCTTTACGACTGAGGTCACTCAGCATGAAACATAGTTGTTTGGAAAAGCCTCAGCCAACATCAGTTCTGCTAGTATCCTTAGGAAATTATATGTATTGGCCTGCCCTTTTTAGTATGACATCCAGAAATGTGCCTAGCACTCTGGAAAAGGTGGATTGGGCTATCCCTTCAGACATTCCAACTGTGGTCTGAAAGGAACCAGAGGCTAAGTAGTGTAAAGAACACAGAACTTTCACATTTGCAGGGATCCCTAGCTCATCCCTCACTTCAGCTATGAGGTCAAGTATGACCTGCGGAGTGAGATGATAACGCTTTAGCACCACATCCTCTGGCATCCCTAACAAAGTGACCCTGGGATTGAATATGCAGGGTCTTCTTCGTCTTGCTCTTCTCCGAATGTGTTCCTGTCTCTCCTCAACAAAAGCCAACTGTCGCAGCATCAGGAAGTGTACCACAGCAGTCATCCTGAAGTCAATGACAGGTCTCTGCAGGTTTGTGCTCTTATACAGCTCTTAGTTACTCGCTTCTTGCACCTTGTAAGAAGAGGTGTAACGTTTTTGGAGGGTCAGCAATTGCCTGACTGCAAGGCAAGTTCCTTACATCACATTATAATCTTTGCGCCCGTTTAGTATCCAGATCCCGCCCAATTCCTTGTTCTTTTCTTCATTTGAATGCATTTCAATATAATTAATGGATTAATGATGGCAAAGTGCAAATCTGATAGTGGGTGCAGGACGCCAGGTGAACACCATTCTTTACATAAGCTGCATTTTTAGCAGCCGGTAAAATCAGACTTTACGGCTGCTAAACACGATTTATGACAGCATTATGGGGGTTTTGCACCTGCAAATCACTTTGCGCGTATCCTTATATCACCCCTATTATGTTGTAATTCTTACAAATAACTTTCAGCCATAAGCAAATGTAACTACTATGTATATATGCAGCATCAGTAGTAGTAGTATCACCTAGGATATTGCTCATAAGTTCTGTTTCTTCCATTGACTCATTAATGCTAAATACAATACTTACAACAAAAATTCCTGCGTATTCATTTACCTTTGCAATTGTTATAGCTGTGTCTGCCATCAATGTCTACGAGTCTGCTGTGTCTCCTTTCCCCACTCATTTGTTCCAGTAAGAACCTGTCCATTTCCTTGTAAGCATTGTGAAGGACCTGCCGCTGCTCAGACTGAAGGGCTATGGCCTGTTCCAGGAGACTCAGATTCCCTTTAGCCCTACCGAAATTAAGGGTGTGCTCTGAAACCCCTGCTGACCAGCCATCATCTTCATCAAGAACATCAGCCTTGTCTTCACTTTCACTTAGGTCTTTCCTGGAGCTCAGGGTCTCACCCTGCAGTCTCTTTATTCGCACATCCAGGTCTTGGCAAGAACCTGAATCCATGTCATCATCATACTTCTCTGCATCACTTTTCTTCCCCAGTGACTCTGTTGTGTGATTACCGTTTATGCCATTGACATTCACAAACTTGGACAAGCTCCCCCACTCACTGTCCACAATTTCAGAGTGGCTTTCACTGTGCACTAAAGAGCAATAAGGCACGCTCTCCACCTCTGAAGCAACATTGTTTTCCTCTTTTGCTTGGTCTGGCACATCACCTTCACTGTCTGCTTCTGTGGAGTGGATGCCACTGTCACTCAGGGTGCTTTCAAAGGCAGCATGCTCAGGTGAATCCTCAGGTTCTTGTTTCAGTAGTGTCTTTTCTTCTGCAATGTGGTAGCTGTTTTTACATGAGAGCTGGTCTGTCTCCAAACTCACTCCTAAAGGAAAATTATACAAATAATTTAGTTACGTGAAAGGGCACTTTATACCAATAAGCACATACTAGAACAACAGATGTTTTTTTCTTTCTCCTCTTATGAGGAGATTGTTTCTAAATGATCAACACATGCATTATAAAGCAGAAACTATAGCGCACAGATATTTCCTCCGTTTTTACAAAACGTCTGAATTAATTAAACATTAACTGGAGGGTTTTCCAGATGGGTTTTTTAGTCAATGGGCATTGGCAATATCAGACAAAGCGTCAGTTATATAAAAAATACTTTTGTAATAATAAAGGAGTTTCCAACACAAACATTTTATTTTACATTTTATAACACTTATTTCTTCTCTTTAGAAAAACAAGCTGCAAAATTCATTCTGGATCAAATAATTAATTAATCTGACCCTAAGATTTGTTTAGCTTTAGAAGGCTTTGTAAACTATAGCTTACATTTAGTCATTTATCATGAAATATAAGCTATCATCTAGATCAGGGACACGCAACCAACGGCCTGTTTATCGTCTGAATGCGGATCAGTGTATTAATTCCATTTCATTTATGAATATATAGTAAAACATTTTTTTTACTTTGTTGACTTGCTTTTTCTCATTTTTCACATAAAAAGCAGCACACCTTTCTTTATTCGTACTGCGGAGGGTAATTGCTTCTCATCAACTTAAATCTTCAACTAATTTCATGAGCCTTCCTCTCCTTTCCCAAATGCAAACCGGCTGTATTGAAAGAACCCATTCCCAACATAGGAGGCTTGTTGCTAGGGAGGTGACGTCACTGCCCTGTTCCTTTTGTTGCATTGCTGCTGCTACAACTCAACAACTCATCGGCTAAACTAAAAACCACTTCAGCAAGTAGATATTTAATTTGCTTTGTATTATTATGCAATGAGTGTGTATATGGTAACAGTACAATATTAATACTTTGATTTTAATTGTTTTGTATATTTCTGTTTGCAATGTGTACCGTGCAGTACAAAATAAGATTAACAGTAATTCTAAGGGAAATTGCCTATATATGCCTATGTATATTGCAGCAAAGGGTTAAACTCAGATTATTCTTTAGTAATGTGCGGCCCGCTATAAACATGAGGTTAAACTAGTTTTCTGGATATGCGGCCCTTGGTAAAAGTTTGGTTGAGCACCTAGACTGATCCATCTCTTTTAATCCATCAAATCATTTAAACTAACTTGCTAATAAGACAATTTGACGGTAGAGAATCATCAAGCGCTATTATGAATAGATTCATCCTCAATCATCTTACAGAATTATTACTTCTTAAATGTAACCCATAGTAAGACTATTAAAAACTTTTTTTTTTTTTTTGCCAACTAGGAACAGGCATTGACAGGCACCATCCACTAGGAAACAATGAACTCTGTACAAGAAGGCAAGAAAACAGTTTAGTGGATTCATAAAGTATAAAATGTGATTGACAAAGTGACAAACGTTTCCATGAAAGTGAATTAGAACGGAACGTTAGTGTGCGTTCTTCGATCCCACAGCCAAGCCAATCACCTTTTTACCAGAGGATATTGAAAAGCTAACAACCTGCAGGTGTCCACAGGAGCTCACTGGTTGTCTGACCAGTAAGGGTGACTGTAGTGCAATGAGGCGAAGCAGTCCCTGCCAATTTTACCTCCCCAACCCGCAGGAGCGCCAGTGGCACCCCAGCTTAGATCAGCATATTAACCTGTGCTTCACTGACTGCATGACTCAGCCTGCGTACCACACAGTTGTTCCTTTACCAGATGAATGACTCAATTTTTCTTAAATATTTGTAATCGTGCATTTTCTAAAACGGGTTTCTAATAGTTTAACATGAAAAGAAAGCCTCTGGTGGCTGTAGCTGGTGTGTTTATTGTTCAATATGTTCCTAGGAATAATACAAAATGCAGGTTTATCATGCATGTTTCTAACATGTGGCTGGAGAATGTACTGAGTGAGCATATCGTGGTTATATAAACATCCATTTTTAAATACTCAAGGATCATTCTGAGGTCTTTTGACCCCACAGTCCCTCTTTTACTATATAGTAAGTTCAAGCCTATTAAAAAGATAATCTTCTGTATGCGTTTCATTTTCTGTTTATATTGGAAACTACTAGTCTGGTAATCATGCTCCATTCAGTGCATACTGGATTACCATACTGTACATTTTCAGGTTCTACATCTTAAGTTTAGGGATCTATGGTATTGTCTATTCATATGCCCCATTCAGTGTAAATCCATCATTTATATCTGTTTTTGAATAAACCAGAGCTCCACTAATTTTAATTAAAGCTTCACTGTATCCAGACCAAACTGGATTTATGAGGTGTGCAGAGGTCTGATAATAACCTGCCTGCTGTACTGTGGTGGAAAACATTTTAATCTGAATAGATAAAAAAAAAGCAGCAAATCCATCCAACAAATGGATTAAACGTTAGTCAGTTTTGCATAGTTACAATTAGCAGAACAGGCAACGAGCACTTGTTTTCCATCCAGATGGATGCACAGCCTTTAAAAAAAAAATCTTGGATCCCTACTGTGGTTTCTATATTGGAACAGGTGATCGGTTTGTAATCCAGAATGGCCATTACCAGAGCTCTGCTGCAGAGCAGAAGCTTGGCTCATATCAACAGCAGCACTGCACGACCAAATTGGAGGTTTTTATTCCCCTTATGAAACGCAGATATTCACAGCATCCCACAGGCACAGATTCTTATGTTTTTATTTTTATTTTTTCACTCTAGCTGTTATTTGATTTCCATACACAAACATTCCTTTTAAAGCACACTCTGAGACCACGCAGTGATTTCAACACAATCTTGTGTCATTTTGTAAAATGAGTCCCAAAGTACTCTCTTTAGAAGTAAACTTGACTAGTAAAAGTTAATTGTATGTTCAAAATAACCCGGTTGATGGTTAGGGGAGAGCAAAAAGGGTTATGATAATTGTAATGTAATATGAACCGAGGAAAAAAAGAAATGCCATTTCCAGTGAATCTGCTCAATTCATTGAGCTATTCTCTTGGTCCACTTAACTACCCACATGTGTACAATAATGAGTTGTAGACATTATGCCTAATTATGCATATTTGGGCTGTGTTAGAGGGCCTAACAAAAGCTCTCGAAAGCAACAATTACCTCTGTTGCTTAGTTACATCGTTTAAAATATACCTATTAAGTGCAGATTATAGGGGACTAAAATGCACATGTAAACCACATGTATTGTTGCCAAAATGTTGTTCATAATTCAGTACATTAGAGGCTCATGCTGTTTTGTCTTTGGAAAGGACAGCACATTCAAATAAAATATTAATTGTCCTTCATGGAATGCATTTTTACTGTTTTGTTGCCAAAATGTTTTTCATAGTCTAGTTCATTATCACTTTGTCTGAACAAAAGAGGATGGTTTAAATATAATACATATATCTTATGCTTTAGAAAAGACATAGAAGAGTTTTTTTTAAAGATTAAAGATATAAAATAATTTACTCTATGTAGATCGGAGGTTGAAAATTTATGACAGCCAATGCATTGGAATTTGATAGTACCATTTGGCTAGGACTCATGGGTCATAGCCAATCACAATACAAGTTTCAAAGCAGCATATGTCACATGCACCTATCTATAGCCAGTAATATTAGTGCTTGAGTCTCTAAACAACACAAGTAGACAGAATACCCAAAGATAGTGTACTTGGAAATTGCTCTGCAACCAAGTTTATCAGCTTTTTAAATGTAAAAAGACACAAGCAATGTCAACTTGAAGGACTGGGAAGTTTAAAAAAAAAAAAGCATGAGACATTATGGGATTGCTGCTAACCGTCTTTATGAAGAGCCTAGTTTACAAGGCATTGTTACATAATACAGTAAACTGTGCATTAATTCAGAAAAACTGCTACATTTTTAGAGGTGTACATGTCAGGGTACGTACACCTTTACAAATCAAAGTGCCTCCATCTTGATTGTTCAGGTTGCAGAAATACTAATATTTTGGCATTCTGCATTTCTTATTCAAGTGTTCAAGAGTTATTGAATAAGTGATCTGAACTTACTTAGCTTATAAAACAGAGGGTTTAGGGGAGACTTGATCAAAGTATTTAAAATCTTAAAATGGATCAACAAACCCAGTTACTATTTGGTAGTTAGAGCAGAGAACAGAGCAAGAGAAAATATTGGGAAGTTGTGGAGACAGAGCAGGGCAGAGGGAAGCAGGAACCTTTTCATACTGAAAGTGGTAGATGTGTGGAATGAATTGTCAAGTCAAGCTGCAGATTCATTGGGATCATTCAAGAACTGTCTAGATGTGGCTTTGGGAACAGTTAACTTTTAGGAACTGGACGTATCAGTTGGTTGAATGGCCTCCACTCATTCGTAACATGTAACTTTTCCTGTTTTGTGGACACAGAGGCTTCAAGTTTGGAGGAAATAAGTTTCAATTATAAGGTTCAGTGGGCAATTATTGTGATTTAAAACACAGTTAATTTTAAAAAGCTCAACAAATGTTGACAATATTGATGTGTATAAAACATACAAGTGATCATGACTAAAATAATTAACTAAGTAAACAGAAAAAAACAGTTCATTCAGCAGTAATGTGTTTGCCCAGCTTTACTGTTGTGCAATGCCAATCAACCAACAACCTGCCTAAGCAGAGAAAAAAGTGCAATATATAATCAGCATACTTAATATAAAGGATATAAATTTGAAAGAACTACAGTTACAAACTAGTATGCAACAGATGACATTTCACTGTCAACTGTTTGTAAAAGCAGACAAAAACAACAGGACATCTGTCTACCTGCTAGAGAGTCAGTGCTCCTTGACTCTTCTTTGTCCTCTGATTCTGTGAAGTCCTTATTCTCCTCCTCGCAGTCATTGCTGGGACTGTAATGACGTGGTTTCATCAGAAGAGACTTCCTCTTGTTAACTGGGGCTCCATATACGACTTCCTTGGCACTTCTCTTTCTTGCCATGGAGCCATAGGCACTGGGAGAGAGCAGACAAAGAGCAATGAAGCACACATGTTGCTATGGCTACATATTTGGGGGATTCATAGTTTGTTGACTGTTTCAGATCTGCAGCTAATTCACTATTTTTTTTTTAACATGTTTGCCAATCATATGCCATCTGGAAAACAAAAAAAAATATGCAGTCTTCATATACCAAGACTCACATAATTTCCTCTAAATTATTATCTATAAAGTATAGTCCTATTTTCCACCGAGAGCATCTATTGTTACAACTGCTTCAAAAAGAAATGTAGTAATTTACTGAGCTGGTATGAATTCTGAATGTTACCCTTTTAAGAAACAAACAACAGTCTGGGAAAACCAAGCACACAACAATATATACAGCCCTAAGGCAGCTCCCCATGTAGATGATTGTTGTAACCAGCATAAATATCATTTATTTTTTAACAAGGCCATTTAGTCTTCAAACACATAAACCAGAAATCAAAAACAATAATAATATGTATAGGAGATGACTGCATTTACAAAATGTCTTTGAACAAGCCATCTGAAAAAAAAAAAAAAAAATCTGTACAATGAATTCTAGCACTGCAAACCTTTGTAATTTTTGTGATAATGAGTGACATGGTTTACATGCACTTGAAAATCGACTCTACAGCCATGACTGTGTGACGTTGTCACGCGAATACATCGTGAAACAGCAAAAGGACGTCCTTTTGGCAGCACGACTTAGCTGCTGTGCCTTGACATGGTGAAAAAAAACCTGTAGCAGTCCACTTTAAGTGAAGAAATAGCATGCTAGTGGACAGATAATTAAGTAAGCACATTATTACTAGTTCTGTTTTTTTAAAACAACTTATTATCCTTTCTACTACTGTATACATACATACACCTACAGCTCTCTTGTTTTTTTCACTATCTGACTTACACATCTAAATACTGTCAAGGGTTGTGAATAGTGAAGTGACCTTATACTATAAAGTACAGTACAAGGTTACAGTCAACATGCCCTAACCAGGAATAAACTGAATTGATGAATAATCAAATTCTGAAACAACGAGGGAGCACTGTGGTAAACAAAAATAGTTAATATAATAAGCAACCGTTGAAAATGAACAAATACAATCAATATGGGAAGTATTTTTAATGTACAGTAGGTACTGAATAAACCTATGTACTTATGTGTATTATATTACCATTTGGTCGTGTTTAACAAATCTTTATACAATATAAGCCTGCTGTTTTCTTTTTACCTGTCCCCAATAGAGATTATTTTAAATAGGCAAGCATATGTACTCATAAATACATTCATTCTTACCTGAGAGCCTGTGCTATACAGTCTACAGGAACTGTCAACAAGAAAAGAAAGTGAGAAAAATGAGTATGTTTACATTTCCGCTGCGATAGTTTTTAATGCACGCACCTGTTTAACAGTAACAGTGCCAGACCTGCCAAAAACACAGGTGAGCTCTAATTACACAAATCGTCTACACAGCCACAAGTTAAGTTCAAACCTTTAAATTGCTTTATCTAAATTGAAAGTGCATAAACATAAATATTGTTTGATATGGGTTTGTACATGTTAAAAAACACAGAGCATGTTTTGTTGTTAGTTGTCAATGGGAGATTTCCAATTTCTTATAAGGAAACTTAAAATTAGAAGAAAGATACTAAGATACTTTTGTAGCATTAAAAAAATATGAAATTCCTTATTGGGCACAGTTTCACAGTTTATCGTACGCTGTTATTTGTACCTGTGCATGTAATGCATTGCTCTTGTTTTCTTAATAGTAATAAACTCATTAATCACATTACAATGCATTTAAACAGAAAGCACATTGAGATGTAGCATCTCATTTATGACCTTGTTCATAGATATTTCATACATGTATTCAATTACGTAATTGGTCAATAGGAGGATACCTAAAAGTCTTTGGATACTTGGGTAATGATGCACCTTTGTCGGCTATTTTAATTAAATCTATAATACAAATGTACTTTTCGTTTAATTTGAGCTAATACTCCACTTTAATGAACACATTGTGCATAATGTTATATTTGTGCACTTCAGCCTTCAAAAAATATAATAAGGGAAATAATCCACTCAAGGATTAAAATGGTACTTCAGGGGTAATGAATGTAGTGAAGGAGCATTACAGAGGCCCTAAACACAGGAACTTGCATGTTTTATGGTGTGATAGTCGGGATTTACCAACTCACCCTTGCTTCCTTTGCGTGTTTGAAGCCTCTTCTCTTCACTTTCTGCTTCCATCTACATGAAAAAGAAAAATATGAAAATTACTAAGACAACTTACTATGGCTAGCCAGGAGACTTTTTCAACCTGAAAAAAGAAACAAGGGCCTGGGGTCACAAATGGAGATTAGATAAAGGGGCTTTCAGAACAGAAAATAGGAGGCACTTTTTTACACAGAGAATTGTGAGGGTCTGGAACCAACTCCCCAGTAATGTTATTGAAGCTGACACCCTGGGATCCTTCAAGAAGCTGCTTGATGAGATTCTGGGATCAATAAGCTTCTAACAACCAAACTAGCAAGATGGGCCGAATGGGCTCCTCCAGTTTGTAAACGTTCTTATGTTCTTATGTTCTCAAGATGTTAGAGTGATGTGCCAGAATTGTTTCACAGTTGCTACAGATGTTCTTTACAACTTGTAGGTTTGGTTTGATTTTCCTTTTTTTGTTCATGCACAGGATTGGTTATGCTTTTTTAACAATAGGTTGTACCATTGGCTAATTATGATTGAAGGATAACCACAAAACCAACACATTGTTCCAGGTTTAATATACCCTGTTAAAATGTAAAAATTATACTGACATTTTTAACACAAGATTCCATGGAGTAAACATTTCTCCCAAATGATTTAGATTCAGTTTTATTTTAAAAAGTATTGTAAATCACATACTGTATAAGAACCAATCACAGTTGGGGATGTGTCAAAATACCTGTATACAAATGTTATCCCATGCATAAAACACATTTCTCAAGTAAAAAAACAAACACAACAAAACTAGATAGGGGTTCCTGAGTACAATGTTATTTTTTTTCTAATTTGCAATATGGTGATATCTGTACGCCATTAATATCTCATAAGATATATCACCCTACACACAATGTATATTTAGTTCTATTGTTTTATTGAATTATTTATAAATGAAAAGTGTGTATTCCTCCACAGTGTTCCTCTGCATTGTCCAGTAAGACAGATTTACTTGATTTACTGTATAGTAAGCATGTAACCAGGCAACAGGCAACATTCAATTATCTGTATTTGTACTTGGTCTGATTATGACAACAACGCAATTGCATAAAAGTTAAACCTTAATGCTGTAAACAAGATTTTTACAGTATCACCAACCCTTTATGTCAGTGCAAAAATGTAGGTATCTACATAAAATGTAATAACTATACTGTAATAAATCTTGACATTTTGTCAAAATTTGTATCCTACTGACAGTTTGTTGATATACTTGATAGACAAAGAGAAGGAGATACCTTTTATTGGACTAACTAAATTCAGTAAGGTCAATTTTGCTTAAATAACCACCTTTATTATAATACAAAAATCTTATGAATTCCAAAAACATTGAACACAAACAATTTTTGAAGAAAAATAAGTAAAGTAAAAATAGTTGCACCACAGTCTCATCCTTCAGAGCATACTGGTGCCGCCTGCTAAAAAACAAAAAAATAAAATAATAAATCTATGCGAAGTGTTCATCCTGTGAACAAAAAATAGTCGGCAGAGGAGCATCGTATACCCCCCACCCACCTCCGGACGAGGCTGGGAGTGAGGTGGTGGTGGTTGGGGAGGAGGTGGTAATTTGAAAACACGGCAGCATTGAGCTTGCGAGGTAGGTTTATATACCTTATAGGTTGATGGAAACTTGCTTGTAATTGGTTTGTAGATTGAGCAAGGAATGTACTAGGCTCTTGTACTATAGATTTCCTGCCTGAAAACCTCACAAGCTTTATATTAATCACAAGCTTTCAAAACCTCAGAGTTCTCTTCTTCAGGCAAAAGTAGAAAAGAGAGATAGTGATTGATTATCATCTCTGGACTGATACGGCTACCATTTCACTGATCATTGTTAACATATTTGTGGAAACGTTGACAGATGGCATCACAATGACCACAACTGTGTTGAAAACATCAATGTCAGCATCTGACATCACCACAGAATGCCGCAACTGTTTCCTTAGTGCCACGTTATAAAGTGTTCTATTTTCAATCCTTTTAGAGTTTTAATTTAACCTTTCAGTTCTTTAATTTTAGGATAGGGAGATTCCGTACTTAGAGGGAATGTTGCCAAGTGCCATTGGGATTTATTCCCTGGATTTTTATAACGTAATGGGTATCAGAACTCCTGCGGGTTGGCATGGAAAAGCAGATTTTCTTCAGTCGTCCTCCATATACAACCATTCTTTTGGGGGATACTCTCATCTAGCCTAAATCTTTTAAGCCAAAAGGGATAACAAAATTCCAGATGCTCTGCAGCCCCGTATTAAACATGACCCTCATAATTTATTCCTGTAGCTGTGTTTCCTTTTTAAATCTTCCTTTTTAAATCTTCCTTTTTGTAAATCTTCCATGTACCGTAATTTATTTATTTTAAAAATGACTAATGGATGGTTGAGGAATACAAGACATGAAAAAAGGAATGCCATATTAATAAAAAAACCAACACAGTGATGTAGAAAAATATCTGAAACTGTGCACACACACAAAAATAATAATAATTTGATACAGAAAAAAAACACATTAACACTATTATGTAAAAGCACTGAAGGTATGTATTTAAAAAAAAAAAAAAAAGTTGATAAAAACTATCCACTTTCACTCGGTGGTGCTTACGGATCCCAAATAATAATAATAATAATAATAATAATAAACTATTAAATATAATTATTCCAGGCTGATGGATGTGCATAGTGTTCACAGGCTCTGAAACCTCTGAGTCACAGGATACGCTGTTACTCCAGTGGTAATGGGAAACATGACTCCTCTTTCTCATTTGCTGCTGTGATTGAAGGCACTGACCTGTCATACATTTATAATAGGGGAGCAGGTGTGGCAGTGATGGACCTTAATTTCCTTTAATAAAGCTTTTATGTGCCACACTCTTACTGCCACACTGTGCTCTCCAAGGTCCTGCTTATAATAGGTTCATTACTTTTGATTACTATAGCCTATTGAGAGAAACAACTCCCAAACACTGCAGATTACATTCTGTAAAAGTAATGTCCTCGATTAGTTCATTACACTCTTCCACATTACACAACAACCAGCACATTTAACAACAGCTCTTGAAAGACAAAACTATTAAAATTGCCAGTAATGTTTTGTGCTCTCTTTATGACACATGGCTCCATTTTATTTTTATATATTTTTATTTACCACAAGTAAGTTGTTTACAGTGTTACAGGTACAACCTTGATGAAAATCTTGTTTTATGACCCTAAAATCTTTCAGTCTCAGCGTACCCTGTCCTACTGATTGATCTTTCATACATTTAAAAACATACAAAAAAAAACAAAAACATTTTATCCAAGGCCATGTGGATACAGTGACCTTCAATTTTCATACATTTACATAATTGTTTAATCTGCATTAATGTTTGGTAGGTTGTTTACATCCAGTGACTGTTTCCTATGAAATCGATTAAAAACAATTTTAGGAAAGCAATTGCGTGAACATTTTTCGAATGATTTACACCCTGAAATAATCAGTATTCAATTAAAAAATTGAATTCAGTTCTCAATTGAGGGCCATTGAATAAAAACAAAACAACATGATAGGCCAAAGGTGTGACATCCTGCCAAAATAATTTGACCACACACCATACTGTATTCAGTTTCCTTGTAGAGTAACCTCATTTAGAAGTTAGGGTATGGTTAATTCACTGAACACGACTTCTAATTCCTTTCTTCTGAATGCTACTGTCCATTAAGGCTTTCCCATTGAAGTATTTTTGTGTTTAATAAATCAATTAGCTTCTAACAATTATTTAATATGTTTCAGAATATCAAATTACTGTCCTCTTTGAACACCACATTCTGTGTTTGACTAATCCTCATAGAAACTACTAATAACAAAGAATTGAATTGTAAATTCTTTCATCTTTTTTTCTCCACCCTTTGTGAATATAAAACCAATACCTGTCTGAAAATAGATTACAAATATGTGTACAATTATTCAATGGCTGGTTTTGTGGGGCACTCTGATGCAACTATCTGCAAACTAAATATATGTATTATAATGTACATAACTGGTATAGTAGCAGTACTCAATTGTTTAAGATATTAGCAATTACTGTAAGTCCAGTATGTCAAGGTTTCACTGCTTAAACAAAAATCAGATACGTGTATATGAGACAAAATATGGCACAATTGGTTATAGGGAAAAATACATTCATGAAACATTTGCTTCCTGTGTTTGTATGTGTTTTCACGTGTGGCTGGATATATGCATGCTATTGAAACAAAATTCAAACAAATACTGCATTTAATTTGTGAGACATAAAATAACGAACACACAGAAGATAGAAGCAATGTTGGTTTTGCGTATTTTTTGCCATTATGATCTTTCACGTGGATGATCTCATGCATGCAGAAACTAACATAGTGTAAAGCGCATCTACAGTGGCTCTCAAAAGTATTCACCCCCCTTGGACTTTTCCACATTTTATTGTGTTACAACATGGAATCATAATGGATTTAATTAGGAGTTTTTGCCACTGATCAACACAAAAAAGTCCATAATGTCAAAGTGAAAAATAAAATCTACAAATTGTTCTAAATTAATTACAAATATAAAACAGAAAATATTTGATTGCATAAGTATTCACCCCCTTTGTTATGACACACCTAAATAAGCTCTGGTGCAACAAATTGTCTTTAGAAGTCACATAATTAGTTGAATGGAGTCCACCTGTGTGCAATTAAGGTGTTTCACATGATTTCAGGTTAAATACACCTGTCTCTGGGAGGTCCCACAGTAGATTAGTACATTTCCTAACAAAAACTACATCATGAAGACGAAGGAACATTCAAAGCAAATCCGGAATAAGGTTCTTCAAAAGCACCAATCAGGGGTAGGATATAAGAACATTTCCAAGGCATTGAATATCCCCCGGAGCACAGAAAAGTCCATTATTAAGAAATGGAGAGAATATGGCACAACTGTGAATCTGTCTAGAACAGGCAGTCCTCAAAAACTGAGTATCCGGGCGAGAAGGACACTAGTCAGGGAGGCCACCAAGAGGCCTATGGCAACTCTAAAGGAGTTAGAGTCTTCCACGGCTGAGCTGGGAGACACTGTGCATACGGCAACAATAGCCCGGATGCTGCACAAAACTGGCCTTTATGGGAGAGTGGCAAAAAGAAAGCCATTGTTGAAAAAAACTCACATCAAATCTCGGCTAGAGTTTGCCAGAAGGCATGTGGGAGACTCTGAGACCAAGTGGAAGAAGATTCTATGGTCTGATGAGACCAAAATAGAGCTTTTTGGCCTCAACGCTAAGTGCTATGTTTGGCGCAAGCCTAACACCGCTCATCATCCTGAGAACACCATCCCTACCGTGAAGCATGGTGGTGGCAGCATCATGCTATGGGGATGCTTCTATGCGTCAGGGCCTGGAAAGCTTGTGAAGATAGAGGGCAAAATGGATGCAGCAAAGTAAAGAGAAATCCTGGAGGAAAAATGACCCCAAACATACAGCCAAAGCCACACTGGAATGGCTTAAAAACAAAAAGGTCAATGTCCTGGAGTGGCCCAGACAAAGCCCGGACCTCAATCCAATTGAGAATATGTGGAAAGAGTTGAAAATTGCTGTTCACCAAAGGTCCCCATCCAACTTGACGGAGCTTGAGCAATTTTGCAAAGAAGAATGGGCAAAAATTGCAGTGTCCAGATGTGCAAAGCTGGTAGAGACTTATCCAAATAGACTCATGGCTGTAATTGCTGCCAAAGGTGCCGCTACCAAATATTGACTCAAGGGGGTGAATACTTATGCAATCAATTATTTTCTGTTTTGTATTTGTAATTAATTTAGAACAATTTGTAGATTTTATTTTTCACTTTGACATTATGGGCTTTTTTGTGTTGATCAGTGGCAAAAACTCCTAATTAAATCCATTTTGATTCCATGTTGTAACACAATAAAATGTGGAAAAGTCCAAGGGGGGTGAATACTTTTGAGAGCCACTGTATACAGTATATCACAGTCCCAGAGTTATTTTATGCCCCAGTATTTCATTTTACTTGCCTCCAACATTTTCACAAACCATTTAACCAGTATAATGCTTAATTCTTAGGTCACTCTCTGATAAGATTACTTGTTTAGGCAGACTGGATATAAAGATTAGCCACAGTGGGTGATGTTTGAAATGTAGAAGATTAGATATAGATTTAAAATTGTTTTATCATAGCTCTGAGTGAAATAAATTTAAAAAACAATATTGCACATGTCAACAGCAAACCCTGCCGTTCTGCAGTTTAAAGGAAATGTATTATTATTATTATTATTATTATTTTACAAGGAATTATTTTAACACTGTCTGTTTTCTTCACAGGATATTAAAAAAGCTAGTAAAACATTGTTGCTAGCACACAGGATCATCAGTCTAATATAACTGCATAATGAAGGAGATAAGAACAGAATTTGCCATATGCACTTCCCACTTATCAATGATTCTTTTAAAGAATAAAAGAATAAAAAAGTGAGATTTGGCAAAATCCAGTGTGTGGGAGTGTTGTATTTTTCATTCTGACATGTGGTCTCGTATGCACCTGTGATGAGACTAATCCAGGAGTGCAGAGGTTTCATTTATTGTGGTTGAATGGTTAATTTTCTAACTGTGCTCCTTCTTACCTTTGTTTGCTTACAGGTTGATTTACAAGTTGTTCCAGAGAGTTCTAACTTCTCAGTACAACCGGAAGTCTGTGACTGCTTCAGTATGCAGGGGTGAAATTCATTCTCTGTGGACAGAAATAGATATTCAATAGATTTCAATGTTATGAAATACTTCCAGTTCTTAGAAATAAATATGTAAATACTGATATATATATATATATATATATATATATATATATATATATATATATATATATATATATATATATATATATATACAGTACTGTGCAAAAGTTTTAGGCAGGTGTGAAAAAATGCTGTAAAGTAAGAATGCTTTCAAAAATAGACATGTTAATAGATTATATTTATCAATTAACTAAATGCAAAGTGAGTGAACAGAAGAAAAATCTAAATCAAATCCATATTTGGTGTGATAACCCTTTGCCTTCAAAACAGCATCAATTCTTCTAGGTACACTTGCACAAAGTCAGGGATTTTGTAGGCATATAGTCAGGTGTATGATTAAACAATTATACCAAACAGGTGCTAATGATCATCAATTCAATATGTAGGTTGAAACACAATCATTAACTGAAACAGAAACAGCTGTGTAGGAGGAATAAAACTGGGTGAGGAACAGCCAAACTCAGCTAACAAGGTGAGGTTGCTGAAGACAGTTTACTGTCAAAAGTCATACACCATGGCAAGACTGAGCACAGCAACAAGACACAAGGTAGTTATACTGCATCAGCAAGGTCTCTCCCAGGCAGAAATTTCAAGGCAGACAGGGGTGTCCAGATGTGCTGTCCAAGCTCTTTGAAGAAGCACAAAGAAACGGGCAACGTTGAGGACCGTAGACGCAGTGGTCAGCCAAGGAAACTTACTGCAGCAGATGAAAGACACATCATGCTTACTTCCCTTCGCAATCGGAAGATGTCCAGCAGTGCCATCAGCTCAGAACTGGCAGAAAACAGTGGGGCCCTGGTACACCCATCTTCTGTCCGGAGAAGTCTGGTCAGAAGTGGCCTTCATGGAAGACTTGCGGCCAAAAAGCCATACCTCCGACGTGGAAACAAGGCCAAGCGACTCAACTATGCACGAAAACACAGGAACTGGGGTGCAGAAAAATGACAGCAGGTGCTCTGGACTAATGAGTCAAAATTTGAAATATTTGGCTGTAGCAGAAGGCAGTTTGTTCGCCGAAGGGCTGGAGAGCGTACGAATGAGTGTCTGCAGGCAACAGTGAAGCATGGTGGAGGTTCCTTGCAAGTTTGGGGCTGCATTTCTGCAAATGGAGTTGGGGATTTGGTCAGAATTAATGGTCTCCTCAATGCTGAGAAGTACAGGCAGATACTTATCCATCATGCAATACCATCAGGGAGGCATCTGATTGGCCCCAAATTTATTCTGCAGCATGACAACGACCCCAAACATACAGCGAAAGTCATTAAGAACTATCTTCAGCGTAAAGAAGAACAAGGAGTCCTGGAAGTGATGGTATGGCCCCCACAGAGCCCTGATCTCAACATCATCGAGTCTGCCTAAATCCACAGAAGAACTGTGGTTAGTTCTCCAAGATGTTTGGGCCAACCTACCTGCCGAGTTCCTTCAAAAACTGTGTGCAAGTGTACCTAGAAGAATTGATGCTTGATGCTGTTTTGAAGGCAAAGGGTGGTCACACCAAATATGGATTTGATTTAGATTTTTCTTCTGTTCACTCACTTTGCATTTAGTTAATTGATAAATATAATCTATTAACATGTCTATTTTTGAAAGCATTCTTTCTTTACAGCATTTTTTCACACCTGCCTAAAACTTTTGCACAGTACTGTATATACTGTATATATCAGAGGTAACAAATATCACCATCAAATGATGACTTTAATAGGAATACTACATTGAATGTGTATTTCCTGGTTGTATGTTAATCATAAAATGACCATTGCATTCAGGTCGTTTATTAAACAAAGTAAGATACATTTATGCACATTTGTCAATTATTTCTTATTTCATATAATAAACAGGCACACTGTGAAGCAACTATGGTAAACTATTTTATATTTAGACAGAAATATAAATGTACTTCATTAATAATTCAACACTGATTGATACTGTTAACATGTAAAAATGCATTCTAGAATAGCTGGAATTAATTGCCCACCAAGGGAAAACAATCATTAAGACAAATTAAGTATTTTAAATGTACACATTCTCTTTTGAAGTATCTTAAAGTAAAGCAGTACATGTTATCATCATCCTGTCCAGTTATTTATGTACTCTGCATTATACTAACTTATTACACCTCTATTGAACATTTCAATTTGTCACAATTAGAATTTTAATTTGTTCTAAAAGATGTAAAGCATACAGACTATTTTAGTACCCAATACAATACAGAAACAAATATGATGGGAAAGAGTCCATTCGGTCCATGTAAGCTCATCCAGTTCCCAGTAGCTGATTGATCTAAAAACCTTGTCAATGATCCAAGTGACTCTGCCTCAACAACATGACTAGGTAATATGTTATATTCTCACCACTCACTGTGTGAAGAAGTGTCTCCTCCCCTCTGTCCTAAGTCTCCACTTAATATCCAACGGCGCCCCCTGGTACTGGTTTCTGTGCTGTGCTTAAAGTGCTGGTTAGGGTGAACTATGTGAACTCCTTTTAAGATTTTAAAGATTTCAATCATGTCCCTCAATTTGTTCTTTGTTCTAGGCTAAACAGATGCAGTTCTTTCAGCTTATCGTCATAGCTCATTCCTCTGAGCCCTGGGATTAGTCTTGTTTGTTTTAGTTGGACTCTCTCCAGGGCCACAATGTCCCTCTGGAACTGTGCTGTGTCACCCGTGCATTACAACCTGTCTGTACTCACCCGTGCATCACAACCTGTCTGTACTCACCAGTGCATCGCAACCTGTCTGTACTCACCCATGCATTACAACCTGTCTGTACTCACCAGTGCATCGCAACCTGTCTGTACTCAACCGTGCATTACAACCTGTCTGTACTCACCCGTGCATTACAACCTGTCTGTACTCACCAGTGCATCACAACCTGTCTGTACTCACCCGTGCATCACAACCTGTCTGTACTCACCAGTGCATCGCAACCTGTCTGTACTCACCCGTGCATCACAACCTGTCTGTACTCACCCGTGCATTGCAACCTGTCTGTACTCACCCGTGCATTACAACCTGTCTGTACTCACCCGTGCATTACAACCTGTCTGTACTCACCAGTGCATCACAACCTGTCTGTACTCACCAGTGCATTACAACCTGTCTGTACTCAACCGTGCATTACAACCTGTCTGTACTCACCCGTGCATTACAACCTGTCTGTACTCACCTGTGCATCACAACCTGTCTGTACTCACCCGTGCATCACAACCTGTCTGTACTCACCAGTGCATCGCAACCTGTCTGTACTCACCCGTGCATCACAACCTGTCTGTACTCACCCGTGCATTGCAACCTGTCTGTACTCACCCGTGCATTACAACCTGTCTGTACTCACCCGTGCATTACAACCTGTCTGTACTCACCAGTGCATCACAACCTGTCTGTACTCACCAGTGCATTACAACCTGTCTGTACTCACCCGTGCATTACAACCTGTCTGTACTCACCCGTGCATTACAACCTGTCTGTACTCACCTGTGCATCACAACCTGTCTGTACTCACCCGTGCATTACAACCTGTCTGTACTCACCAGTGCATTACAACCTGTCTGTACTCACCAGTGTATTACAACCTGTCTGTACTCTACACTTTTGGCAATACACAAACATTCTGTTTGCCACTGTGATTGCTTCTTTCTCTTGGCGAGCCTGTTCGTTCTATAAACCTCCCATTTATATTAGGATCCCACATTTTTGTGACCGGCATGCAACACCTTACATTTATTGACATTCAACTTAATTTGCCACGTTTCTGCCCAGTTCTCTAGCATATTTTTGTATTTTCTGTGTGGCTGTAGACATGTCTACCACTCCTCCAAGCTGTGTGTCGTCTGCAAATTTGACAAGTTTGCTAATTATCCCTCAACCTAAGCTGTTGATGTAGATATGAAACAACAGGTGTTCAAGTACACTATCAATGAATGTACATTTTGCAAGAATGTTTTGCTATTTTAAACATGCTACCAAGTACATATACACTTGTATTTGTAATCAGACTTTACAAATGCAAACCTCATATCAAGAGTATTCTTTTAAGCAATGCTGTACATAACAAACGTGAATCAGCATTTATTGTCTTACTATGAAGAGAAGAAAATGAATTACAGAATGGAAAAGAGCTGTGTGTTGTATTATGCAATACTGTTGTTTTATCTTTTACAACTTATTACTAATGATGTCAGAAATCTAATTACATGCTTATAATTAATGTAAACCACCCTAGACAGAGTTACAAGGCTATCATTATTTAGTAAGTTCTGCTGGCAGATCAGTCAACATTACAGTTTGTATGTGTGTTCCATCGCTTGTGGATACAGTCTAAAAAACTGTTAAGAAATATCTAAATCACTGTGGCTTGTAGCTATAGCATATTAAGTAATCAAAAATTCCCAGCAGTATGTCATCTGCTGAATCATATATTTTTTTACAAATAACATTTCTCAGAGGACTGGTTTTTCCTTTCTCGAGGGCTTTCTCAGGGGGGAAGCAGCTTCCTGATGCTCACAGTTTCTATGTGGTAACCATGACGCTTGCTTTCAGTGGCATCACCTCTCTGCCCTAACCCCATCTGCTGTCTCTCCTATCCCATAAGGCTAAGGGGGCAAAGAGCACAGCTGAGGGGATCTTACTAAAACAATTTCACTCTCTGCTCAGCTTGTTGGATGCAAATATACCAAAACCAAAATAAAGAATACTTTTAGTTGCTTATCGTAAAAAAAAAAGCTCTGGTATTGTATTATGATATCCTGATACTCATATATCTATATGAATTGTCCATGTATTTTTACCACAAAAGAGCAGATTTCACAGTGAATATCAAAAGGATAAAAGGAAGGTAAAATATGAGTGGATTTAGGCAGTTTGTTTACGACAGGCTGTATATTAGATCACACTGTTGGATTGTTATTGATTGGTGCTCAACTGATTTGTACACAAGGACATCCAAGTTTTATTCCATTTAAATTTGTGCTGGGACAAATATCCGAATATTCGAGTATTTTTTGACATGTATTCGGATACAAAAATCAGATGTTCATGTTCGCTACGCTTATTTACCGTCTCACCAGAATGTGTGCGACAGTTTCAAAAAATGGCAAATGAAAAAGAGCTCTGTGTGATATGTGAGATTAATATATAAAAACACAGAATCAACACAGCAGCTCTTGAGCCTCTATTAAAGTTTTAAACAGCAAAAAGTACACAAAGCAGATTATGCGCACGCACACATAGTGATCTCTATGGACAGCCATCTGGGACAAAAATGCATTGTGCTGCTTTAGAGCAAGACAGAATCCCATGGGACAGAAAGGCAAGCACGTCATTCTGAAATGCCTCGCTTAAACAGTACCCAGCTTCCTGAAAATGCTGTGTAGTCATTTTTATAGAGACTGTATGTATTATATATATATATTGTTGCGACTTTCTATGGAATGTAATTAACGAGAACCAAAACGGATTTAGTTAACAGGGTTCTGTATTTTTTTCCTCTTTCCTGTAAATGTGATACAATTGATATTTCATCAATGGGAGATTTTTCTTTATTCATTCATTATGTGCTTATTATACCTTGTTTTTTTAGTACTGTGCATCAGATTGCCACGCACTTTCAATCCCCACATCCACTTTAGGCATGTCTGCGTCCATCAAAAAGCTATGGGCCTGATCTTGAAATGTAATATTTGCCCCTAAAACATTATTATTAACCTAGCAGTGTTTCTTTGTAACTTTATAAACAAAATTGTAAAATTTTGTTTTAAAAAAAAGTCTTTCCATACAGTTTTCATTAGCAAAGTATGTTGTCTGTTTCAATGAAACAAACTGAACTGCACTGTCCTAAAAAAAAAGCTTATCTGTCTTGGGTGCATTATCTGTATCTAAATGGTATATGATAGTGGCAAAGTTGATTTACTTTAGTGTTTTAAAAGTGATTCTAAGACGGCATAAGAGTTTATAAAACAATCAAGATGAGGTTTAAGAAAACAGCATGCAAGCTTTTTTCTTAATATATTTGGTGTTACCATATGTAAAAGCAGTTCAAGTACAACATAATGGTCAGTATTCATCTGTAGTGGTTCATGTGTAAATCCCAACATGGATATGAACTCAAGCAATGCCTATAGCTAAACAAATCTATGCTTTTATAACTCTTTGCTAATTTCTCTGGCACATTCTATAGTTTTCAGCTTCATGCCTTGTGGCAGTAGTAAAATACATATCTGCCTACTGTTCTTAGTGTGTCAAGATACTGTGCTAAATCTGCCCTGAAGGTATCATGTTCAGTGAATTATATATTATAGTGATGCTTTAGTAAAGATTTTTAAGTATACATTTAAAAACTGGCATTTATTTTCTTTGCTTTTGCACCATTGCAAAGCTTTTCCACCATTTTTTTCAGATGTGAAAAACATAAATGCTTTAAGAATACAGTCAATTCCCACTAATACAAATTTCAAGGGACCAGCAAAGAAAAAATGGATCAGGATCAGGATTCTAAAGGCAGGATCAGGATTCTAAAGGCAAATGCATACTGACAGTTTTTATTGAAGTTACAGTAATACTGCAATTAAATTTCAATTTCAGAACAATAAAACGTTTTATACATTTAAAAGTACTGTGTGTTTTATTGAAAATATAGCTGTGTTAACTTCTAAAAAGTATACATTGCAAATGAACTGCACTTGAAACCTGCATAGGAGACTGTGTGGTCCAGTGGTTAAAGAAACGGGCTTGTAACCAGGAGGTCCTCGGTTCAAATCCCACCTCAGCCACTGACTCATTGTGTGACCCTGAGCAAGTCACTTAACCTCCTTGTGCTCCGTCTTTCGGGTGAGACGTAGTTGTAAGTGACTCTGGAGCTGATGCATAGTTTACACACCCTAGTCTCTGTAAGTCGCCTTGGATAAAGGCGTCTGCAAAATAAACAAATTACATGTTCCACTCTGATCACAGGCGTCTTTAAACCACAAAAGCAAGGCGTCCTCAACATCAGGGTATTGAGCAAATTGGAAACGACGATGACTTGCATCCACAGTTTGCTCATCATCAGCCTATATTATTGTATCACGGATTTTAGAATGGTTGACAAAGTGTTTGTGAGAATGTTGAAATCTGTAGCAACATCTTTTTTTTCTTGTACAGTGGTGCATTATCCACTGCTTTCAACACTTACATTTATGTCTGCATGGATTGTGCACGTTTTTGCGTGAGCACTATGGCAACTCGAAATGCATCATAGTCCCCAAACAGTACAGAGGTGCTTATGTGGATGCAAGTTAATTTCGAAATATCCTTTACACTCAGTTGTTTGATCTAGGATGTTTTATTATATTCAAATTTGTTTTCTCTGGGAAGGCTCCAAAATAATTTGTATAATACGAAGCCATTTACAATAAGTGACTGCTACATTTGCTGGGACCTTGTAGACAATTCGTACTATCAGGAAATTCTAATCCGAGTTTGTTTTAACAAGAATTCACTGTAGCAAGAACAACTTTGGTGCAGGCAAGGGGAGTTTTTTTTATAAGTGCAGGGTTATTTCTTGGTTGATTAACAAAAACAGAACAAATAAACTGGCCCTGATATATTACTGTGTGATCACTGTGAAACTATTAAAAAAATGTATTTAAATATATATGGCAGTGTGTCCCACATGAATTGTTTTTTTTGTTTTTTTTTGTAATTTACCATGATATTAAACAAAACAACACCAAAAAAAAAAAGAGTGAGCAGAAGGTCTTTACGGTTCAGAAAAAAAAAAAAATTTTTAAAAAGAGCAGAGCACGTATGTTCTGCAACTGTCATGATTAGAACTATGCAAAAAAAATGAATAAATAAAGATCTGGTGAGTAATCAGTGCAGATATGCTGCCTTTTCAAGGCCTGTTACTCTTTGCAAAAGATTATCAGTTTCTCTTAAATTATGAGTTTGAGCGAATTTGTAAATGTACTGTGCGAGTCACTGTATCAAAAAGCCTTTTTTTTACAGTAGAGCATTGACAAAGGGTTAAAAATGGAATGTATTTAATTATGGAATGAATAGAATTATAATGCGCCTGCAGCAAGTTTTCCTCCTTATTTATTAAGCCAGCTGATAGGCCAGGTTTGATGAGGCACTTCTGGCATAATTGAGTCATCACACAAAGAGGGTTTCTCGCATTCAGAGTGGTTTTATCAGCAGCAAACAGACCTGATTACTGGCAATTACACTCTGATCTGGGGATGGGAGAAATAAGGGTGAATGTGCGGGGTAGCTTCCGTATTTATAGTTTACCCAGGAATAATTTCCACATTCATTTCACATGCTAAGTGTTTTTCTTTCAGCATAATAAAGCATAAACAGGGCGAGATGGTACAATTTACTTTAACATTTCCTTGTAATGAATGTATAAGTGCACTGCAACTACACATAATTATAGATGAAACATATAAGCAGTTTGCTTGTTTAGAACAGCATGCCCTTCCTTTGTGGCATAATTCAGAAATGTATCAACTAAATTGCCTGAAATAATTACTAATACCAATTATGCATGCATAATAGGAGAATAATAAATATAGGATTATATGACTTTAATAAAATAAACAACAACAAATAGATAAAGCGAAGAACTATTCTATTTTGTAAATAAAATACAGTCGGTTCACGCAGTCTGCTGCTGTGAGTGACTGTATAGTGTATGCACATCTTTTTGATGTGTGTAAATGGTATTTCAGGTGAATAAATTACAATGTACATATCAATGTACATTTCAACAAACACATACCCAACATCAACAACAAAACTTACTTTCACTCAAGTACCAGTTATCAGACCAGTATATACTTTTGAACTGTGCTTTCTAGCCTGTAACACAAACATTCCTATTTCAGTCCGGGATGTATACTGCATTTTGGTGTTAAAATGGATGTAAAATAAATTACATGATGTCTGGTTTCAATAGCAGATCAAACCAAAGGTAGAATAAAAACATATAATAAAAGTCTGTTAACTAGCAAGCCCCTCTCCTTTGAGGTTATTTTATCTTCAAGACCTGTGATTCCTTCATGTGATCATATCTATGTTTAAATACTTATGAGACTGTTAGTACTGTAACTGATATATTTAGCATCCTTGTTAAAACTGTGGAACCTGATGCACTGGTGATGTTCTTATTGAGAACCTGATAACTACAGTACATTGAATTTTCCTGAATCTTCTTCACACGTTAGCCTTCTTGAAACTTTTGGATTGCATTGGGGAATAATCCAATAATCTGTTGATTTTATACAAAAAAGAGTCTTGGTTTTCATAAGATACTTCAGGACAACTGTGATTTCTGAAATATCATTCCAGCTTTGCAGCATTCATGCCAAAATACCAAAAGTTCTGTTTATGACAAACTGGGACCTGCTGTTTTGTTATCAATGCCAAAAGTTCTGTTTATGACAAACTGGGACCTGCTGTTTTGTTGTCAATTCTATAAGGCAGGACAGCTTCATTAAAAAAAAATAATAATAACTGACATCAAGAATTCCAAACACACAATGAAGACTAATGCTTGCTACTGTAGACTCAATAGTTTGGTTGGATGGCATAACTACAGACAAGACCGACTATTGGATGCACTTAGCAGATAGCACATGAAGCTATTCGGATACTTTGTTTTCAGCCCAGACTTTTTCTATGAATAGAAAAAGGCAAGCTCCAATTCCAAAACAATCTTGATACTGGTTGTAGTTAAATCTGTTTCAGTGCTTTAGGCCCTCTAAAGAAGAAAGTTTATCACAACAGCAGTTTTCAAAGAACTAGTGATTTAACACTGATTCCTAATCAGATTGTACAGAAATTAACAGCTCGCGTGGCAGCTGTATTTTTCCCAGGGTTAATTACCTTTCACTGCTCTCTCCTAATGAGTCAGCTGTTCCTGTCATTAAACAACTACACTTTGTTCATTTAAACATCTTTGTCGTGAACAAATACAACTGATATATGTTTACTTTATGAACAATAGGAGTTTGCTGGGAAGTGGGGGGATAAATAGATATATTTTCCCTTAAACTGAATTTTGCAGTGCTATGAACTAAGGATGGCTGCCACAGATCTCCTTTGAATCTTGGGTCACACTGGACCGCTACTGCTGTTTTACTTTTTGCTGTAAGCATTAATTTACGTTGACGCAGATGGGGGACTGGTTTGCTTACTTCCAAGAATTTGACTCAAATTGGGAATACAACCAAAATGGCAACATTCTGGGCCCGGTGAGGTTGGGGCTTTATCACTCAGGCCAATATCTTACAAATCCTGATAATGAGGCCCGAGCAGCCCTCTTATGGGCTTAATTTAAGTGCTGTTGGTTCTAACCAAGACCAGATTGGCTCTCACTGGTTTTGCTGGAAGGCTGATTCATCATATTGAAAGGGGCCATGAATTGAATTTGGCTTTATAAAAACACTGCTAAAGAACTGTGAAATTTTAAGAGTTTAGTCAAGAATACAGAAAATGTCCTGAGCTGTAGAATACCAGAGCAGAGAATATTTACAGTTTTAAGTGATTTCTGCAATGTGTGGCAAAATCCCTTGGCTACCTAGATTACACACCATAGTCCTTTAACTCATGCCAGTATAAATCTGTGTTAACTCGGATTTTCCTCTGACAGAAAAATTCCCAGTCCGAATAAGCTTAGCCAAACATAAGTATTTATAGGCATTAAAAGGAGTTCTAATAGAAAATTAAAGAGCCATGTTCTTATTAAGGGCTTATTTTTTAGGGTTGGAGAAGTATTGCTCAATAAATGTTGCCAAATATGTAGCGGCTCTGTAGTTATTTACTGCTAAGCTGCAGTCGATGCAAAGTAAAGCTTCATCTTCTTTTACAAACAAAATCTTAACATATAACATTTATTATGATCCATGATTACAGATAATACTGCAATCAGTGTATGCTGTATGTTGTCAATCCTCTTTGACAAAAACAAATCTGCTGTCAGAAAAGGTTCAAACTACCAACGGGTCATGATAGTGAGGTTTAAAGGAACTGCCACCGTAATGCAACTGGTTTATTTCAGATTTCCCATTACTTTCTAAAGAGTTGTTGTGTTCACATAAAAGAGATGCATGTCTTGCAGTCGTTTTATCAAAACTAAGTCAAGTCTAACACATGCAACATCTTAAAAGATCTTGATTAATGTAAAGAAACTTCTATTCTGTCTTTATATATGACCTATAATATAAACTTTAGGTACAGCTTACAGTATATCCATACACTATGGTCATTTGGCATTTGACCATACTGCGGGCTAATTAATATGATCTATACTAAGCCTGCTTGAAAATATGAAATATGAAATTTAAACTTTAAAAAAAAAACTGGCATGTATGGAATAATTAAGATTAAACAGCAAACTGTAAATTAATTCACAAATAAATACATTTATGCATACAATGGATTCTGTTGGAGAATTTACATGTAAAAATAAGGTGAATAATGCAGCAGTGGGTGTCTTTAGAGAATGTCTCAGCTATCATACTAGCTTTATTCCCCCAACATTGCCAGTAAAGCCCTGACTGCATTGTGCTTAAATGGTTACAGAGGTTGGACAGAGAGCTTGAACCAAGCTTGCCAACTCAGCAGATGGTCCATGATTATGATTATATGCATCAATAAAATGAATCTTTAACAAAATGTAAATGTCTACTTAACTCTGAGATTTAATAAAAAGATGGAAGTAGAAAGCATATATTAACCCATCACGATCCATGGCCACAGTACTCAAAAGTCAAAAATCAGATACAGTAATAATTAATTTACATAATGGTATATTTTTCAAATACTTACGAAACATCGAAATATTAAAATATTTTGCTGATTTTAACAAATCCATTCATAGAGTACATATGCTTAGGTTATCAAATTTATATGAAATACATTAATTAATTAACTTGCTTCAGTGCTTTTTCTTCTATTGTAAACCTTTCACAGAGTAAAAACTGAGGTGACTATTTTGTCTAAAAAGCTAATGTTCATTGAATGCATGTTGCTTAAAAATCTGTTATAAAGTGCTATTTTGTTGTCTATACTATACACAGCATGACCCAACAGCATGTTCACTTTTCAAATCCAGAAAAAAAAAAGATTTACACTGAAATACATGGATTGTAAGGATTTCAGAAATATGTAATAGGGAAGGGAATTAAAAAATTAATTTTTGTAATAATTATTATGTTTTTATTTATAACATATTTCTGTGTGTGTGCTTTTTATTCTTCTTATTTAAATAGTTTATATATTGCACTTTAAATTGTTGTCCTTAGTAAAGTTTAATTAATAACAAAAACATCCAGGTTAAACATTTGGTATACATAAGAAAACCCTGTTCTTAATCCATCATATGCATACCCCGCTACATTGTAGACTACAAAGAATGAGAATTCAATAACTTTTCTCCCTCATTTTCAGAAACAGAAGCTATTATAAAAAAGGTTAAATATCCACCAGATAGTCAAATAGCCAATGCTGCTGGAAAACATAATACAAACAAAGCCATCTGTGTAACTTCCTGTCTAAATACTTCGCAAGCAGAACCTAAGGGACTTTGATTTCAGCTAGTACAGTTTTTTCAAGAAGCTTCACAGGGATGCCTTAGAAATGTAACTGTAGAGTTACACAGTGGGACCTTTACTTTGATCTTTTATCTAATAGATGACTGGATTTATTGTGTCTTCTTTCTGTTTGCTATCCCAGTAAACCTCTGATACAATAAAGGGGCGCTTGGCAAAAGTCATGAACAAGCTTCATAAGAAAATAAATGGGTCACTTTCAATTGGAAATAGAAATGTTTGTAGAGAGCAACAGACCTGCACTCTATTAAAAAAAGTATGTGTGAAATAGGTAGCTACTGTAACTACGTAAATTAGACGGAAAAAAAAAAAATCTGTGTGGTCAAAATCGTTGCTTTGTTTCAGTTCTGCACAAACGTAGGACCAGTTTTATGTTCTTGTGATATTTTATATAGTACAAATTTAAACAGTAAATTAGTATTCATGTTTCTTTTGCAAGTGATAGCTTATTTAGCTTGTAACATTTCTATAATCTGATTATCTGTTTACCTGAGAAAGACTCCCAAGCAAAGGAGACAGAAAAAAAAAGAAACTACAGAAATTCACATTTTCTACAGGGCAAAATTGTTAGCCTGACTTACCGTGTCCCTTTTAGTCTTTGTTCTGCCTTTCATAGTAACATCAAGGAAGCAGTGATGTAGAAGAAAACAGAGGTGGGGTAGGTTAGTCCAATGTGTCTCTGTCGCGTGGTGCGCGGGGACACTGTGTGATATTCTAGTGAGCTGCTAAGCTTTTTTTTGTGTGTAGCCTTTGTGTCATTCACTTAACGACCAATCTCATTAGCTGCTGGGGTACAATGGTCTGATACATTTTCTGTGTAAATACACCACATGGTGACCCTCAAGGTTAGACCTCTGAAGGTCTTTTTAATCAAATAAAAGACAGATATTTAAAATAAATCAATTAAAAAAAGAACAGATTGCTTTCAAAAAAGGACTGGATTTTTTTTTTTTTTTACACAGCAAAAAATACAGAATAATAGCAATACATTATTAAAAAAAATAATATTCCTAACCAAAATCTAAGAAAGAAGTGTTTGTTATATCAGCATCCATTTTAATAATATCATAGATAGCATCTCATTACATGGAAATACTTTTTTGCTCCTTTCTTCAAGTTCAGAATTTAAAGCGTAAAAAGTTAATGTTACAAAATGTGTAAGTTGAAATCTATGTTCGTATAAACTTAGTTGTTATATGTTTCACTATAGTCTGTACTTACAAAAAACATTACTATTATTATTATTATTATTATTATTATTAAAAAGTCTTTTGATTGAAATGTTACTTTTTTTAAATTCTCAAATTAAAGATATTCTGTCCAACATACATCATTTTCTTAAGAATTAAAATATTTGTTGGTAGTTACTGTCTCTGCAAATCAGCCAATGCATAATAATAATAATAATAATAATAATAATAATAATAATAATAATTCTATACAATATCATCAAAAGACAATCGGCAATTTAGCTGTGCAAAATACAGAAGATATTAATAATGCAGTAGAAATGCATAACATTTTATGCTGCACAGATTTCTTTCTTTTTCTTTTTCCCCCAGTGCTGTATTTATGGAATAGTCCTTTAATTCCCTGCAAAATGAATTACTGTAAGTACTAGCAGCTATGACAGCTGTCCATAAGCATCAGGGACATGTCTATTGGCCAACTTGACCCTTGTTAGAAAACAAAACAAAAAGAATACAGCAGTCTGGGACTGCTGAGCGGGGTCGCTGGAGATTTTCCAGACAAACGCAAGACAGGGAAAGGGGAAAATAAAAAAGACAGGCTCTGAATCACACTTTAACAGACCGCACGCAATCTGGGCTCCCACAGAACTGTCTCTGCCTGACCGCTTTCTATTTATCCCTTATCAGTGTTTACCAACTGCTAGTTTTCTTTCATTCACACTGTGAGGCAGTTCTCTTACTATCAGTCAACAGCTGACACCGTGGAACAGCCTCAAAGGCAAGAGGAAGGGATCAAAACTAAACCAAAGCTGTTTAAACAATACAACAGAGGAAATAAATTCATAAATCCTAATTCTTCCCCAACCCACAAGGGTACAAGCAGATCCTTAATAGTTAGTCCAACAAACAAAACAACCACCAGTGAGGTAACATTACAATAAAGGTAAATGCTAAAGGAAAAAAAAGTCCATGTAATTTTAATTAGAAACAAAGCTTAAAGCATCTGAATGCCAAAAGAATAAAACTTAAATACTGTGTCACAATACTTTTAAAAGCTTATTTATTTTTTTATTTTTTTTAAACTGGCATAGTGTTTCAAAAAGTAGGCCTTTTTTAAATTAAAACAGTCTGCCTTCTTTTTAAATCACTGGCGCCCCTGCAAAATGTTATAAAAAGTTATACAATTTCCACTGTTTACAACTAATTAAAAACAATTAGCTTTTATTTTATAAAGAAAGAAAATGTACTGGAACATACAGTACAAAAACAAAGTTGAAGACACACGAATAATAACACACATTAAAGCCAATATACACACACACACACACACACACACATACCAATGACATTACCTGGTCACAGGAACTATTTTGCAGGGATACTTTTCTCCAAATAAAGTAATTCATTTAATGTATCCTTTCACCAGCTGCTAGGCAGCAGATGGAATCGTTTTAAAAACCTTGTTGAATTCAATCCATAAAACAAATTTCCAAGGATTAGCTGAGTAAAATTTCTGTCAAGCTCAGGTAGTGAAATGAGGGTGTGGCTGAAATGGTCTGACATTAAACTTTGAACCACTTATTCTGTTTTGATTTTTTTGTACATATTCTTTCCTTAATCAGCAAGAGATATGTGGCAGTACGTAAGCACATACTAGTCAGAAATAACTAATGTGGCTCTGTTTCTGTCATATAAAGAACAGATACATGTTTTATACAACTATTTGTAAACTCTTGGCTTTGTAAGTTTTTTTTTGTTCCACCATTCAAAAATGCAATCTTTTAAACTATATAGTTTGTATGATACAGTAAGTAAAAGTGACCTAAAATACAAAGATATACTGAATAATTCAGTTTGCTTGAACTAAGGTCTACTACTATTGTAAGTTGGAGACAGTTTACTTGCGTTTCTATAGAGAATATCTAAGAAGAGTAATTGAAACCAAAATAACATGCCCCAAATTCTACTGTTTTTAATGCCAAGCAGTATCAGTATCCATAGCCTCTTTATTGACTATTTTTTTTTAAGTACATGTTGCGCATAAAGAAATAATTACTGTATGTACACCTGAAACCTAACCCAGAGTGCTGTGCTTTACAGTATCATTAAATGACAGACAGGGACTGAATCAGATACCATGGACAGCTCCTAGTATCAACGTCAGTGCTGCCCTCAACAGAAGAGATCTGCATGCTGTGTGCCAACCAATAGGGTAAGTAAGGCTAAGAATAGAACTGAAAAGGAAACAAATATAGATATTGTGTCATTAGAAATGGTGAGCTGTGGCTTTGAAAGTTTTTGTGACAGGTGACTACTTGTTATGCATGTATACCCATCATTTGCAATGCTGTTTTAAAAGTCCCTACTGCAATATATCTTACAACAGCTAAATATTTAAAAATATATATATATACAGTATATATATATGAAAAACAGATACACTTGTAGAACACGTTTTAAGCTTTTATTACATTAATGTTAATGTTTCTTACATGCGTTGTTTTCTATGACTTATTAAACTGTTAAATGTGAGCGTGCATTTTGTAACAATGTTCTTGCAATCTCTGTAGGTCTGATTGAGCCCTGACATAAAGAGATAGCACTCAGACTATGGCCATCTGGATGAGATAGTCGCCCCATTAGCAGACAGAAAAATAGCCTTCATCCTAACTGAAGCATGTGAAGATAATATATGAAATATTAAGCAAATTATAGAAAAAGGCTTTCTGAAAAATGCTGTTTCCACCAAACTTTATAAACCTCAGAGATTTGATTAAACACCCTGGTAGAAGATAGTTATACAAATTAAATTCACTTACAAAGCTTTGAAAAGCCCCCTGCTTTTGTAATGGGCTGTGCCTCATTTTCCTCCTGTCAATAGGCACATTTTCTGTTTCAGTGAACTGAGCCAATAGTATGGTAACCAGACTGTTTCTTATGTACACATCTGTAGTGAAATACAGTGAATCGCCTGTGATGTAGAGAAAGGAAAACCTCTAGAAAGCTTAAATTGGGTAATAATATCAGATATCTTATATATCTTGAAAATGGAAAACCTTTCAAACAACAGTATTCTATTTTTACTACCATTAAGGTAAAGTAATTGTAAGTACTATATACAAGAAAATCACATTGTAAAAATTTAGCACTAGCTCCCAAAGCTATAGTACACATGCTTTTAAAGAGTTTTTGGTACAGCAAATGTCTATTAAGTTGACTCATATATATATATATATATATATATATATATATATATATATATATATATATATATTGTAGACGATCACGCCACTCACGGGTTCGTGCCCCTTTAAAAATACGACCCAGCACACAGAAAATGGGTTTTATCGCGCTACTTTTAATTAACACAAAATAAAACAGAACACAAAATAAACACCTAGCTCCGCTTTAGGAGTGCTAACTAAACAGGGTATTTCCCTCACTAACTTGCAGGACGGCTAAGCCGTTTACCTGGCACCACAAAACACAAATCACTCACGCTAACACAGCACTTACTTTTCCGACTGCTCGGAAGCAGAGCACCTCATCTGCCTCCTTCTACTCAGCAGCCCCGATCAGCTTAACTAATCCTCTTTTATACACTGCCCTGGTCCCAATTACTAATTACTGCCCAGGTGCAGGGGATAATTAAATAATAAAAGTTAAATTAAACACTAAAACAATTAACAAAACTAATTAACAGAAAAGCAAAACAATTAAATAAACTCTTCAGGGAGGTTTTAACCCCCTCCCTGCTGTCTCACACATCCCGCTGCTGTTACAATATATATATATATATATATATATATATATATATATATATATATATATATATATATATATATATATATATATATATTGTTTTCTAGTTCACAAAGGTCACTTATTGTATGTCTATAGTTAACAGTTAACACTGTTGTGCATATTTTGCAATTCTCAAATCAACTTACTGTAGTACACATGTTCCTTAGTAGCAGTCTGTCACACATTTGGATTTGTGTTTGTTTGTGTTTAAGACAGCCCTGCTGAGAACCACACAGCTTGTCAAAACCAAACTACAGATGGTAAAGTGACTAGCTCTTGTGTTAAGAAATCAGCCTGCAGCTTAACTAAATTAGTGTTGAAAACAAGTGTGTCCTGTATTTTTTTTTCCCCCAGTTCCCCATCAAAATGTTCAGCAAGTAAAAATTAAAAGTGTTTATATCCCTAACAATATAAAGTAGATGTTCTGGAAAATTCAATCAGGATAACGCTCATGTACAGTGCAGTACTACTCTATTTTGTGACTTACGATGATGCTTAACATAAACAGAACATCTGCCAAATGCATCCAGACAAATTAGAGTTTGGCCTAGTTTGATCCGGATCTAGCCTGTTGTATGAAAAATAACCAAAACTGATCAAATCTGAGTTGCTTATTATGAGTTCAGCCATTTATTTCTGGAGGGAGCAGTGAGCCAAGAAAACTAATGTCAGTTTGGTTTCAAAAGTCCTTCAAGTCTCAGGAGTGAGGTTATGTTACCCCAGGCTATGATATTAAGTACCCAAAACGGTGCACAATCTTGCCAGTCTTTTTTTGTTCCCCACATAATACCCGTCTTACAGATTTGCTCATCTCTACTCCAACACTTGCATTAACAGTTAGATGCTGTGAATTTAGTTCAGAGAGACAGCATCAAATACTATCTGGATGATTAAAATTAGGTCATGCTTCTTAAAAAAACAGTTTGAGCCATACAATCTCTTCAGTAACAATCTAAAGCTGAAATAAAATCTGTAATATGTTTGCCTGAAGTGGTTAACATTAATCAAAGGTTCCATTGCTTCATCATTTCTGATTTAAATCATGTTGTTTATGTTATAGTTTTATATTTTACAAAAATGAAACTGACCATATTTCACCTTTTTACACATTATATATATAAAAATGAAACTGACCATATTTCACCTAAAATATATATATATATATATATATATATATATATATATATATATATATATATATATATATATATATACACAGATGCACCTCGCTTAATAAGATGCCCCATGTATTATCACAATTTTTCAAAAACCACTCGTCATATCCCATAGGTTCTTTGAGAAATTACATCTCTTAATATCATCTCACAAACCCGTTTATTGTCACGTTTTGTGCAGCCTGTCAAATGCTGTGTGGGCGGTCTTAATGGGATACAGTTTAGTTACAAAACACCAATGTCACCATTGTCACAAAAAAACACAAAGTGCAACACCTAATTGATAGCTCTCATCAGTTAACAATTCATGCCTTTTTTAGATAGACACAAACTGTTTCCTTCCAGTTAATGATGCAAAACGTATTTGTCCTGCAGTAAACTATATGCATTTGTTAAAATGTAAAGAACACTAAATGTACAGTATTAAAACACTGCTCTTTAATTGCTGATAGACAACTTTAATCATACTACATTTTTTTATATTAACATTTCAAAACAATTTGTATTCATAACTAATGAATAGTTTCCAGCCGAAACACTTTGTCATGTTTTTAATTGAAGAGATTAAAAAATAAAAAAAAAATCTGTTAATCCAAAATATATTTTTCTTTAATCACACATGATAGCAAACACAAGCATTAAACTTTACTCCAGTAGTAGTGGTAATGCAGTTTGAATAAAAACCTACTTTTTCTTTTGATCCTGAAAGTCTTTTTTGATGTTTCCGCCTGTGCTGGAGCTGTGGCTTTGAAAGGTAGTCCCCAGGAATATGACATACTGTGCCTTTGACTGCCTGGAGATAAGCACCTGTGTTTGAGTCCCCTTTTACGTCACACCACCCTATTCAGAGCTCTTCAATATGATGCACATTTGCACATCAACAGTGACCCCCCCTTTCCTTCACTCTCCCACTCACACGAATACACACAAACATACACACAATCACACATACATTTTTTTTTTTTTTTTTTGTTCATGCTGTGGGTCCAAAACTTTCACATTGAGTTTCATTAAAGAATTGCTATGGCATATGTCTTTCCAAGCTTCCCATGTATCAGTCATCATGCAAATGAGATGGAATAACACTCTTCTGCAGCAGATGGCCAGGGATGATAACAATGGCTCAACAGAAGAGTTTCAATGTCCCTGACGTTATCGCTACGGCAACAACAACCTAAAATATATTTAATGGAAGAGGTGCCTATTAATTTTGTAAGCTCAAGCGCCCTGTTTTATTATTTTGTGAATGAATAGGTTTATTTAAAAGGGGGGTCTCTGTTAATGTCTCTCAAAGACTATCTATAAAAGCCAGAGACCTGGACATTATTTTTGGTGAATATGGAAGGCCGCAGTCTAGTAATTATTTGAGTAATTAGGTGTAATTCCTCCCTATAGGCCATGTAACCCTCCTGTGATAGCACATGCAGTAGACAGGCCCAGATAGTAAAAAAAGAAAGTGCCTCAAAATACTGCCATGGAGCGTACATAAGCCAAGTCGCAGTGATGTCACTGAGCCCCCTGCCGACTCTTGTAAATACAAGCCCCCTCCCCAGCAAAAAGTAAACAGCAGAATCGCTTAGCAAACAGAGGCCGATTAAAATGACAAAGGCTGCCACACTTCTATGTGGAGCCTGGGGGGCCCTCAGACCGAGTGAGTGATACACTTAAGGGGCCTCTTAGAGAATCAAGCATTTCCATTACCAGCTGTCACTAGGGGACATCAGAACAAGCTTGTCTCCAGGTTGTGTCCAAGTCCCCTGAGATCTCTGTGTGACCGGAATCTATAATTGTTTTTTCTTTATGATACTCTTGTCCATAATGAATGGATATTTCTTTTTTTAAATACATGTTTTTTTTTTTTAACACAGACACAAGAGAACATGTTTATTTGCGTGATTACACAATAATCATGTAATAGCCCTTATACAAGCTTACCATGGTATTTCTGCATGGTATTTTTGCACTTTTACCATGGTAATACCATGTATTAACCATAATTTACCCTGGTGTACCATGTTTATTAATACGCTTTACCATACCTCATTGTTCTTTACATTGCTTTCCTATGCTTTATTATGCTTTGCTTTGCTTTTACAATGGTAAACTTATATAAAGGAGAAGTAGGATCATCTTGTTCTTTTAAAAATTATATCAATACATTTTTGTTGATACAACCAATGTCTACACCCTTTTGCATTATAACAGATACAAGAAATGATCTAAACTAAATGTTAGATGGGAGAAATTGTTTTTAGGAAAATATAAATTAATTCAAACAACACAGCAAATGTGGAGCAATTTTTATTTGGATTTTATTATGGATTTATTTATGCTCTTCCTGGTTCTGAATGATTCCAATAAAGCAGGTCCAACTATAATAGAAGTTTAGAGATGTATATTACTGATGTAATGTATGTGGAGTTACTTAAGAATACACCAAAACCGTAGCTCTATTACTGTATGTACATTTGTTCAGTTTAACAATATATGAAGCAGCATAGAAACACACTAGCAGACTGTTAGACAAGAGGTTTGCGACCAGTACAATTAAGACTTGATTCATCAACTGCTTGTACATAAAGTGTCTGCTTTGAGAGTTTCTGCTAGCAGAGTGCAAATGAAGCAATCACGCTATTATACTGTGAAAAGACACAACATTTGACAAAGTGTAAAATTTGACATAATGTTAAGACAGTAGGGTTTATTTTACGGCTCTAAGCACCAGCAGATCTGAATGTATATAACTCACACTAAATACAATACAATATATATTCAAAGGCATTAGGATTATTAGAATAAACAATTGTGCAATTGTGGTAGAAAGGTAATTTGTTTTCCATTGTTTATCAGCAAGCAAAAATGTTGAAAAATATGAAAACACATCTATCAGAATTTAACAAAAATGTTATGTTAAACTGAGGTCTGTTTGAAGGCAAATATTTAAAACACACTAAGGCAGTACAATTACTGGAGGTCAACCAATTTCGCTTCCATGAATGACACATTTTGTCACAGAATATTTAAGTACTTCCTCAAAAAAAAAATGTAAGGCACCAGTACAATCTTGGCATCCCTCTTTCTGGTTGTAAATCTGGAAAATTAACCCAGCCACACTGGCAATTAAGCCACTGATTTAAAAGAAAATACTGTCTGATATTGCTTGAACAAAACTTTGACCTCAGTCCCATTGCCAATCTCCTGGGATGCATTGGGAAGAAATAAACCACAGCAAGTGCCAAGATTCTGTCTAAGATGTCTTCACTAAGATTGTCATGTTTAGGAGTTGATTTATCTTAGTTACATACTGTAGCAGGGCGATTGCCCTGCACGTGTGTATTTAGTGTGGATATAATTTGTATAGGGAAATGGGTTTATTGTGCGTCGTTTTGGAGTTGATTTGTTTAATTGAATTATTGTTTTACAGACGGGCGCTCGATTGAGACTTGCTGCCTGCTAGGCTTGGTTGAGGGGAAGGGCAGCAAGTGATTGGCTGTGCTGGACCTCAATCAGCAGGTGGGCGGGTCTTGACCGAGTGTCCGTCAGTTCAAAAGCATCCGCGGGAGATGGTTCGAGGCGACTGCAACGCCATGCCAGAGGGGAGCGGGCGATACTGGAGGAGAGGGTCCGCTCTGCAGGAACGACAGCTACGCAACCCTGAGACTGCAAGCGGTGCTTGTGAAGGCAGTGCCCAGCCAAGGTCAGATGAAGCAGCACGAGTCGTAGTATGAATACCGGCTCATGAGTAGCTTAGTTAGGGGATAGTGATCCCATGTGATGTATAGCGAGGGTTGCGTAGTGTAGCCGGTTCCTGGAGCGGGACGCCTTGTTTTAGCTAGCGCCGCCTCTGGGGCACCTTTTATTTGTAGTTTTTGTACTGTGTTTTATTTTGCTTTTTGTACATCTTGCTGTATGTGTCCTCTGTGCGTTACCATGGCTGGTAACGTCACATGACCACCTTTTATTTCCTTTCTGTTTGTATTAATAAACCCTGCGCGCCTGTGCTGGCGTTTCAACTCTACCCCCAGTTGTCTCTCTGTATATTGCTAAACAGCGGTTATCCACGCATGTGACGTAAGACCCGGTCACACATACTGTACATTTAATGGTTTTAAAGGGTTAAGAACACACTGACCTGAGAAATTATTTTCTAACCTATAGGAGAGCAAAGGCAAACACATCGTTCATTTTAATATTTCACTGCATGCCCCATGTACTCCATCTTCAAAACTTACAAGATAAAGGATGGCCAAGTAAAAACTGATGAAACAGAAACTGGCTTATCCACTTATATTTAACTTCCATGAAAAATAAATACACATACTTTAGTATGATGAACGATTATCAACATGTATATTTGCTTTTTAATCAATGTACTTTTCATTTTGTTCATTACAAAAATAAAATGTTAGTATTGCCACTTTGTCGCTGTATTTTGCAGCCATTTTGTGAGTCTGAGTAATAGTCCAGATGGAATTCTATAATTATCAGTGGCATTGAAAAAATTTTCATTTGTCTCTTTTTGACCTACTGGATTTTCTTAATTATATTTACTAGCAAAAGCCTCTCTTGATGATGATGATGATGATAATAATAATAAATAAAAACTGTCAATTGCATGGAATTGATCTGACATTACTTAAAAAAAACCTATTAAAGTAGACATGACACTGGCCCTGTGCTTTATTTAATGTGTTGACCCCTGTATGACCCAAGTTCAAATCCCAACAAGAGATTTTATTTTAAAGTATGAATGACAATACTACAAATGTCTGTATCTGTTCTTTTTCAGTTGTAGGTAGTTTTTGCAAGGGCAAGGAAAATCAGAATTGGAATTGGTGTTGCTATTAGGAATGGATAGCAACATGGGTTGAAATGTATGTACATAATACAAATAAACGTAAGAATTTAATTTATATATATACTGTATATTGATTGAGTATTGACACAGCCATTGATCAACATTGTAATAAAAAAGTTTAACCAAACTACAGAAATGAATACAGAAGTTCCTGCTACCAAAAAATGTAAAAGCAAAAGCACACACACACAAAACATAACGATAATAATAATACCATTTTTGCTCAAATGTATTGTTGAATATCTACAGATCTTTTTCTTTCTTCCTTTCTTACATAACACTTGTGCAGTTCAATATTTTTGCATCAACAAAATTAAAAAGGGACAACTTTTTTTTTTAACTGCCTGGTGCATGTTCCTCAGAATGTGCTAATTGCCTGTTTATGGCAGCAGGATGGTTTGCCTCTCCGCACATTGTGTACCGTTTTGAAGCACTATGTTTAATATATTTCATATTTGAACTTCTTGCTCCCTGTTAAAATGCAGTCTTGCCTGCCATCAGTTCCCCTGCATCCTGATAAAATGTGCAAAACATGGATTATTTTAACATTGTCAAACTTAAGCCAGGGGAAATATTTTACAACTGTGAACACGCTGTAACTTGAAGTTCCCTGTTCGCTTTCATCTTCTGACATACCTGCATTGCTCATTTCTTGTAAAGACGCCGACATATATGAATTTGTTATTTTCCTCATCTTGGTTTGACAAACTGTCTGGAAACGAGTAGCCATCGCACTGATAAATCAGCGTAATTGGCAGGGTATGGGATTTGTAGTTTTTAATGTGTGATTAACAGTGGGCAGTGGACACCAATAAACTACATTACGATTGAGCGATGAGTTTAGTTCCGACTGTGAGGTTTTTTTCTTTTGTTTTATACTTTTCAGCTGAAAAAATAAATCACGTTTATTGTTTATAGTCAACCTTTAGGAATTTCTAGTCGCGTACGTGCGCCTAAATTAAAATGTACGTTCACACAAGCATTTTGTTAGTCTCATATGCAGAAACTTGGGATATTTTGATGTGTGCTACTGGACGATACAGAAGGCTCTGCCCATCAGCCGAAACAAAAACTGTTGCATGCTTATATGCTAGTGCTTGTTCTGATTTGTCCTGAGATCCACTGAAAATCTTTTGCGATCCACGTATTGGCCATCGCTGGTCTATAGTGAAGTGAAGGGTAAAGAGGGACAAATAGTATTGGGGGTGGGGACCAAGATCCTGTCGCCACTCATCCTTCTGAGATAACAAGTTCATTCACGGAACCCATGCTAACGGCGGGACAATATCTGACCCCATCACACTTAGTATAACCATGGGAAACGCATTGGTAAAACTGCAAAAATACCATGGTCATTTTTTATAAGCGATATCAGACACACTGGATTCTCATGATGTTATAACCAAGCAATGCATTTGTTGATAATGTATGTTGCTTCAATGTGGCTAGGCTTTGAAAGCCCAGACAGAATATCAACCTCACCCTGGCATCCATGGTCTTCTATAGGCTGCTTATGATGTCATCTTCAATCATAATCTTGTAACCTAGGTTAATTTTACTAGAAATTAATCTTCCATGTGAGTAGAATCATTCTGAAGTACTTTCTTGACTAGTGACAGTAGCTTTTCTTCACTTTCTGGTCCTTGTTTTTTTTCCAGCACGTTGCACATCTTAAACTCTCCCAAGCAGTGACCATACCATACATGTCATCTTCAAGATTCACTTCTTAAAAATGTACCACACAACATTTCTCAGCATCTTCTGCTGATATTGCCTCTTCCAGAGCTCCAGTATCTCCAGATTGATTGGCTGCAACATGGGGAGGTGTTTGGTGGACAAAAAACAAAACAAACAGCTGGTTTGCCCATATTGCTTTTTCTCAGAGTGGGTAGATTCGTTGTCCAGCAAGACCCTTTCTCTCAGATAAGCCCACATAGCTGGCATAAAAAGTGAGACCAGGCTGTGAATATGTTAGGATGAAGTTGTGATGCTGAACTGGCAGCGCCTCCATGCCAAAATGCTTGATTCAGCGAGGCACTGCTGCATTCTCATCAAAGGAAGCTTGTGTTTTCTAGTCATTGGCAACAGAAAGACTCCTACTTGGCAGCACATTCCAGGCAGTTTCATCAAATTAATACACCTGTTCTTCATTTAAATCTTGTCATGATAATGTGGATAAGTTTCTGCAAACATCAGTCAATGGCTACTGCATGTGAAGGGACCATCTCTAGTTCACCTGTAAATCAAAAGTTTGAAGTGTGTGAGCCAGACAGATGCTGCTTTGAAAATGACAGGACCCACCCAATCTTTCATTGAATTCAAAGGCATTTTTCCATAGGTAGTCGCTAGAAACCCCCTCTATATGAGGTATGAACAGAACTATGATTTCTTTAGTATGTAAACTGCCTCATAAAGCATTTAAACATACAATGTGTCCCTTACCTAATCATCAAACTGAATCATTAGATGAAGTACGTTTTTTCTAACGGTATTGGTATGTGAATTTCATGAATTGTGCTCTTCTGTACAGCGTGTAGCCAATTTGTTTCCCCTTCCTTCCTTATACTGACATCTCCTCTGTTTGTCTTTCAGAAGTGCCGATCATAATATAAGAAAATATAATTTGCAGTGTAAGCCCTGTATTGCCTTTATAATGTTTCACCAATTTTTTTATGTATTCATTTTAAACATTTCTAAAATATTTTTACAGAAGTCAATTGATCTGAAAGTCATTAAACTGTTTAATTGCTTTAAACAACAGAAATAAATCATATTATATTATACTTTGTTAAATATTAGTAATATCACTACTGTTAGTTAAGGCTGCAGACAACACAATAAAAAGCAGAAATCTGTGAATCTGTTTCCATGATAAAGGCTACAGTAAAATACATAATTTACATTGTCCCTTGTGTTTCTGTTTTATAGCACCTCACTGGGGCTACTCTGTGTGTGACAGCTGCAGTAGTGGTATTAATCTATTCCTGATAATTTAAGATTATCCCTAATTTAATGTGATACATAAATGTCTGAATATCACCAATGCAGGAAGTTGTTCTGTGAATAAGAATGCAAATATATGTTTAGCTAAACAAAGAAATTGATTAGGGAATACATAACAGTCCTCTGCTCAATGGATTTAGTCATTGATTTTTTTAATTTAATGTATTCCTTCTTTTAGTTGAGCAACAATTATATTTTCATATTGGCCCCTCAATGCATCTGAGACTAATATTAAACATGTACATATATAAAACAGGTATGTGTATTAGAGGAATTTGATACTGGCACTGAATATTCAATGAGTATTTCAAACAAGACCCAGGTTTTCTTGGTAATGCTACCAATTAAATTTGACATCTGGCGGTGTCCATATTGGCTTTGTATCCTATGAAGTCTTGTACACACAGTCACAGTGTCATAACGTGGGTACAGAACAAAATCAGACAATGTCATAGGTATTACAATACAGAAAAAAAGTATTGGCTACAGCAAGGTACTGTACTATTGTTCACACTTTTGAGTGCTGTTTTGCCTGACATTTTAGTAAAAGATTTGTTTCAAAGTACTACATTCTCATAACATTTGGTGATCTTATCCCCACTACAGTATGTACGGCTATGTTTACTATGGGAAAAAAGTGACTGGTATGCTATTGGTGGACCTTTGTAATTCCTGTACAATACATTTTTCGATTTACCTCCATTTTTAGCAGTGTGTAGTAGTGGTTAGGGCTCTAGACTCTTGACCGGAGGATTGTGGGTTCAATCCCAGGTGGGGGATGCTGCTGCTGTACCCTTGAGCAAGGTACTTTACCTAGATTGCTCCAGTAAAAACCCAACTGTATAAACGGGTAATTGTATGTAAAATAATGTGTAAAAAATAATGTAATTGTATGTAAAAATAATGTGATATCTTGTAACAATTGTAAGTCGTCCGGGATAAGGGCGTCGGCTAAGAAATAAATAATAATATTTAAAATAAATATAATATAAACTTACTGTTAACTATATAGCAAAGCAACATAGCACTGCACGATCGCTTAAAAAAACATACAATCCAGTTCAATGGAGTGATGTGTGCATGTATTGAATATTTAGCACATACCGTTTTTTCTCACTATTGAAGTCTTCTTTGAAATATTTTGCTTTTAACATGTAGCATTCTGCCTCTTCTGTAAAGGTGCAGTGTTTGGAGTCAATAGTCCGAATCCTCTCAGAGCAAGATTGAAACCAAACCATCAATAACAGGTTTAAAAAGTTGTTCCCCCACCCCGTATCCACCTATTGTATTTTAAGAATGCACACAAAAATGTATGTTGCAAAAGATGACATCATACAGGTCTGCTTTGGAGGAAGATTGCATGTGAGATATCATCATCAGTCTGTGTGGGCTTTTATGAAATATACTGTATATATAAAATGGAAATAGTTAATCAATTCATGTTGACTTTACCCTTTTCCCATTAAAAAATAAAACCTTCTACTAAAATAATAATAAATACATTTCCCAGTGCTGCTGGGCAATGTCCCGCCTTGTTGACTTGCATCTATGATTGACTTGTTCTGAATACTTTAAACCCGCTCCAACTACTGAGTGACAGCACATTCCTACATTTCTATTGGATTTAAAACAAGATTACAATCCAGTGTGGAGTCGCGGTTAGGGCTCTGGACTCTTGACCGGAGGGTCGTGGGTTCAATCCCCAGTGGGGGTCACTGCTGTTGTACCCTTGAGCAAGGAACTTTACCTAGATTGCTCCAGTAAAAACCCAACTGTATAAATGGGTAATTGTATGTAAAAACCATATGATATCTGTATAATGTATAATGTGATATCTTGTAACAACTGTAAGTTGCGCTGGATAAGGGCGTCTGCTAAGAAATAAATAATAATAATACAATCAGGATGAAGGCTTGTTAGCTGGATTTAACGCTGTATTACAGTTAAGATACGAAGGATTTAAAACAGAATTGTGGTGAAATGTACAAAAATGCCCGTGACCGTAGGGATTTCGTTGTGGAAGACAGCAAAGGAAAGAAGGTACAACTTAAGTGTGCAAATACTGTCGAGTTACTACTATACATATTTTGACAGAAAAAAAACTCTCAAGCATTTTGGAAAGTAACTGGAAACACTAATTTCATACAGCATATCAAAAATGAAAGCCCCCGAAAAAAACGATTTACATAAAACATAAACATATACTCGAAAATAGCTAAAAATAAGCACCGAAAAATACAATTAATAAAACCCGAAAAACAGAAGCCCTACTTATAATCAACCAGTTTTTGCATGGACTGTTTTAATTATGTCTTACTTTTGTATTTTTACCAATATTCTACACACAGCCCTTACACACTAACGTGGCAGGAGCACTAGTTCATTGGTGGTAATCAGACTAGGTTTTAATAGCTTCTTCCTTATCACTGTTCTTTTTTCTTTGCTGCTGCTCTACCTGAATTCGATTAATCACGCATTCCTTCCATCTGGTGAGTTTTGAAGTGGCCACCTTGAAACATGCCATAACGTATGGCTACGCATTTTCGTCAGCTCGTCAACAATGCCCCATCCCTGGCCCTTCAGTGGAAATGTACCTGACCTGAACCGACCCACACCTGGGCGGCCTACGTACAGGTCGGGTACGACAGTGGAAATATGGTATTAGACACACTGCTGTACATTATTTATTAATGCTTAATGCCCCAACATTAATAAAGCAATTACAATGTAGTACAACAACTCTCTCTGAGATATGATATTTTCACATATCCAATGGACCCCTGGAACCAATTACATCTCTTTAATATTAATTAAAATCACACTGTCAAGCACCACAAAACATTTTGAAAAATGTGTGCGTGCACCTTTAAAACATCTTTTTGTGTTTTTGTTGCATTTATATTATGAATTATTCATGTTGTCCCTACCATATGATGTACCACTTTTATCACACACTGAGTTAAAAAAAAATTAAGTGTGTGAAAAAATGGTGTACTATGGGAATATAAAGTACCATTCGTGTTTGCTAAAAGTAATTGTAAACGTGTTTATACAAAGGTAAATAAGCTGGTCTTGCAAGCATTTTCCAGAGCTAAATTATCCCAATACAACCCCACTACAACCCCACTATCCCAATACAACCCCCTACAAGGAACATGCATAAATAAAGCAGGATTACATATAAGTATGGGAGCAGGTGCATCCATTAATTACTTTATTATTAAAAATACTCAACAATAGGCATTGCTGACCAACATTATTCTGTTGTACTGACTATTTTATGTGCTATGCCAACTTTTAATTTATAACTACATTATAATCTTCTAAGATGTATAACAGAAATTGAACACACTAATCCATCCTGGTAGCTATTTAAAAACAAATCATAGGTCAGTAGTAGAGGAACATTTTACAAGAGCAACGTTCAATTTAATATAAATGGATTTTCAAGTATAAACAGCATGTTATGCCAGACTAACTACAGCTGAGGTCTGAACAGAAGCAAACCTAGGTGGAGGTATGTAGAGGAGATTGTAAAATAGCTCTCAATGCTAAAACACTTTTCTGCAAGTTTTGCAAATGCCTTATTCAACTGATACGTTTTACTAAACAACCTCCAGACTTATTACTGATTAAGACAAGTACAGTATATGCACTCTGATTTCTTGCATCCTAGATAGTGATAATATGATGCCTCTGTTTTTCCCTGTTGAAAAACAAACTGGATTATGATAATCAGTAAACAGTTCCTTAAAAATAGGCAGATGTCTTGCTTTCTTAAGAGGCTAGAGAAATGCAAAAGACAGATTTAAATTTCAATTTGAAACTATTCCAGTAACTGAAAGGTTCTTTTGAAAGGGGATTTTGGAAAAGATGATGGCATTGCTGACGTTGTTTGTATGTCAGAGTCATGTGGTGTACACATTGTAGACAAAGGAACAGAGGTAAGACCTCATAAAGACTGCATTATTAAACCACAGACTGTTTGGGACAAGACTGGACCTACTCTGCTTTTAAGAATGCATGTAATTGCATGGCTTCAAGTGGATAAGGCAACTACAAAATACCAGAAATTACATATGCATATTATTATTATTGTAATTGTGTAGTTTGAGACAGGTTTTTTGTTTTACATTTCTAAACCATTTTTGGCAACAACAGATAACTCTGGATTATGGGTACACAAGTAATTGGATCATAAATCAGCACTGACACCAATTTTTAATACCATACGCAAACTATCCTAATTTGCAGTCCGCTTACGCAAACTTCACAATGTGATATCTATAGTAATAGACACCCTAAACACAACGTAATGACTTCTAATAAGATAGTAAATTCTGAGCTCACAAATCTGTCATGAAGCAAGCTTAATAATAAAAAATTGTTTGCACATACGTACCTAACTTACTAAACTCATCTTCAAACTCCGAATGCCAAGTTTAAAAAAGGCTATGTAACAAATTGATCTTATTATCTTGTTTGGAATCACTTTGCATATCATTTCCTGTTTCAATCATCACATCCTGGTGACATTTTAAAACACAGAAGTATAAAGCATCCCAGTGGCTAGCCTTCTGTTGCAGAACGCTGGCGTCGTCTGATAAAAGTAATATGATTAGAAAAAATAGGATATGGTAGCAGTGACTAACCTAATCATTGTATAACATGTTGGTGGAAGGCAATGGAGGATAAAAATACAAAAGATCACCCAATAGATTGATGATTTAGCGAAACAAAACTATTTTGAACCCCCAGGGGTAGGTACTTATTTTTCTAACTTATATGAACAGGAATAAGGGAGTGGCCAAAGGATTTAATCAATGGGATAAGCCCTTACATGACTGTTTCAGAAACAAAAATAATCTATTAAAGAAAGCATTCTGCATTGGCCTCAATAGAGTTCATGAACACGTCCTCTCTCTAAGTTCAGCTGGTACACCAGAGTGTAATTACTAGCCTGCCCACCTCAACTAATCTATGCACAGTGGATTTAACACATACTACAGGGGTGCTTTTTAATATCTGAACTTTGAAAAGTCAGCAGGATGTGATGAAACAGGAACTACATTCTAAACGACAAGTAGAATACAATAGTTACGGTAACTGTGACATTTCATAATACGGATTAAGTGGGGTGTCATGTCGTTCGTAGTGAATACTGTTTCAACTAATTGATCTTACGACTCATTAATTAAAAATGAACTTGGAGGTATGAAATGAAACTGACCAACAGGTATTACAGATCACCATGGCTGAAAACCGGCAGAGATGTTATATATATTTCCCTTTCATTCAGGCAATACAGCATATAGAGGATCAGAGAATGCTGCGTATACTACCCTGGCTTAGAAACCCTACCCGTCCGGACGGCTGACAGCTGTTGAGGAAGCATTCAACCCCACGCTGGGTACGGGTACTGAGGGAGTTGGCAAATACTGATGAAACGGACTGAAGTGCAGCATTAGTTAATTCCTAAAATTGTCACTGCCTGCTGTATCCTGCACAAACTCTTGTCAGCAACAAAATGAGATGTTCAGGAACCAGTAGCTGCCTGTGAGACAGACAGGGAAGGTTATCAGTGTTGCCAAGTCTCACGAGAAAAAAAAGCGGCACTGCCTTTCAAAACAAGCGTAACCCATGTTAGAGTAGAGTGTTTATGCAAATTGCAACCTGTGACTCTCAACAAACAAGCCCAATCCCACTTATTATAAGCGGACTTGGCAACTGTGAAGGTTATCTCAGCCGCCAGTTTCAATTGGACAGCAGTGATGTAAGGAGTCTTGTGCTGTCAGAGATTCTCTCCTTTCTTTTAAGTTGTGTTGGATTTACTGTTGTGTTGAATATTAATGATGCAACAAATAAAACACAATCAATACGTTAATTTGCAATTTTATTTGTTCAGTTCTGAGAGGACATCAACAACTTGTTAGATGCTGTTGCGCTGTTTTGTGCGATCGAGCTGGCTCATGACATCCAGTTCACAAACTATATTTATTAACATGGAGGGCAGACACGTGTTGTCTTTGGACATAGCTGGGATCAACAAAAGGACGGGAACTAATTCAGTTAGACATTTAAGCAGCTCACTTGCTCTTCGTGTTTAACTTTAGTGTTGTTTTTGGCAGCAAGGGTATTCTCAAACAGCTGCTTTAATACTATAACAAGGGCATAACACAGTTCATGGTAAGTGGTTTTATACCCACAAGTAAACCCACAAGAGATATACAACATGACAGACGAGACACAGCAAAAAACAATAATAAAAAAAGCCGCCCGCATTATCATTAAGGTGAACTACACCACTGCTAACCATAAAATCACCCTTCAGCCACTACTTTCTGCCGTCTTGGAATCCACAGTAACAACTGACCTGCTCCCTTGCAATATTTATAGTTAAGGATAAACACACATTAACATTTACACGTGAAATGAGGGTTTCCAAGCGAAACTGGGTGTGGATTTTCCAGTGTGTTTCGTCATTTACACAAATAAATGAGATTTACCATATCCCTCTCTTTGGCCATTTTTTTCGGCCACAAACCTGATTTACACGAGTAATTCTCCCAAACGTGCACGCGCATCGCCATTTCACGTGTAAATTGACCCACATGGAAACCCCATGATTGAAAAACACTTTGCAAGCTCCTCGCAGGGCTGTATTGTCAAGGGTTTCAATGTAAATTCAGCACATTTTAAATATCTGTCTGTTAACCACAGATGACCTCTATTTGGATATTGTACCAATGTCCTCTTACCTATGAACAAATACTGTATAATTTATGTTTAAGTACCTTTGTTAACAACAGGATCATTTTTTTCAATTTAGAAAAAAACCTTGCTAATTAGTATTGGCATCCACCCAAGAACATACAATGGAGTTAATTTGCAATAGGAACACAATTATAAGAAAAAGCATGTAATCTATGCAGCCAGTGTACAGTTCATGTAATTGTGCGGTCTATTGAGTAACAAATCCCTTTCTTTCTTGTAATACTCTGCACTTATATTTGTATTGTGTTACTTAAAATGGTAACCAAAGTAAAATGTAATAAATATAAATGCAGCATGCTATTGAGTTGTTTTGTGTGAGACTTGTTAACCCTATTCAATTATCGCTATTGTCTTTAATTCAAAAGATACATCTCTGTCTGTCTAATGAATTTGCCTATCAGCTACATTTTGGTAGCAAAATGCACCAATACACAGCTCAAACAAACAAATAAACAAAAAAAACAACTTATGAAGCGAGTTTATTTGTATAAACGAAAAACAAAGAAACTTCCAAACAGATATGGAAATTGAGCACAGATGGCCAAAGGGGACATTAAACAACTCCAATATTAACTATCAAAGAGAACAGATGCTTACTCCCAAACCCAGTTTTATAAAGAATAAAAACTCATTCAGCATGAGACCAAAGCAGATCAGTCTTTCTCTCAATTCAATTCACCTGCGTTTCTCATTTCTAAAATAATGCTTACAGCTGCAAAATATCGTATTAGTCTATTTTACCAGACTACATATTTATGTGTGGTATTTATAAATTAATTTTTTTTTTTCATTTGACAGTTCATTTTTTCCGTTACAGACTGAACATCATTCATGTTCATTCTATTGCATTTAGACTCATGCAAATCCAGAATGTTAGGGTTATGCTGGCGTTCAGTTTATCTGGGTTTACATAGTTACAAAACAATAGCAATGAAGGTAGTTTCCATAGTAACCTGGAATCAGAAATCAGGGTGTCTTTCTTTTTAACACGGAAATGTAGATTTACCTTACATTCTATACACTGGGCATACACTTCCATGCTGGATTATGGTATAATACAAATGGTTAAATATATATAAATGCATCACTGCATCTATTAATTATATGTAAATATCTATCTTTACATTTATGTTTAACATACTGTATTGTGATGTAGTGTACATTTTTCTTAATGATTTGATCTTCCTATGGCATTATTTTTATAAGCCCCTTTTGTTTCTTAACTATACCTATATTTAGGATAAGTGTGTAAAATAGTGTAAACTGGAATATCACACATAAACAAATGGCTGCGGCGAGTTGAAAAGTGTAAGCTTGAGGTGCTGCAGACCTTGATATCATTGACACAGGTGGATTTATTAATGTTAAGCAACATTTGTTCAGCATTTTATAACTACAAAAGTTGAACTAAAGTATTACACCATGATTGCAACACTTTATTTGAATGCTACATGCTGACCTCTGTTAGGTAATTTGTGTAAATATTGTATTGAATGCACACTGTGGTATTATACAAATACACCACTTCTAATGGTTTGCTACGACTACATACTGCACATTTCATAGCTTTTAAGCAAGGCATCATCTGAATGTCTGCTAAATTCTTCCTTCAAAATAGTATGAGCCATTATTTTGACAAAATAATAATAATAATAATAATAATAATAATAATAATAATAATAATAATAATAATAATAATAACGCAAAAGCAGAGAGATACTGTGCTTGCATATTAATATTTTGGTCAATACAGAAAACTGTAACACCCACAATATTATTTTTGCCAATGCTATACACAATGCAAAAATAACATGCACACATTCTTTGAATATTCTTTGACGTGTTAAACGCAACTGAATTGCAGCATTTGGTAATTGACGTCCACCAGTGAATTTCATTTGTAAGCTCTGTTTCCTTTGTCCCACTGTGCTGAGATGCAGGCTCAAACCCATTCTCCAGGACCATCATTCTTATCACATTCATTTCCATTACCAAAGTGGCACAGTCCAGTATCTGCTTTGATGTAGTAGACACCCGTGTTCTGGAAGAGTGAATACACCATAGCCGGAGATAGCATAGGCAATGCTTTTTTTTTTTTTAAAGCTGCATGGTGTTCTCATTTTGATAGCAGTGTGAGAAAGCATTATTGACCACTCTGGTGACATGAATCCTACTTTAAAATGGAGGGGAGGATCATGGGCACTACTCATCAAGGACTTTCAAGAACACTATTAAGTGGAAACACCGCTTTCTGGTGTTACTATTCCATTCCTCCTTACCTTTCCCAGAGGACTCACTAGTGCTGCTGCAAAGGTCTTCCTCCTCTTCCCCTTCCTCCTCTGGTTCTGCAGGTTTCTCCAAGTTTCTTGATCTTCTTGAGCTGCTTTCCGATTTAACAGCTGGCATGGCCACAACTGTTGAGTCTGCTCCCTTCACTGTTGTCTATTAGGAAGAAAACATGGGATTTTTTTTTTTTAATTATTGCCTAGAACAGGGGTGTTCAATTCGGTCCTGGAGGGCGGTGTCCCTCCTGGCTTTTGTACCAACTTTGACCTAAATTACTTAATTGGATCAATTATTACCAATTATTGGTCTAATTAATTAATTTAGAGCACAGTTGGAACAAAAGCCAGGAGGGACACCGGCCCTCCAGGATCGGAATTGAACACCCCTGCCCTAGAACATTGTAAATGAAAAGTAACATCTTTTATACAAGAGCACTAAATTAAAGCACATCATTGACCTTGGTTTTTTCGATATATGTTACCTGGCTTATAATAACTAAATGTGTCATATCTGGGTGTCAAACATTTCAAACTGACTATTAGAAGACTGCTCAGGATTATCTTCAATATACACTAGTGATGTATATCAGAGAGACTACTAGCAGTGGGCAACTGCATATGAAGAGCTGATAAATCCAGTTGTCACCCAAGTATTTCAATTCCAAGCTAAAATCAGAAAAGGAAGGATAAAGACTGTATCATCGAAAAGCATGTGCACTTTTCAGAAAACACTGACTAGATTAAACAAATGCTAAGTAGAGATCAAAACAATCCTTTGATCTACAGCCTAGTTTCCAGACAAATTGCTTAGCTGTTTGTTGTAAATAACTTCTGAATATCTACAGTTTTCCTCCGGGTAATAAACAGCCAGATAGGGATGTTAGACTGAAGATAAAGTAAAGGCTGTATGGAGACTCCTTAGTTGTACACTTCCTGGATGAGAGGGAAGTTCAAATATTATATTTTAAGGATTTAACAAAAAACATACAACTACAGTAATATTTGAATGCAAAAAAATCAGACTGCATATTTTCATTTAAGAATTATTTACTTTATGTTTTTATTTACAATGTAGTCGCCTTGGATAAAGGAGTCTGCCACATAAATAGTAATAATAATAATAATACTATTGTGTATGTATACATACATACACAAACCATAAACTTAAGCAGATCACATTTTCCACACTGATGTTTTCTGAAATAACTGTGTTTACAGTATCTTAAGGCGACTATCATTAGATTTAGCAGGTATTAATCCACTCCCTAAATTAGAAACCTATACCAGTACTTCTAATGTTATTTCTGGTACGATTAATTATTAAGATTGGAAACTATAGCTACCTTCATGGCTATTATGTAGTATTACTGTACAATAACTGATATTATTACACAATACAAAAATTATGTTACATTTGAATAATTGTTAAAGCACCTACCGCCAGCATCCCAGCAAGGTCAAACACTGTATAAAACATTGTCAAAACTTGGTACAAAAGAGGCTTGAAGAGTCAGAATGCAGGAGCTATGCAACTTGCTGACTAACTTTGCTCTCTGTTTTGACCAGCTACACAAAGAAAAATGCTGTCTATTCAAAACACACTGCAAATCTCTTTTCACAAAAAGGGCAGTGAACAAATGAGGCCATGTCCTGATCTCCAGTCATTATCCCATGAGGTTCAGCAATGATTGTAGTGCATGGAACTGAGTGGCACCATTGCCAGTCACCACAGGGCACTTTTGTGCACTTTCATAAAACTTAGTTTTTTCCCGCAACTTGGACACTGCTCTTTTCTTTTCAGCAGCTGTAGTTGTTTTTACCTCAGTGCTTAAAGGGAACAGAAGAGACTGTATGTGTCACTGTTATATTCTGAAATATGCTTGTGTGAGGATGACATTTCACTGGGTCACAGGCAAGATGTCATCTATTTTGTCTTCATAAATGCTGTGCATAAATAGCTGTTAATAATAATGTGTAGCACAAAAACATAATCAGCTCTAATATACACTACTACAAATAACAATAACAATAACATTTTTTTTAAATCTGTGATCTATAGTTGCTTTTGTGACTTTTCATTTGCAAGAACTGTCACAATAGGGCCTTATCAAGCACTATATTCTGTAATTTTGAATACTGACTTTAGATACTGTTTTAATTCTGGAAACTGGTGTTGCGTTGTTTTTTTTTTTAATCTTTTGCTAAATTGCATTGTCTTTTAGGTTTTACACAGTTATGTGAAAAGGTAACATTTTTATTTAATTTTGCTGTTGGGTTGTTAATGAGGAATTTTACATACTGCTCCAATATGTACTGGATTTAAAAGTATGTACTCTATTACAGTCCACGTGTCCACAGTCGTCTCTTTTGGCAAGTGATATTTTCAAAATGATATTGTTCTGAATCTTTTTGTGTTCCTTGAAAAAACATACAAGGGTTGGAACAGGCCAAAATGAAATAATCAGATATGTGTCACACTCGTTTAACCGTCACTGAAGTCAAAATTGTATAGGGTTGGATATGTGAGTGCTGACTGTAATAATAATAATAATAATAATAATAATAATAATAATAATAATAATAATAATAATAAGTTCCTGTTTTGTGAAAATAAACCAAACATTCAAATGTGGAATGGGGGCGGCACCTCTCGCGGTTTGTGAAAATTAACAGAAATGTACATGTTGCAAAATCAGTACCGTAATGTATGTATGTAGTATTAAGCATGTGGTTAAAACAAATGTGATTATTTTGTATTGGACAACAGGGAATAACTACTGTAAGACTCCCATTGTAGAAGTTTGAGTCATTCCAGGTTTTTTTCTGTGAAAAATTGTTAAAAGCTGGAATGGCTCCAACTTCAATGCAATGGGAATCCTTAATTATTCCCTGGATGCCAACAATCAAAAGTGACTAACCGAATTATAGTACAAAGCTGCATACCACATTTAAAGACAGTGGGCCCTAATTACAAATCTTTCACTGAAGATTTAAAACAGTTGATATTTGTAAAACTGAATGTGGTAGGCTGGTTTGTTTCCCAGTTCACCAAACACCAACATGGATGTACTGTAATTATTTATTCTTTAGAATGTTTTTGAAATATTATTTAATTTCAGCAAGATAATCTCTGGATGACCTGTACTGGTATATCCTTCTTTGACAAATGAAACAAAAATGTGAACTGTCATATAAAGAGCATACATGCTTCAGCTCCGCAAGCCACACAACACACACTCGTTCCTTTGTGCTGTTGGCAGATTGTGTATTCCTTCAGTAGGTATTCCAATCACAGAACTGGGACCTTGGGACCTAGTGTCTCACAGGAGAGTGTGCTAAGTACAGTATACTTAACCAGCTGAACCCTAATATGTTATGTAATTATTGCAGAGTAACTGCTTTTGAAGACCCTAATGTAATTACAAAACTAAAAGCAAACTGGCTGTTTTGTGATCACAGTTTTCCAATAAAACTAGATATATCTAGTACATATATATATATATATATATATATATATATATATATATATATATATATATATATATATATTGTTGGCAAGGGATAAAACGAAGAAAAACACAAATTTCATTCCTCAGATATAAGTAGCACTGCATGTTGATCATTCTTACAAACTAATCTGGATCATGTTTGCCACACATTGAATGGATCCAGGCAGAAATACATTCAGTAGGCCCCAAATTAATCAGTACATTTCTTTCTGAATGCATTTTTTAAAAGTGTATATAATAGGACAATCAAATTGAATTTTTATTATGTAATACCTTTCTTCTTTGTTAAATTCAAAGAGCAAAAAGTAATCCCTAGCTTCTGAAAAAAATGAACTACCATTATATTAGCTCAGTTCTATTATATTTTATATTTTGATGCTAGTGAGTGTTGGCTTGGAATTTAGCCTCTTTCTTGCTATCTGACCTTTTAAAGTCCATTTATTTATGTCTTTACTTACTACAGAAATTGTATCGCTTTATGTTACAATATCATAAGCTCTAATGCGCACATAGTAACCATTATTTGTCTTAAGGTCAGCATACAGAGTGCTGCATGTTCTCTACTAAATTCTGTGTGACATGCCCAGTATTTATGGGTGATTTAGTTTTTGGTGTTCAATGATCATTTGCTTTTGCTAATTGTGTACAAGTTAAATGTTAATGAAAGTTAAATACCAATGTATTCTATTTTAATGATCTGAACAGTGAAAGTAATATTACTGTAGTTTTATTCCATGTAGTAATTTTACTGCAGGGAAAACCCCAGCTGAATTAATGTGATGCTGTGGCAATGTGGTTTGCAGTGCGCAGGTGTAGAGGTGATGCAGTGCTCAGGAATAACAACCCAACAACAGTTCACGGTAAAACAAAGCTTTATTGATGCTTAAATAATAAGACTGGCTATACACAGCAATGTGTAAAGCCCAGTCAAAACCCATGGGGTTCAGTCCCAAAATAATAATACTAAATAACACGCACTTTGTACACGTACACAATCACCAGTCCAATAGTGAGTGCTCCTAGTGCAAGTGGTGAATTTATACAAGAACAGTGACAACAGTAGGGCAGTGTAGTGTGGGTTTTGGTGCTGGCTTTGTAGCAACACCTCCCAGATATATTAGCCATCTATAAATGACAAACATTACAATTTAATAGACAGACAAAACAACACAAAACACTTTTACAGTTGGTTCTCCCTTACAGGTCCTTTCATAACCATAACAAGTGTACAGATTGCGTCGCCACATCCCCTGATATACCCTCAGTCATGCCCCCTTCTGTAGTGAATGCAATCGTTTTTCCTCCAATCTGCGATTGCCACATCGACTACCGCATTAAGGCAATGACTTCTGGTATTGTGACTCCGCTCCCTTTCTGGATGGCCGACTTCCGACTTTTCCCTGGAATGATTTGCCAACCCATCCAGTCCAGGGCACACTGTTCCTGTTATACAGTGCTCTCATAGATTGGGAAGAAGATTTATGACTTGGATTCACTCGCTCTCTGTCACAGATGCCTAACAGGTGAATTAGCTGAGTTAAGGCAAAGGGTACCAATATTTAGAGTTGGGAGTCATAAATATTGGTACCCTGTGCCTTAACTCAGTTAATTCACCATATTTTAACTATCACTTGGTAAGATGAATGAGTGTTCAGCACACTCACAAGAGATATCATTGCCGTGTAAGTATAGTGTATCAAACAATATTTATAACACTTAATACACTGGTAAATAACATATGTTATAATTAAACCATAGCTATGCGTGTGTGTATGTTTACTATTTACATGTAACTGAGTTATTATTTGTAATATTATATTGAAAAACTCAAATCTAAATTGAATACATTTTATTTCATTTTGTCTCATACATATACACCAATAGTGCTGGTTGTTTTGAGGTGTATTAATAACGTTTGTTAATATATTGTTATGGGGGAGGGGGACGAAATTTGCCATGACAAAGCCACTGGTGTCAAAGGTAGTGTCACAGCGAAAATACCATTTTATCGCCAGACAAATCGTATTGTGTCCGCTGTGTGGAGAGCAAAGTGGAAGTACTCAGACCACAACTGTTAAGATCATAAACAAACAGTGAAACCCTCAGTATAATGTAAAACCTGTTGGACCAAGCTTCTAAACAGCTGTATTTTGCAAGGTCAAATCTGCTGGACTGTACTATATGTAATGAAATATATTGTGTGCAAGTTTTTAACTGAAATACTTTATTCTGAACACTAGAGGGTGTCACTACTTAACTAATACGAACCATATAAAAAGTAACAAGCCTAGAAATTACTTGCAAATCTTTTCAAAACTATAGTATGTCAATATCCAATTTCCAGTAACATACAGTATTTGGCAAAATATCTGTTAATTGCTTGGCATCTAAGAAACAAACCTGAGATCTTTTTATATTTTCGTCTTACACTTTAAAACAAATAAAAAAAATTATAATATATAAAAAAATTAATTTTACGGCAAAATATTCAAACCCTCCAGTGAAACTCACTGTAGTTACAAAAATAAGAAGCAATGAGTTGGTACTCCTTAAGATGAACTGACAGAAATAGAACTGTAGTTTCTGTCTTGACTGTACTGTTTCCAAACCTATGGGGTGTAAAAAAAAACTACTAATATTTCAACTGGTGTTTTTTTCATGGATTTAATGTAAATCTCATATTTTTTACAAAATTTATTGTACAAAAAGGGGGTGGCATATATAAAGTTTGCGCACCACTGATTCAGAGCAGGGCTTCTCAGACTCTGTCCTGGGGACCCCCTGTGTCTGCTGGTTTTCATTCCAACTGAGCTCTCAGTTACTTAACTCCCTTAATTGAACTGATAATTTGCTTAATTATACCTTTTTAGTTGTTTTCAGCTCTTAACCAGTTGCAGATTTCAAGTTATCTGTAACATGTTATAAGTAACTTGAACTCTGCAAGTGTTTAAAAGAATTAAAGGTCTAATTAAGCAAATTGTTAGTTTAATTAAGGGTTTTGATAAGTGATTGACAGCTCAGTTGGAATGAAAGCCAGACAAGACAGGGGATCCCCAGGACTGGGTTTGAGAACCCCTGATTTGGAGGACAGATCTCAAACCCCAGTGCACTACAGTGGCCATTTTGATAAGAGCTTTGAAACAGCTGACAAGTGTAAAAAGTTGTCAGGATGTTAACAATGAAAAGAAAAATTACAGGTACGTTATTTAAACAATTGTAGCAAAAAGGTGGGGTCATGTGATGCTAATTTTTCAGAACCCCTCTACTTACTCTTTAACAGTAATCATAAATATAGAGAGGTTGGGAAAATGCTGGTGTCTACTAATCCATCCAGAGACACTAGACATTAGACAGCTTAGTTTACAGACCAATTGTGGCTGAATCCAATTCCCACCCCCTTACAGTACTCTGGGATCAACCCTCTTCATAAATTAAGGTCTATTATACTGTACCTTCCTATACAGGGTGATAGAGAAAGACAATATATCCACAGATTCAGATACTCTTATTAACTTTCTGTGCTCTGCCTGTAAATAGTGTAGTGTTTTATGATGTTTTAGTGGTGGTTGGCATGGATGGACATTTTTGTTTTTGTAAAGTAGTGAAGGCGAATGCCCAGCCTACGTTTTCATTTTTTGTTTAAACCTTTATTTTGGCCATTGTGGCCTTTTTGTTTATATTTGGTGTTATTTTGTTTATTAAATGCACGCTTTGGCACTCGAACTGCAGCTTCCTGGCTCCTGAGTCTCTGTCTCGATGCTATCCTGTCACAATGGCCTTAAAATGTTTAAACAAAATAAGCAGTTTTATAGATATAGAACTCTAAATGTGACATAAGATGCATTGCACTACATCACCATTACATGAATATGCATCTCTGCAGGGGAAGATACACTTTTCAAGCCTTGCATTATACTAGGGCAGGTGAATGAATGACAGTTTGACCATGGGGTTTGCTATTGGCAGGCAGTGTCTACATACAGGTATTGCTTTTGTCTTTCATGGAAAAACAACAGCATCTTAATTTTGAATAAAATAAATTTAAAAAACAACTGAGCGAGCATTGCAGCTGTGCTAAAAATAGAAGTTGACAAACCAACACTAATCCCTCGATAGTCTGCTTTCACATTCAGCATTTGCCTTTCCCTTCTGCATAACATGTTTTTACTTCTGCTTATACAATATAACGAGACTTGAGAGACTCTGGCATTAGGTTCTGGATGTGGTCTCCTGTATCCACCAATGTAGGTTATCAGTAGGTAAACAAGCTTTCAAACAAAAGGATAATAGAATTGAAGGCAGCAAAAAGAGGCTCATCTCAAACACTGTTTATTTTATTTACCATATTATATTTATAATACGCTAAGTTAAACATAAACACATACTGTATATCATGAGTTTCGAATACATATTTTAGCACATGCGCTAAATATGCTGTTGACATGCATAGTATCTTTTTTTTATTTTTTGTTAAGTTGGCATGAATAAGAGGCTGCAATATGTACAACTACTGATTGTATTTGCAAATTAACTAATTAAAGTGATGCTAAGTATTGTATTTTTTTTCAAGGAAATATATTTAGCAAAGTACATAACATTGGAGTACAGTGCACTCCGTTTATAAGAATCACTGATATAAGAATCAACTGCATATAGTGATCCAAACCACTAGGACAAAATCATTCCTATACTAACCAATGTAAAATAATCAGCTTGTAAGAATCAAGACATCCGCTTATAAGAATCATTTCGGGGCAAACTGACTACATGTAATACAGTACTTGATCAAGTGCAATGACGTGTACAGCCAATAAAGCTGTTTTTGAATTTGATCACATCTCACGTGATTAGGCACGTACGCAGCGTGGATCGTTCAATGATGCAGGAAACACTGCATTGTTTGTAATCAGATAATGAGTGTGCCGCTGCATTGTGCAGGTATGTTTTTTGTGTTCTCTGTTGGTAAAAATGTGTTTCAATAAAGTGTGTAAAGCAGTGTTATTGTGTGATATGCATGTAGAGGGAGGGGGATTGTGGCGCGGCGCTGTGAGGAGGAGGAGGAGGGGGAGGGGAGGGGGTTGCAGAGCTTTGCATCTCCGCTTAATGAAAAACTGTGAGATTTGCATCGCAACTGAAAATAAGGAAGCCACAGATGCTTAAATGCAGTGGTAGTCCTGACAGTAAAATACTGTACTTTAATGTCATTTTAATTTAAAGGCAATTATATGCAACACCGCACGGCAGCTAAACTAGGCACCCACACGAGACGATTGTTTCTCAAGTATACTGTAGTAAAATATGATTCTGCAGCCTTGAGTAAACATAATCGTGATCATATAATAAGTTGTACCCATGAGGACTTGTTTTGATGTATTGTCCTCAGTGATTGAGCACCATTGACATTTGTATACTGTATTTAAATTGCTGACCCGCGGAGGCGCTTTTGCTAATTGTAATGTGACTTGGCCGAGGGCAGTGTAAATGATCAGGCTGGAGTCTTGACAGTTTAAAACCGGTGTTGATTTTATTTTTCTTACAGTGCGGTGGGGAAACAACCGCTAATAAAACAAACAAACAAAATAAACCGAGCTCTCAGCACTAACTAAACAATACTTTGTGTGGTCCCTGTGCATGTATGCAGGAACTCATGACAACTAGTGGTCAACCGATTACACTGCAGGGAACAAAGCGCTCATTCTCCAACTAGCATACTGATTCTGCAACACTTCACCACAGTAATCATATCGGTCCGCTTTTAAGAATCAACCGCTTATAAGAATCAAGTCATCCGGGACGGATGTGATTCTTATAAATGGAGTGCACTGTATTATTCTAATTCACCTCTTCAGAATATTTTTCTAAATAACAGGGGTGGATATAGAGGTATAATAGAGGTATGAATATATATTATTTGAACCAACTATGATGACTATTTTCAAACACTAAAGATTGTGAAGAAAACAATTGTAACTTTTTTTAATGTTGTGACATCTGTTCTCCTTTTTGACCTATTCTTTATGTCGCTAATGTTTTTTTTATTTTTTCTATAAACCAAATAATTTGGGCTCTGCATTTCTGGATTGAGCCGATTTTACCACAGCTTTATCAATTTTGCACTTTTTGTAAAGATTAAATGAAAAACGAACTATTTAAAATACGCTGCTTCATTGCATTAAGTATCAGCTTGCTTGACTCCTGATGGGCACATAAATATATAACAAAAACATGCCCTTACCTACAGTACTACAGGGGCAGGCTTGCCAAGTCTTCTATTATATCACTGAAGTCCAGCATTCTCGTCAAGTCACTCTCAATAGACATTAAGGTGAGGGCGTTCATTCTGGCCTGTTCCATTGTTGAGCGGTCAAAGCTTTTAATCCTGCTCATCCTGGAGAATGACCATTCTGCTTCAGCACTTGTAATCCTTCTCATCCTGGAGAATGACCGTTCTGCTTCAGCACTTGTAATCCTGACCGTTCTGCTTCAGCACTTGTAATCCCGCTCATCCTGGAGAATGACCATTCTGCTTCAGCACTTGTAATCCTGCTCATCCTGGAGAATGACCATTCTGCTTCAGCACTTGTAATTCCACTCATCCTGGAGAATGACCATTCTGCTTCAGCACTTGTAACTTGCAAACTGAGGTAAAGACAAAGTGTGATGTAACCAGTCCCGCATAACCGTTTCACCATTGACTGATTTTCAACTGAAAAATGTGTTTGCACACATAACGACTGTAAGACCAGCCATGCATTTGTATTGTCGTTCAGATGCTTTGATACCCGCATCGTGATTCAGGCAAAAGGAAGGGCCCTTATGAGTCCAGTATTTTAAGACATTTTCATCCATTACCTGCCATTCAGCTGGATCCGTCGATAAAGATGGTTGTGAAAGAACATCGTGTGCATTAGGATCACCTCTCCCTGTTTCAGCCTCAGACATCTCTAGCTGGGGGGCCCCTTCACTTCAGCTTGTTTTGGTTCAGGCGGTACTAAGCCATCTTCAGCAGCACAGCCTGAACTTGACTTTCCCCCTGCAGGGTCGTGTTAGTTACCGCTTCATTGAAAAAAATGCTCAGTTTAGGCACTTTGCTAGGTAGCTCTTTGCCCTGTCGTTCCTTTTCTTTAATTCATTTTGTTTTCGTGGAACCGTTTATATATTTCCAACATGATATTTTTAAGTAAAAGCAATAAAAAATGTAACTAATGTGATTGAGTGTCTTACGTTTTTTTCCCGCGACTTACATGCTAAACCACGGCAGCCTCTGAGGGACAAACGAAAAGGTGCTTGAATGCTTTGTGACAGCAATCAATTTAGCAGAATGTGTTATTGTGTTTTTTTTTATATAAATACAAGTTAATATGATGTCTGTGTGTACTGTTAATTTGGGCTGGTTCTAATTGTCCTACATATCTATTTCTCATCACATTGAGCTAATTTTTATGTTTTATATGTTTATTTATTTATTAACCTGTTTCTAATACATATGTTGTAACTCCAGCTACACAGGTGTATCAATAACAGCAATCAAGGATAACTCTCTCTCTCTCTCTCTCTCTCTCTCTAATCCTTTCTTTCCTCCTGGTCTGTTCGATACCACTTAACCCCCCCCCCCCCCAATAGATCACATTGCCTTTTTCTAATCAGCTCATCCACGTCTGAGATGCTTTTTATTTTTTTATCAATGCTTAAAGATTTACTAGCAGAAACATTCAGGATTTCAAAGCAGAGCAGCAATTATCGTCTTTATTTATAATCAACATACCACGCCTCATGTTGATTTAGAATTGTGTTATATAAATGAGTACAAAACCTGCTATCCCTTTCAAATATAGAATGATTTAACTTGACTAATGGATTTACCAATAGTGTTCAATGAGTGTAACCTATTATTATTTGTTTATTTAGCAGACGCCTTTATCCAAGGCGACTTACAGAGACTAGGGTGTGTGAACTATGCATCAGCTGCAGAGTCACTTACAACTAAGTCTCCCACCGAAAGACGGAGCACAAGGAGGTTAAGTGACTTGTTCAGGGTCACACAATGAGTCAGTGGCTGAGGTGGGATTTGAACCGGGGACCTCCTGGTTACAAGCCCCTTTTCTTTAACCACTGGACCACACAGCCTCCTAAACAGTAACCTAATATTTCAAATATTTACAAGCACAGTATAAAATATATAACTTCATACAAGTGTAGTTTGTATTAGACTGGAGTTCTTTCTGGGATTTTGGTACATGGTTAAATAATGTACTTTTCTTTAATGAACTGATATGAAACATTTCATCTCAAGACCATGCTCAATGTTATTAATATGTCTGCTAAGGACCAGAGTAAAACATACTAAGCATGTTTATTTCTCTTTGTCTGCCCACTTTAACTAGTGTCCCTAACACCGTAACTTACCACAGAGGTCAAGTCATTATTTCTGTTTATATTAATATATTAAGAGCTGTCTGGCAATTTACATCTAATCTGACAAAATTGCAAGTCAACTGAATAATAAAAACTGACATTGTGTTTCTTGTTCTGTGGAGTGCCACGCAGAATAGCTCAAACTGCTGCAGAAGAGTACTGCCTCCTTTTGAAAGTCATAAGCATTCACTTACTCCAAGGAAAGTGTCATGTACTAAATTTATTTTAAACCTGAACAGGAGCACTCCAATATCGTCTTTCAAATCTACTAAAAAAAGCTTGTACTGTAATTTCATATATCCTTGAAGTATCTCAACAAAGAAATGTAACAACATTTACGTCAAAATAAATTACAACTATATTTAAATCAGATGAAATCCTTCCTTTTGCTAATATTCCTTTTTTAAAAATGTTTTGATGCAAGAGACCTTTCCCAGTATGGTAACACTAAGAAATCAATCAAATAAACTGCATAATAAAATGTTTAAAATTAACAACCATAAAAACAATAAAGGGTTTACTGAGTGAGAGACTCCATCTAGTGGAGAACATTGCATGATTAAAAAAAAAAAACCTACAGCCCTGTAGACTATATTGGCATATCTGTATAATCAGAGATTGTGTGACTGTGACCATTAGTCATTTGCTATCGTCAGTTTCTTGACTCTGCTAGTATAACAGATAAAATAAAGAGCAGACCTATTAAAGCAATGCGCCAAAAATAAAAAGTAATACAAAAGATGATTATAAGGTACCTTGGTGAAATTCTTCTTAGTTGCAACTTTGGTGCCACCTCTCCTCTTCTGGATGACCCTGGATTCCTTATATTTTGAACAAGTCTTATTTCTGAACCTTTTCAGGCTTCCTTTCCCCATGTTTACTGTAAAATCAAATACATAACACACACACACACACACACACACACACACACACACACACACACACACACACACACACACACACACACACACACACACACACACATTATTATTCATTTAATTAGAATGTTCTTTAATAACCCTACAGACTGAACCCCATAATTTTTAACTGGACACTTTTATCTAATAAAATATATATATTAAAATGTATGTGAATATTCTAAAATAAAAATAAACAATAAATACATAAATACATTAATAAATAAATTAATAAATACATTTTTTCGTTTGTTTGTGAGAATTAATCTGATACTATGCCTTATTTTGTTTTAATGGCTGATCACATGAGCTAAATTCCCAGAAAGATGATAGTGGCTATAATATGGGTATGATATGGACAGATTATCTAAATAGACAAGAAATGAAGCCTGCACATCAACAGAAAAATACAGGTACATGAAAAACAACTTGGAAAGTTTGGTACTTTCGAAGCGTCGTAGACATACATACCCTGTTCTGAAACAGAAGTTGAAAACAAAGTGTTTCTGTTTATTAATAACATTAGCTCATTCACTTCTTTATTTTCTAATCAAATGAACAAAGCATTTTAAAGAACATGCTGACTCTGCCAGTGCCTGCCCTCTTCTTATACAGACCCAACCAAACCGGTTCTTAAGAAGACTGAGTGATCTGTGACTATAACTTATAGTTTACCTTAAACAAGTGCAATTCTCACTATAGTGCAACTGACCAAGATATAGCCAAGATATAAACTGTGATTATAGATGATGAAGACAGTTGTTTTCTATTAATAATATCAAAAAATGTTTAGTTAATCCACCTTTTTTTTCACTGATTTACACTTCTAAGCAGTTGAAACGATTCCACAAGCATTAGCCAAAGGTAAAACTAAGAGGGTAAACATTTAAATGGTAATAGCCACGAATAGACAACAATGAAACATTTTTTAAGAGTACAGTAGTCCAGAGATAAGGTAAATAATTGACAATTTAACACTGCAGTGAAATGTATCGTACATATGCACTCGTTTTTATGTTTCAATTCATCGTCAGCCCCAAATGTGCAACAGAGTTTCTCCGTACTTTTCAGTGTCACACATTATATATGCTGTAGAAAAGTAGAAACATGGGGGTTCATCCACTTGTCAACTAATCTCAAAAGCGAAACGGCAAAACTCTGGAAAGGTTTTTTTCGCAAATCATAAAATCGTAATAACAGGAACTGATGATGCTTTTCACACGGAAAATAATAATACGATGATTGTCTTTTATGGATCACGAAACCTTAAAGCAAACACATTTTATTATTATTATTATTATTATTATTATTATTATTATTATTATTATTATTATTATTATTATTATTATTATGTGTTGTTGTTAAATAATGTCAATAAAGCAATATCCAACCTACATTTCTTCAATTAAGGTTATATTAGCGTCTGTACATGTTCCCAATGAACTAACAAGCCAACACTTAAATACATAGACTTATACTCTGGGACACATAGGTAATAACCGAACAAGTAAAATACAAAGTAGCAGTAACATACATTTTCTTTTAGAAATATCAATGTCACAAGCGGCTGTGTCATTCCGTTTTGTCACAGTGATGTGTCACAGTGCTTGACATTTTTGGGCTTCTGCTTTCCACAAAACGGCGATAAAGTAGAATATAAAAAAATAAATATTAAATCTTATACAGTATCTTACTTTGTGAAGTTGTAGCAGTTGTTGGTCTGAGGGAGTGGTTTCTTTTGCGGAAGATACATTTGTTCCAACAACTTTTAAATGAAGCACAGATCAAAAACTTGATAACAACCTTCCACCACTTTAAAACCACGTGACCCAAACTTCCAAACTTCTCTTAACTTTCAGTTTGCTCGCATCAGGCAGTTTTGACAGATTGACAGAGGACTTCCTGCTAGTCAAAACATTTTACAACCAAAAAAAAAACAAAAAACTTTGTCACCTTACACCACACTAGTAATTTATGTAAATTAAGAATTACTGTGTTCCAATTCCCTGTACTGTCCTAGCTAAAACACTATTATAAAAATGCAGGTGAACTGTTATTATTTTGTTTTGTTTTGTTTTAATGAAATGTGATAGTAGGATCTAAGTAGAACTGGGGATCATTGTGGATAATTAAAATATGACGGGTGGTGGTAAATTTAGGGTGAGGGTTAAAGTTAGAGTTAGGCCATTTTCATTCTCTGCTGTAAACCTTAAGAATTATACCTTTCATTCTTCCTCTGTAATCTGCATCTGCACTAGCCTACTGTATTTCATCAAATTAAGACATTCAAAAATACTTAGTTAGAATAATGTTTTGTTACAAGTGTGAAATATAAATAAAAAATTAGAAACTTTTTGTGAAGTTAATACTGAATTTAAAACATAATTTCTGACAAAAACGTATTGTTTGTAAATTCACATTTTAGGCCAATTGTAACAAATAAAATAGATATCAAGAAGTACACACAGTCTACTGTATAAGAACATTTCAATATCTTAATTTATTTCACAATGTCAGACATTAACAACTTCTAACAAACCAAAAGATCACAACGGAAGGGAAATGTACAGTAAAGCAGTCATATACTCAACATACGATAATTTGCATCGTACATTTGCATTTCTTTTAGATAGAAATAATCTTTGCATGTCTGTTGAGCTTTGGTTTTCTAAAGCAGGATAAGTGCATACTGGGCACGCTACACATTCATTTGTTTTAAAACAAATGTAGTTAAGGTCCAAAATAAAACACAGCCTCTTGAATGATTGCCCTAAGATTTAGGATGCTGTGTATGTGTGCAACAGTGTATGTTAATGTGGTTCTTAGAACTGCAAGTAAGATGCCATATACTGTATATATACTACAATGAATATGGTTAGCAAAGTTGATTCCATCATAACCATTATTATTAGGCTTCCAAGCTGGCTTGAGAAGCATATTGCTATTGTAAAGATTTTTTTCCTTTTTTGTTATTGTCGTTTTTCCTCCCAAAACTTTAAACTGCTCCTGTTCGTACGAGGTGTAACCAATCAACATGAAACTTGGCAGGTGTCATCCCATGTAGATTACAGTTCAGATGCAAAAGAATTGTGCTCCTGTGTCAACCAAGATGACGGCCTGCCATATTTTTTTGGAAAAACATTTCAAAATCTTCTTCTTGGGAAGCGGTGAACCGATTGATCTGAAACCTTGCATACGTCATCAGCAACCAAACCCGCATCAAGTTTGCGAAGCAGAAGTTGCTGCGATAAATTTTACTAACAAAATGGCTACCACCAAATTCTCCAAAACATGCCCAAACATCAAACTGCTTCTGTTTGCAAACCGTTTAACCAACTAACTCTTAACTTAGTAAGCGTCCATTATCATTATCAAGTCCATTATCATTAACCCCTTACTCCTTTACAGGGTCGCGGTGAGCTGGATCCTAACCCGGCATACACAGGGCGCAATTCGAGACTACACCCTGGATGGGACGCCAGTCCATCGCAGGGCACCACACACACACACACAGAGGGCAATTTAGAGTGACCAATCAACCTGGACAGCATGTCTTTGGACTGTGGGAGGAAACAGGAGTACCCGGAGAAAACCCACGTGAACACGGGGAGAACATGCAAACTCCACACAGACAGTACCCTAGGCCGGATTCGAACCTAGGACCCTGGCGCTGTGAGGCAGCAGCGCTGACCACTATGCCACGTAAAACAAGATGGCAGCCAGACCTACGTTCTGTTCTTAAATTTAAAACCACTTCAGTTGAACACAGTTTAGTTGATTAACTCCAAAGTTGACAAGAATCTTCCCTGTGTCAATGCAATTGACTTTTTCAAAAATGGTGTTTGTGCGTAAAGCAAGATGGCCGCCTGATGCATTTCTTTAAAAACCTTTCAAAATCTTTGGTGAAATGTAAAACTAGCTTATACTTCCTTACAAAGTGCAGATAGATTTTTGTTTACTATGGGACACATATAGGAAACCATATGTGTTCTATCCAAAAATGACCTTGCCTGTGACCTTTGACCTCTCTAAGGTCAAACGTAAAGCTATCTATGGTGTTTAAAGTTATAAAGCATTGTGAGATAATTAACTAATGCAGTATTTTGAATTGAAACTGCTCCATAAAACTGTTGCTGACACTTGTGCTGCAATGCTACAGCTTGCCAAATTTCCAATTGATACTAAGCTTGGAAGCCATAAAAATGCCTGGCAGTTCTAGTTATTATTATTATTATTATTATTATTATTATTATTATTATTATTACTGATAAATATTCAGAATTTCCCTTTTCACATACCAGTCCATCATAAATAATTCTGGAAGCCCATAAGTTGTTTTTTTAATATTATATATATATATATATATATATATATATATATATATATATATATATATATATATATATATATATATATATATATATATATATATATACACACACATTTTAAATTTCTCTTTATCGATCTGAAGTTGAGCAAAATAAGTAATTGTTAAAGCTATTACATTGGTAGCGCTATTTATTAAAGCCCTTTCTTTCCAAAAAAAAGATGCAGCAATGACAACATAATTGACAAGCTATTTGTCTAGTTTTTTTTCATGACATATTGTTTTGCCTGTATAGTGCTATCTACATTCCACTGAGGGCTACATTGAGAGCACTAAACTCCTCTGTCCTAAGCCAGTTTCAACTACCACGGTTAAAGGCTAGTCACTGGACCATTTTATTTTATTTTATTTTATACAGTGGAGTGATTTATAATAATGCTTTTCACTTTCCTAGTACAGACAAACAAATGAACCCAAGATAATTCCCCACATACTATAAGCTACAGTCTCCAATGTTCATTTTACCAATGCAAATAAGTTCCAACACAATACAGCTTATATTTGCAAATAAAATAGACTGGGCTCCCTTTGGCGCTTTCATTGCTTATGTTTTTGCTTTTACTCTTAGCAGCTTTTTACCATCCAGCCAAAACTAGAGGCTATTTTACGATTAATAATGCAGTTTATAAAAACCAACTCATTGGTTATCCAGTTAGATAATGGTGGCCTGTTTTTTGTCAGGTAGAGCCTAGTTTTTTTAAGAAGAAAGGAAGCAGAAAGCAGTTTTTATTGAGATAGCACAATCCGGTAAAAAGCTAAACCTCACTAGTTTGTTTTTATAGTGTGTGTATGTTTTAATAACACATGTGTGATATTACTCAAAGAACCCAGGTTATGTTTTCCACTGTCCATTCAAGAAAAGAGTTGAACATATTACTCAATGCAATACACTTTACACACATAGCTCATTACTCCATGCAAATCAAAAACCATGCAAGTAGACATCTGATTAACTGAACTATTGAAGACAAAATTGGTAATAGTAGCAGGAGGAGTATATCAATTTGGCTTTCATGGTGACATTGTTGTCAGAATGTTTTAAAGGAGGGTGGCGTCCATAAACCTACACAGAACTGCAGAAGGCTAAAATGTATGAAATAATACACCTTTTAATCCTCTTATAAATGTAACATGGTTGTGGTACTGCAGCTTTAAAAGCACCATCCTATTTCAGTTATTATGTCAATCACACATCACCTGAGGGGTTCTCTTCAATTGTTGGCACTTCCACAAACGTACAGCATTGCAAAACTTAGTTCCTCTTCCTTTGGTGTATAATTAGTCAACACTTATTTGAATAGCAAAGGTAGGAAGAAAACTATATGGATGTTTCCTACCACAGCAAACCACAATGTGTACTCAAAATGATTACACTCATAGATCTTTTAATGGACTGGGTAGGTGTTGTCAGGGTTCAGGGGGAATGGTTAATAAAATAAAATACAGTGCAAATTCATTAATTTAGGGGAGTGTTTGTAGTAGTATTTTGTGGTAACTTGGTCGGTTTAATTTTTTATTTTGGCCCTTGTGCTTGTTTATTTGTTCCTGTCTTTGGTTTTTGTTAATAAACATGTGCATATGCACTTTAACTGCAGCTTTACCAACTCCAAGACTCCTTTTTGTCGCTATCCTGCTACAGACCTCCATTTTTATAGAGACTCTAAAGAGAAATTCAAAACATGTCTAGAGTAAGAAGTTTATTTAGTTGTATTAAAGCCTATACAACCACACAAACATACAAAATATACACAGTGGCTCCAAAAAGTATTTGGACCGCCAGCTGTTTTGTGAGGTTGGCACAGATATTGCCTATTTTACTACTTTGTGACTAAATATCATGGTATCCCTAAATAGATAAGGTGACCATATGGCTCCGTTTTCAGCGGGACAGTTTGGAACAATTCAGGCTTTTGAACTCACAACCCAATGCATTCTGGTAAGCGTAGTCCTACTTCTCTTAAAGGAAAGAATGGTACCTGAGACAGGTAAAACTTACCAGAATGCATTGGGTTGTGAGCTGAAAAGCCTGAACTGTCCCACTGAACACGGCGTCATATGGTCACCTTATGATTAGATAACCGTTCGCTCTTGAGATGCATGCAAATAATTGAAATGAGCAGTTTGACATTGGTACTAGTACCCCATATTATCAGTTTTCAAGGAATAAGAAATGACTGGGACATTCACAGAGGCACAGTAATTCTGAAATGATAGCTGCACAAGCATCATGGTCATTTTTTAAAACCACTTAGATTCAGAAATTAAGCTTTTCGCTGTCTTTTCAGAAGCAGCTCCTGTGGTTGAAAAATGACTTTGCTTCGTTAGTAAGCCAAGTAAGTAATGATCAAAGCAGAAGCAGCAATAGACAATTATACAAAATAAACAAAGGATATTAGATGGGTATAAAAAAAATCTGATTATAGATTATAAATTTAAGCACTGTGCCAGTCAGCCCATTGTTCTTTGTATGGCAGCTCATTTTGTGTGTAGTGTTCCTGGAGCAGGATCTCCCCTTGAGCTCAAGTATGTTTCCAGTTTACAGTATCAGATCTTTCTGCCATGATCACAGGACCACCTGGAGATTTGTGTCCACTTAACTGTAACTGGTCTGGATATAAATTGCCATGCTGGGCGAGATTAAGAACAACTGACACCTAATGTGTTTGTAAGGTAAAGATCATAAGATAATTATCCCAGAGTCTTAACATTTCATTTTGTTTATTACAAATTGTAATATAATTTCAGTAAAACTTTAAGACATGTGTGTCTACACTAAGAAATGTATTTCGTTTCACTTTGGTGTTTATCTTGTCTGTTTTAAAGTCACTAAAGTATAGTTATAGATGTTGCTCAGCCTGACTTCCTTTAGTCCTCTGAATTGTTTTTCAAGGAAGGTCTTTGCTAATGCACATGGCAATCAGGTAAAAACAGTTGAGTCTGAGTGCTTTGCATCGCTTACAAAGTCAGTTTACACGTCCTAATGGGTATCCCATGTATCTTGTAAATGGAGATCAGGGAAATCCCCAAAGTTAATATTAAAATTAATACACACACACACACACACACACACATATATATATATAGAGGGCTGTGTGGGCCAGTGGTTAAAGAAAAGGGCTTGTAACCAGGAGGTCCCCGACTCAGCCAGTGACTCACTGTGTGACTTGAGAGGAGGGCTATAGTGGAAAATTATTGCCTCTCGGGAAGACTATTGTTACCGACAGGGGGCAGGAGGTAACAAAAGTCTTCCCGAGGGGCATTTAATTTTCCACTATGTGCTGAGTCTGCAGTACCTATTTAATATATGAATCAATCAAGAAAATAACTGAGGCATGGTTGGATAGTAAATATGACTTTATATATTTTGTTTAAATATAGCGGATACCGCATAAATAAATAAATAAATAACAGAAAATGTTTTTGAAGTTCATGCGCATAGTTATCAAAGTCTTTTTGGCATTCAGCTCTGTCTGGCTTGCTGACTGCTGCATAATACAGTTTGGATCCCCGCTGTCATGTTTGTTTACATCACTGAATTTGCTTGAATTTCAGAAAGTCAGAAAACAGTGACAATGACGTTTTAATCACCATTTTAGTGTTTGGAGCATCATTCTTTTGAAGTATGTTTTGTAATTAATTTTCTGTTAAGTCACATAATTGCTGTTCAGACATTTTCTCTTGTTGTGAGGAGTGCAGGGGACGGGCGCCACTGGAGTGGCTAAGGAACAAAAAGGTAAATGTCCTTGAGAAGCCCAGTCAGAGCCCCGACCTAAATCCAATCGAAAATTTGTGGCATGACTTGAAGATTGATTAAAAGAGTAAAGCTTTAAACACCTGGATTGGTCCATGTCAAATCAATCAACATAGAAATATTGAAATACCTTGCACCTCACACAAATAAATCAAACAGAGATAGTACTATGAACCGGAGGGGGTTGTCTGATCTCTGCCAAGTATAGCTGAGAATGTCTTTAAGTCAACAAAAGCCATAAAATATATTTAGTGTAGAGATATAAAAATGTCTTATAAATTCTTGTGTGATTTATTTTTTTCAGTTGGCATGGAATTTAACAACCTAAATGAAATACACCTACCTTAACATTAAACTATGGGTGTCTGTAATGTTTGCTCAAATAAATGAGCAGGTTTCCACAATATTGGACTAAAGATGCTGCATTTAAAAAAATATACTTCAAATCCTGTTTTGTTTTTTTAATGATCTTACATGTTTAAATAAACCTTAGCAGTGTTTAGCCACTATATTTATTGGGAATGGCAGGTGGTAATATTTTTAGATGGCACAGATTGCATTAAGATGTCCTAGCAAATCTTACATGGCATATGGGGTTGTTTCTTGAGGCAGCTCAGTAAAACATTTGTTTTCAGTCTGTTCCAGACTAAATATGTAGTGAGTCTAAATGAATACCTGCTCTACTCACCTTGGATTTGGTGCTAATCTAACCCAATGCATTGTGTCCAACATATGTCCTACAGATTTTCCCCAGAATACTATCCTCCGTTCCTTGGATAATGCTGACCTTTGACTTTAAGACAAAACTGCCGTAGCTGGTAGGTCAAAAAAATCAATTTAATAGAAAGCATCTGTTTAGTCTGTTTAGCAGTTAGGGTGCCATATCTATACATAACCTTTTGTCATGTTCAACTTATTAAACTCAATGAGCAATCTTACACCCCATAGAATATCACTGGGGTTAACACTTATCTATCTACTTATCTATCAGAAAACCAGCAGATATAGTGATAGTATATATATATATATATATATATATATAATCTTACACCTCATATATGTATATTGAAGTATTGCAGTATACTGATATTTTGAAGTGCTTACAGGGGCCATACCGCACAACAGGACTCGCCAAAAAAAAAAATAAAGGCATTATTTGTTTACCACACACGTTTTGTTTGTGTACCAACAAAAAGTATTACAGCCTTACACAGCATACAGAAGCCTTATATTGTGATTACAAGACTTATATTACTTGCTCCTAAAAGGCCTAATCATAGTATCATTGTATGCTGAGTTTTAGGAAAGGCCTAGATATTTTCATTACCTGTGTCTACAGTTTAAAACAAGCATTAATCTGCCTTACAAAATTTACTGGTGGTTTTAATTTACCAATAATCACTTTAGAAGCTGATGTATCCTTTAAGGTGGTGTGAGTTAATAGTAAAATAAACTTAAATTAATTTAATTGAATCTAATTAGGCTTCCAGGCCATAGGACTGGGAAGCTTATTATTATTGATGGGATTATTCTTATTAGGCTTCCTAGCCGAAGGCTGGGAAAGCCTATTGTTTTTGTTATTATTATTATTATTATTATTATTATTATTATTATTATTATTAGGCTTCCAGGCCATAGGCAGATGGAAAATGCTAAAGAACTTATGTCTTAGGTCACATGGTTTGGCCACCATATTGGATTGAAAAAAAAACATTTTGCCTAAATGTAAAAATGTATCTTTCGAAAACCACTTATTGCAGAGTGCTGAAAGTTGGTATAGTTGTTGAAGGATAGTCCAAGATTAATTGGTGTTTGTAAGAAGCTGATAGGTTGTGTGGTATGGCGGCCATGCTGCATAACGTCAAAATCGCATGGTACATACGTCATAATCACAAACTACAAAGATTTTCTTCTCCCAAACCGCTAGTCTGATTGAAACAAACCCAATGGTACATATGATCGTAGTGTGGTTGTCTTTAAAGGGTGTTCAAGGGAAGTTGCTACAATAAAAAAAAACATAACATCATCAACTTACAAAACTGGCTAATAACTTCTTGTAGGGTTCAGATCGGGCCATGGTTACTATGGAAGACATATAGTAACCCATGTATGCTCATCAAAAAATGTCATTGCCCGTGACCTTTGACCTCTCCTAAAGGTCAAATGTAAAACTGGCTTATAACTCCTGAGAGAGTGCAGATAGGGTCATGGTTACTATGGAACACATATAGTAACCCATGTATGTATTCTGCACTGTTTGCTAAAGTGGTTGGTACTGGTAATTGCATTCTGCACTATTTGCTAAAGTTTTTGGTACTGGTACTGGTACTGGAAGCCGTAAAGTTGCTGGCAACTCTAGTTTATTATTATTTTTTTTAATTCAGCATTTCAGTAGATGTGGATGGTGTCAGTTAATGGACAACTGTGTTGTTCACAAAAACACACATATATTTAAAAACAAAGTTACATTGAACCAGCTTCCCAATTGGATAATCTAGGTCAAAACCACAGAGCATATTATGTTTGAAAATATATAAATAGTTTAAAGCCAGTAAACAAGACCAAATCCCTGGGTCAGCTGCTTATATGTTGCAGCCTGGGGGCTGGCTGGTGATAAGATCACCCGGTGGTGTAAATAGTTGCTTGGCATTGTGGTGGCGCAGTTGCCTGGGTTCCATCTGGATTGAAGTCAGCAACCAACTGAGCTGACTGTCAGCTGACCTGGAAAGTCCTTTAATCAATCCGCCTGTTTTAATAAGATATCAAGTGTCATAATAATAAGCAGTTTTACAGATATAAAAAGTGTGAACGCCTCCATTATGACCTTGTCACCAGCAGATAACACTCGTACCCAATTTCTTTTTCGTATCCCCCTTTCTTGGAAATATTTCTATGATTCATTGAAGGTGGTATTATTTGCAATTTTCAGCAGGTAAAAGGTTTGTCTTAAAAATAATATTTTATTGTATTGCCTTTTCATTACTTAGAGAAAATCATTAAACAGCAAACCTGTGTCTCCTTATCAGTTTATTATAAACTTCTGGATCGTCTCAGTCTATGACGTTCCGAGCAACAGGCAGTATCCCACAGGGAGATAGATGCCTTGTTAAAAAAAACAGGTCATTAAGTAGTAAAAAGTCTTTCTAAAGTTTTCTATACAGTAACTATCATCCAAAAGTCAAATACTGTAGTTGCTGCGTTTTAACCATAACTCCTTCACATTCAGAGTAACAAAGTAGTATTTAAACATTACAAGTTCATAATGCTTAAAAAATATGGTGTTAAAAACTCCACCAGTCTTAAAAGTATTAAGTCTATTCAAGACCAGGTACTTGTTCCAACCAAGTCTTTCACACAACAGCCTGATAAAATTACAATTTTTATTTTTTAAATGTGCTATTTTGATAAACAAGTGGTAGTTTAGATAAGCTAGTGGAATTGTTTTCTTGTGTATCTGGTTATGAAAAGTTCAGTACATTGGTTCAGTTCTGCTGTTAATAGATTGTGGAGTGGTGTAGAAAGGGATTAGAATATCATTCTTTCAGCTGCAATTTGTCTGCGACTGAACTGCACCTGTGATTGTTATTTTGCGAGTCATTTTGATCCATCACGACCCCTGGTTTGTGCTTTTTCCATTGGTGGTGTTCTGAAAACGTTGCCTTTCCAGTAACACCCTGGCGACTGTCTTGATGGAAGTCACTGTCTCAAATCATTCTGCTTTCCCTTAACTGTGGCTGAATAGTTGCACACAACTCTCACAAGTGTATCTAGGTTAAGTATCAGTATTGGTTCCAAAATGTCTTACTAAGGATTGTTGTGATATCATTTCATTAAAAATCGCTTCTACCACACATTAGCACCATTTGAATATTTTGACAACAATAGGAAACTGAAAGTGATTTATTACATGTTTTAGGAGTAAATAAGGGCTGTTATTCCAGTCGAAGTTAGTACTGCCTCTGACCTCTTCTAAAAGTCGTACAGTTCACATTCAGGTATTTTGTAAAAGTTTATGCCGAGGTTGCAACTGTTACTGTGATGGCAAATATAATTTCGAACTATCCTGTATGTTGCAATGGAATCGTAGAAGGAGGAAATGCTTATTTTTTATGATCTTTTTTTTTTTTTTTTTTTAAAACATCGAAAGTCATGTGAAAAAAAAAAAAAACTTTCATTATAATAATAGCCCTACCCTACTTTACCATGTGTTCAGATGTTCTGTAATAAATATTATAAAATGGCTTGGCTCCTGTAGGGCCAGGAAGTGGAAAATCGTGTGGGGGTAGTTCCCTTGATCATTGCGCTCCAGACATTTACTGCTGCTGGTCAGGCTCCCCCACATCTCAAGACGGCGACTTCGCTGTCCTGGTCCTTCCATTCTTCCTCACCTCCAGGGTCTGCTGTTGATGTTAAGTCGATCTTCAGCTGATTGCAGAGCTGACTGGTGCACCATTTTTGTGATTACCCTTTTAGTATACGTTACAGTACAGTAGTAAAGCAGTGCTGAATACACATACAGTCTAGCGAAACAGATTTATACAGCGTCCAGACAAAGCAGGATGCTCTATGCTATTTAAGGTCTTCTGTTTCCACCACCACCTTTCATCTCTCCTCTCTGGAGATGCCCCTGTTGCAGGTAGCCTGAGGCCTAGAGGTACTATATTAGGCCATAACATTCTGCTTACTTGCATTCGTGGAGTTTGTGAATTCCTGAACTGGAAATATTATTATTAATATTATTTATTTAAACTTTCTCTCACCAGGATAGACCTAAATAAGATATCCATTTAGTTTACACAAGTGTCCCGAGGCTCTGCTTTATTCTTAGGATTCTTATTCTATAAGAATCCTAACATCTGTGGCAATCTCATGGTTCATTTAACCAGTCAGTTCCAGCTCACCTCAGCAAAGTGTGAGCTTTTTCTCCAATGTTCGTTTTCATTTGTGAAACTGCTGAGCTGCTATTTTTCCAGATCTTAGTTAGATTACTAACTAAATCTTAATGAATATACTCACTGTACACCCAACACAACTTTAATACAGTGGGAATTCACCAACCATACCAACAATTATACTGTACAATACTTTCACCCATTTATAAAAAGACCCTGTTTACTGTACAATGGTGTACACCATTACCCCAATCAAATACACTCATTTGGCGTGTGTGTTATGTACTGTCATTTCTAGACTGTAACTAACCTGTGAATCATGCCCATTGTATGAAGCTCATGACTGAGCAGTCATGTGTTACTTACACACAAACCCTGTATATAAACCTATCAAAAAATACCACAGGATACTAGACAGAATATTATAACCTAAGCATATTACAAGTAATTAAAAGTACAGGCATTCTCTCAAATGAGCTCATGCTATAATCTGGAAATTATAGGTAATTCTGTGTAAGAATAAGTTGTTTTTTTCCCTGTTTCTGTGTGCAATAAATATTTTCAATAAGTAAAGCAACATATTTTAGTCTCTACTGTGGCCAGGGTGACAAGAATTAAGACAGATAATGTGCTATGCCCTTATCTCACTTCAGCTGAGTTAATAATGTAGGTTTTAAAATTAACTGCTTAATATAGTGCTGGAGTGCCACCAAATTCCCTATAAATTAGTAGGACTGGGCACAGCAGGTTTGCATGCACCTCTAGCAGTGCGGCTGGTATGTTGCTTCTTGCTAATCTGGCAATATCTAACTGCTGCGCTTTCTTTTAAGAATAAATGCCATAGGGAGGTATCCTAAAATGCATAAAATATACTGTAGATGTATTGGTTCAGAGTGGAATCTCTATTTACCTCTATTACAATAGGTATTTTAGCACTATTCTGACCTTTAATAGTTCGTTTACATTTTTATGGACAACTGACATACCAGCTACAGTACCTACAGTTCATGAACCCTTCACACGTGATAAACAAATTAGAGGTCAGAGACGGAACAGTCTGATAATTAGTAATGGAATATATTTTATAAGTTATATACTTTTTGATTTTCTGTTGGAAGCTTCTGCAATGACCAGTACTGGTCAGAGCTTGTACCATTATCGAGATAGTTGTACAGGTTAAAGAAAATAACAAAAGTGTCAGCTGTGAAGTAAAACGATTGTTTTGAACAAAATGGATGTCTTAAACCTGAGTCGAGGTTTTATAGTATATACAGCTATGGCCAAAAGTTTTGCATCACCTACAATTTTAGGATTGAGACAAAAAAATTAAAAAATAAATAAAAACTATATGAATCATAGAAACTACAAAACTATATCAGAAAAGTCTACCGGAAGCCATTATACAAGTACAAGTATTTCAGGTTAGATTTTGAAATTTCACATCTTTCAATTTGTCAGTTTTTCGTTAAGTATATGGACAACTACAAAGTGATGTGTATTGATGCCATAAAAATATTGCTAAAACAGAAACAAAGCTAAAATATTGCTAAAACAGAAACAAAGCTATGTTTCTGACAGATTATATATATATATATATATATATATATATATATATATATATATATATATATATATATATATATATATATATATATATATATATATATATATATATATATATATATATATATATATATATATATATATATATATATATATATATATATATATATATATATATATATATATATATATATATATATATATATATATATTTTTTTTTTTTTCCAAGAACTAAAGGGGGATTTCAAAGGATCTTTTAGAAATTAACTGAAGTAGACCAACGTACAACGACTTATCAAAACCAGGTCACCTCTCCGGAATGTGTAGTAATGACTGAAAGACTGGTAATAAGACAAATTCACTGGGTAAGATGCTTAAAAAGCTGCATTCTGACATCAACCTTGAACAGCCTGGTGATAAATGTCAGATTACACTGATCACCTTGGTTCAAAAGCCACCGTCTCTCCAGAAGTGTTGAACACCATTTTAATGGCTAAGTGTCAAATGTATCTACTTAGAGTAGCTCCTTCTAAGATTCAATAATAAAGCAGACCTACTTCAGAGCCTTAGATTTAGTGTTTTGTTACTCGTTGTCGACACCACTATTTAGTTATGAAAGCAGGTGAAACTAGTAATGGGTTCCAGGGTTAAAATCTACACAACACTAATTATGTGAGGCTACATGGTTTTTTATACCCTTTTGCACACATTATCCATAGAGCTTTAAGTTTGTCTTATTTTAATCCTTACATTAACACATATCTTCCTTTACCAGTTTCACTATAATGCTGAATAAATACCATGTGAATACAGCTCACCTCATTATTCTGAGCTGGATGCTGTGACGGGGTGCCCTCCCCTTGGGGATATTTATTTATGTATGTATTCATAAGAACATAAGAGAGTTTACAAACGAGAGGAGGCCATTTGGCCCATCTTGATCGTTTGGTTGTTAGTTGCTTATTGATGCCAGAATCTCAACAAGCAACTTCTTGAAGGATCCCAGGGTGTCAGCTTCAACAACATTACTGGGGAGTTGGTTCCAGACCCTCACAATTTTCTGTGTAAAAAAGTGCCTATTTTCTGTTCTGAATGCCCCTTTATCTAATCTCCATTTGTGACCCCTGGTCCTTGTTTCTTTTTTCAGGTCAAAAAAGTCCCCTGGGTCAACATTGTCAATACCTTTTAGAATTTTGAATGCTTGAATCAGATCACCGTGTAGTCTTCTTTGTTCAAGACTGAATAGATTCAATTATTTTAGCCTGTCTGCATATGATATGCCTTTTAAACCTGGAATAATTATGGTCACTCTTCTTTGCACTCTTTCTTGAGCAGTAATATCCTTTTTGTAGTGAGGGGACAAGAACGGAACACAGTATTCTAGGTGAGGTCTTACTAATGCATCGTAAAGTTTTAACATTACTTCCCTTGATTTAAATTCAACCCTTTTCACTATATATCCAAGCATTTTGTTGGCCTTTTTTTATAGCTTCCCCACATTGTCTAGATGAAGACATTTCTAAGTTAATATAAACTCTTAAACTTTTTTTCATAGATTCCTTCTTCAATTTCAGTATCTCCCATATGGTATTTATAATGCACATTTTTATTGCCTGCGTGCAGTACCTTACACTTTTTTTTATATTATTATTTATTTCTTAGCAGACGCCCTTATCCAGGGCGACTTACAATTGTTACAAGATATCACATTATTTTTACATACAATTACCCATTTATTCAGTTGCGTTTTTACTGGAGCAATCTAGGTAAAGTACCTTGCTCAAGGGTACAGCAGCAGTGTCCCCCATCTGGGATTGAACCCATGACCCTCCGGGTCAAGAGTCCGAGCCCAAACCACTATTCCACACTGCTGCCATGTGTCTGCCCAGTTGTTGTTTTTGTTGTTGTTGTATATTGTATTTGTGAGTGGATGGAAGAAAACCGTCTGACACTGTTGTTTATTATTTGAGACCTGTGAAAAGCCGGTCTTAAAATGTGTAGTTGGCGTGGATGGGGTTAAAATTCCCATCCTAATAAAGCTTGTGCGAATGTGGCTGGAGCCTTAATAAGGTAATTGTTTAATGGGTAATTAAGGCTCCAGCCACAGAATACAACTAAACTTGTTTAATTTATTTCCGCCAATTTTTAAAGTGCAGTTCAATTTCATGCAGTCAAAACCATAGCAAAAGATTAAACTATCTAATACAGTACTCAAATCAAGTGCTGTAGTAATGTTACAGATTTACTTTTTTTTGTAAAACGGTGTACTTAGGGAAGAAATGCTCCTGGTGGTTCTTTTTCTCAGATATTCGGCAGGACTTCTATTATTCTGGCAGTTTGGTTCAATAGTTACAGATAAAGACTAAATGTCAGGGAATCCTGAGGAGACACTCCTGCTTAGCAATAGACTGTGTGGCCTTGGGCAAGTCACCTGACCTCCTTGCGCCTCTGTCTCACACAGTTGTAAATATAAGTAGCTGCTCAGTCCCACTTTGCATCTCACTTGGCCTATTTTAGTTACACTTTGAAGGGGCTTGTTTGTTTGTTTAATAGATAGGCTATTAACATATTTATTTGTTTAATGGTTAGTTACTGTGCAGTAACATTATTATAAACTCATAAAAAGGTATAATATCAAATCTGCTCACAGTATTGTGTCTGCATTCTTTTTATAATATTCAATTACTTGGAGCCGAATATCTGTACGTTTGCGGAAGGTGCAAAGCCATATTAGTTCATAATAAGATGACTACATGTCACCTAACAATTAGCAGACATGAAAACATTTGCTATTAGTAAAATGCAATCAACGAAAAAGTGTCTTACAATATTCTCATGGTTAGCGATGATTTTTAAAAATTATTTTCCAACTCTAATATGTACATAAGACTGTAGTGTACTCTGTCAAATCACCACTAGGTGGCCAACTGTCCCTGTGTCTTCATAAGTGCGTTTAAAATTAGCTTGAGACTGTATTTTTCAACATATGTTTTTCCCTGTGTACGATTAAAGCAGACTAGATAACATTTTAGGTTGCCCAAAAGGATCCTTTTCAGTTTATATGGTATTGACTTTGATGAGAGGTATGTGGGAGATCTGGCAATTATATTTGCATTGTACTGACCACATGCTGAGGAAAATTATAAAGTTTAACTAAACTATCAAAAAAGTAATCATTGTCGTAGGGTTGGCCATGGCCAAAACAAATGGGGAGGCAGAAAAAAGGCAGAGGGCTTCGGGTCACCTTTATCCAAGGTGACTTACAAGTGTTACAGGGCAGTTCAGGATTACAATGAAAGATTAATATTTTAATACAGTATAGTTTATAGTAAGTGAAAATCATACTACTAAAATACAATTTGAACTTGGATGCAACAAGTTAGGATTACATCAAGTTATATCTACAATGACATATTAGTAGTGCAATAGTGCAAGGATAATGCATCAGCTGAGCATCCAGTAACGTTGTGCTGAGGTCAGGCAACTCCAGTGCATAGTAGGAGGGGTAGATCTAGAGATCTACAAGTGAAGTCTAAACAGGTTTTACCCCAGTTTGGCTGTTAAACACATTTTCTCCACTGAACAGCAGCCCATCATAGTTTATTATAATATACTTAACTGTTGCGCTCTTGCCAGAGTATGTTTAAAAATCCCATTTATACAACATGAATATAGACAGCATTTAGATTTCAAGACCACGTCACTAAAATACTTTACATAAAATATTTTCTAAACAAAGTGGTTAAGGCAGGAGAAAGGCAGAAATAAAATCAAGCACATACTATCGATTTAATTTGCTAAACTTAAATAAATGACCAACGAAATAATTATATACCGTACAGGTGAAAAGAAAGTGACAGAGTTTACCTGTGCTGGGGAAAATAAACAAATACTGCTGGGGAAGGGCTAAAATAATATAAAATACAACTTCCAACAAACACTAACAGAGAAAAAAAAACAACACCAACAACTAGATTTATTCAGAGAAAAGAAGCTGTATCATAATATGAAACTTAGCTGACTTTACTGGCCACCGGTGTCACAATGCAATGGGCATACGAGCGTGCAGTATCTTCTGGGGATAGTCATTTATCTGGTACATGCTGAAAGGTGTTTCCAATCAGCAGAAATACATAGGAAAACTACAGCTCCTGTCATCCACGCATGTCAACAATGCTGGCTTCACATTTAAATATGGTTTAATGGGACTATCGAGCAGTGACAGTTTATTTTTTGTCTACTGTCCCAGATTTTTTTTTTTTTTAAACTTTCCTTCCGTTATGATGGATTTCTTTCACTTTTTAAAATCTCCTTCCACTTCACTCATAATTGTGCATACTGAGTAAAGCAGTGCTTCAGCAGGAGGTAGGAGGGTGTGAGTAGCTCCTCCAATTAAAACCAGGGACCAGTCTACGTCATCTGCCAGTGCTAGTACGGTTTTTATAAGCAGACATGAGTTTATAATAGGCTTGCCTCCTGAGGAAAAAAAACTCTCTGGGCTCCTCCAATTAAAACGTGTGCTCAGATCACATCATTTGCGACTGGTAGTACTGTGCTTAATAGCAGATAGGAGTTTATAACGAAGGCTTGCCTCTGAGGAAATAAAATGCTCCAGAATTGCTGTTAATATAGGAATGTTGACTCTGGGGTTTAGGTTAAAATGTTGTTTATATATATATATATATATATATATATATATATATATATATATATATATCACTTTGAAATGGAGGAGGCACTGCCTCCCCTGTCTCCTCTGAGGTGTCTCCACAGCAACCTAGCCTAATCTTACCAATCAGTAAATGTTAGTAGTTGACCAAATGTGTACATCTGCAAAGCAGATTGAACGATAGTTTTAAAAAAAAAAAAAACTATTGTTGTTTTGTTTAGATTTCAGGGTTGGCAGTGTCATATACAACACTAGTTATACATTTTATGAATTTCTAGTTTGTTTGCAGAGAAATATTTCTGAATATTAACAATTGTTTAAGCATAACTGTGAATGTGAATAAAGCTAAGAGGTGCAATATAATATATTTAACTATTAAATGTTGGCCAATAAAAACAAGCTTACAAGCAGTCTAACTGATGTTTTTGTTTTTACTGAAGAAACTGTGCCAATGTAAGATTATTAAAGGACTGACTTGAGAATTAAAGAATTGCTTTACAGGACACACTGGCTAATATTCCAATCTGAATGTGCTCTTGCCAGCAAGTTCATTTTGCAGAGTTCACGGTGAGGTAATGTATATTATAGATATAAACAATTTCTTGGTTGAGTTTACAGATTGAAATTTTATCCTGAATTAGCTGCTAGGATGCAAAATCATTATAAAAGAAGGAATTAACATAGTTTTTTTCTAACACATTACACACGTAGAGCATCCACAGTGATTTTGAGAAGCAAGATAAAGAGACATTTGCAATAAATCTCCTCTTAGAACCTGACAAGTTAATAACACTGACTTTCGTCTTTGAACCGTATAGTCTGCGATTTGCATCCAGCCTTTGGCTGAGATACCAATTCATCACAATGTGATGTACTGTACATGGGTATGAAAAAGGGAAAACGAATTTGGAAACAGCATGTAGGCCAAACTATGGCAATTTGTATTGCTATATCCAGGAGAGAATGTAGAGAAAGTGCAGCACAAAACACAAAAGGCTTGGTAAGCCCAAATATCAATAACACAATCTTATCTTCTTCTGTACATAAAATAAAACACTGCAACCACTTGTTTGTGAGTGCTGGCTTATATAAAAAAAATCCCAGTTACCTTATATTGCCTTAAACGAAGACAAATTTAGATTTCGTGAGCATCAATGGGTATTTTGTATTACCATTTGATCATTCTTATTTTATATCATACTGAAAATGGCTACAATTGATACAAGGAGCTGTGATTTAAAAGCTAAGAAAAAGTGTGTCTTTATTTTTATTGTTCCCAGGTAAAAAAATTAAAAAAACAGACATTTATGACAATGTTAAACATAACATTACAGTTTAGTCTGTTAAAAATAAATAAATAAATAAATAAATTATATAAAACAGGTTGGTGGACTTGTGACACAGTGGATTTAATATAATAAAGGAAACAACAGACATTTAGTAATAGACTAAGGGTTTTGCAGTACTTTTCTGGGTGAATTATAGTAAGGTGGAAGATTAAGTTTACAAAACAGAGTACACTAAAGAAAGAAAAGAAATTTCCAGAAGGGAGTAGAATGACAAATTGTTCAGTTAATAATAAGGAATACCCACTGGGTAAATGGCAACGAACAAAAAGCTGCGGATGATCCCGTGGTTAGTACTTCAGGACTATACTAAACTAGTATGTTAGTTAGCACCAATTACAATGAACCAAGAACTTCCAGATAATCCCCAGGTGCGTATTAAAAATGTTCCCAATTGCAACGAACTCCAGATGATGACGACTGCCCCCTAGATGTTCCTAATATACGGTTCTAAATTCAACCATCAAACTCTTTAGACTTTAAGTAGAAGAGTTACCATACTAACTCAAGTTAAAAAGAGAAACCTCATGAACGCCACTTTTTCTGAAACCATTAATAAAACAGATATCAAATATATAGAATACAGATTATTTTTCTAACATTAAGCAGAGCTTTCAATTTTTAATAAGGCCTGAAATATAATTAAATAAAACCTGATAATGATACGCTTTTATTAGTCAATCCAAGGTCACTAAATTGAAATCATGGTGGTGGTATTGTCTTTAGCTGACTGGATTGGATATTAAGCTGTCTCCTTTATACGTATGCCTCATTGTTCTCGTAATTTGAAGGTGCAAAGACGTTAGGTGACTACGGTTATGTTTTGTAAGCTTTGATTTGTAAGCTTTCTGCTTTAGTTGTATCAGTTGCATCTTCTCATTGTGCAACTGTTGCTCTCTTGCTTCCTGATTTTGTAGTAATTCATTTTTTTTAAATGTGCTTTTTTTCAGATAATTCCAGCATTTGTCTCTAGAACGAAGGAACAGCTCGCTAACGTACAGCACGCCTCATGCGTCTTGGATCATCCTCCACCCCACCTCGCCTCTGGACTACATCTGCCCTACCCCTCTCCCTCTCTGCCCCCCTGCCCACCTTGTCTACCCTGTCCTCCTCAGCTCCCAAGCCTAATGGTTCCTCTTCTGGATCTCAAAATTGATTTGCATGCTTCAGAGAAGCATCACTATCAACACGTGATACATATGTAATCTGGTCACTGTTTGATTTTCAATAAAGGCTCCTGCGAAATCTCTTTCTGAAAAGTATAGCTCTTGGTTCTGAAGATGTGTGAGCCTGTTTCCCTTCTGGTACAGATGCCAATGCTGCCTCAGTGGATGAGCGGCAGACGGAGGGAAGGTTTCCACCAGGGAAATGAGGGAATTGCGCTCCACAGCCTCGCCTCCGCGCTCCTGAATCGCCAAGAGTAAAGTGTAGAAAAATCTATAGAGAACTCAACCCAAATATTTCACAAAAACCATGCCAATATCTATTATTTACAGATGATTAGTGCACCTTATAAACAGTTGAAATTACCATCACATGTTATTTTGATCTGATTAGAGAGTGCACTGAGCACCAGTAAATGGTACTGCAAGGTTATTTGTATAATATTTGGGTTGTGATCTTTATTATTTTGATAACCTGCCAGCACGCTCAATCTTCCAATCTTTGTATAGACATATAGATATGAGATGATATTTGGATTAAATTGGAATTGTCACAGGGTATTTCCTCTTTACACCATGTGTCTCTCTGCACCTGTGAAGACTGGCCCATTAATATAACACTACTATTTGCATTTAGCCAATATGCTGACTATGGTGTTCCTGGGACAGATTCTTGTGCTATCACAAGGCAAGCAATTGTGCATAAATGATGTAATTAGCTGTATATCATGGGGCAAAGGTTGGTCAGACACTCAGTTCAATTGTTGTTGACATTGCTCGAAAAAAAAAGTTTCTGTTCTGTCGAGTAATTCTGTGCACGACCGCAAGCCATGACTTCTTTGGTATGAATACAATAAATATTACACCTTTATATACTTGGGTGACTCGATTTCATATCTGATTACATTTACAGCTTTGATAAATTCTTGCTCTGATTAATGGTCTTTGTTTATAAATTATTCAGATAAATATGTTTTGTATATACAACGCAAAACTATCAAGCTAATTAAAAAAAAAATATATATATATATATAATTTTTTTGTTATTATTATTATTTTATTATTTATTTTTTTTGCAGAAAAAATGCAAATGCTCACATAAATCCTTTGAACTATAATGAACTGGAATCAATTGGTTTCTTAGCGCACCCCGCACTTGAGGTTTAGAGTCTTGATCCTCTGCTGCGTACTAAACTTGAGGATCAGCTGATCTCCAACTCATTTGTTTGTTGCAATTGGAACTAATTTAATATGCACATGGCAGAATGATACTATTTTTTTCCTCCAAAATTCAGTTTTTAAATTCCAAAACTGATCAAAATATTCCAATAGGAAATACTTTTTCAAAAAACATATCCGATATATTAACAAAGCTTTACCTCATAAGCTATAAAACAAGGACTATTTTAGCTATTATTTAATGCAGGTTTCTATAAAACAAGGACTATTTTAGCTGGCTTGATCAGCCCAGGCTTGATCAGCAAATAAACCAGTGTGAAAGTAAGTGCTAATATTATATTACAAGTGGCACACCTAATAAAACCACTGCAGTGATTAAGAACTTGTTAGTTTGAGTCTTTGCCATGTTGAAGATTCCAATTGCAAATTCACACATAAAAAAATAATAATAATAAAAAAGTCAATTACAGATCAGAATCTGCCACTGCCAAATATATAAAAACTACTTTTCATTATATGTCTGTGCAATTATATTGTTACTACTGCTGCAATATCTACTATACATCCTGTGTCACAACAGCAGCAGGTACAGAACAGTATAGAATAAGAATTACCCAGTGTTCATGACACTTTGATAAGCGATTAACCAGACATGCAAAAATGGAAGTGTGACTGAAACAGGGACAGCGGACTATCAGTGGCTTCTCGGACACCACCTGTGTTTTGTTTACAGGGGATCATAGCTAAGGATTGGATGGTTTCAGTTCCTTGACGGCTGACGAATGTATGGTCAGGCATCCCCCTTTATCTTCAGAATATGATATTCTCAATAACTTTTGCTAAATAATATTAACACCAAGTAGCATGACAATTGAATAAGTGTGTTTCCAGGTATATGTAGACATCTGTGAAGTGTGTCATTATGTAAGTGTATTCTATTACTCCACTATATACCCTTTGCAAGGGATTGCATCTCCAGAGGGGAATATAGGTACTGTTACCTTGTGTTGCAAAATAATCTGTTACTGCTAGAAGTTACTCATCAACACCTAACTCATATAAAAACAAGTGTGCAGTGGTCATGACAACACTCTCTGACACCTGAAATCCAGGGCATTACATTATGTAGAAAATATATAAATCTGTACATTAGGCATATACAGTATACAGGTATACAGTACAGTAGTAAAATCAAATGAATACCTAGCACACTTTCTTTTTACTAGCCTGAAGGCTACCTGTAACAAAATAAATCATGCTGCTGCATTGTACACATTTGTGTACAATGCAAATAAAAGATTATTTTAAATTGAAACTAAATGATTCTAGCGTTTTTTGAATGTATTATTATTATTATTAACTTAGTAGCCTAGACAACACAAAATAGAACATGGTGCCGCATTGACAAGTTATGATACTTACAGGAGGGCAGTCAATTCTTGTTAATACGAATTTCAAAGGACCAGCAACATATTATACCAGTATGATTTATATGTATATATTTTTCCCTGTTTAAAGATAAATAAAAGCAGGTTTTTTTTTTTTTGTTGGACATGCTTTTGTTATAATTCCACATGTGATGGATAAACACGTTGCTGTTTGTTATTTCATTTAATTTCGATGCATTAATCAGGGCAGTGTAAAAGCAGCTGTTGTATTTTTTTTTTTTAATAAAGTGATGTTTAATTAAGTGCTTACAAGTAAAAAAAAAATGACGTATCACTTGAGCATGTCTCTGCCTCCCTTCTTCATAGGAGTTCTGTGACTATTTTTATGCAACTTGCATAATCGGAAAGAAAATGTCTCGGTGCAGCTAAATGCACCAACTGCAAGCCACGACTACTAGGACGACATAAAATGATTAACTTGTTTTGAAGCGTGACGTGTTTTCAGGTGTGTGTTTGACGTGTGTCAAGGGTGTTAACCTTGCGTCTGATTGGTCAGTTTCATTCCAGTCGCGCGACGGAAAAAAAAAAAAATATTAACAGGTTCTATTTTAGCGACGTGAAATTTGCTCAAAGTGATATCGCTCGCTGCTGGTGTGGATATTCCCATTGACTGCAGTGACTTCTAAATTATTCGCTCGCGTCTAGTGTGGATGCAGCTTGAGTGGGCAGGCCAAGTCAGTCCAGCAACATCGACTCAAACAGCGGGTGCGGCAGAGCAGGAAACCGATGGAAAAAACAGACAGCAGATGCTGCAGCTTAGGAAAGCAGACTACAGTCGCAAGCGATGTAGACTGTTGAAAATAAAGAAATATTGTATGTATGTATGTATGTATTTATTTATTTATGTATTTATTTTAAACGGAGTGCAGTTGCGCAGCGTGCCGAGTTTCCGTTTCCAGGGAAGTGGCAAGCCGACTTCCAGCAATAAATTGCAGGGGAATTAGCAGAAAAACTTGAAATGAGAGCTCTTTTACAAGAATCAATCATGCAACTGAAGAGGTTAGTTATACCTACCTTACCTGCCTGATTTTGAATAACAAAAGAGAATATGATCACCGTGGCGTGTGTACTTATTCCCTCGGTAGGCGGGACCAAGGACGTCACTCCCCGGAGGGGCCTATCAGCAGCTCTGACATAAAATGTTCAGCGAATACCTGACCTGTGGCAGGTTGTTGGTCGTCTTTGAATTGAAAGGGAATTATATAATTTTTCATAAAATTGTTTGAAAGTTTCATTAATATTAGCAGGGTCTGTGACAATAAATCCAGAATCTTTTTGAAGTGCTGGAATTCTTAGGTTTTGAGCTAACAATTTACCTGAATAATCTCCTTGTTCCTGGTATTTCCTTTTTAATCGAGTAGCTATGAATAGTTCTTTTTCTGGAAGGAGATTATTTAATTACCATTTTGTTTTAGTTAAGTTCTTGTAATTAATTGAAGAAGGATCTTGTCTAAATATAACTTAGAGTTGTTTAATTCTTTCTTGTAATTTATTCATTTCTTCTATTTTGTTTCTTTTTTAATTTTTTTTATAGATGAATAATATATACATCTGCCTCTTTAGGAAAGCTTTCATTTTTTCCCCCACAGAGTTTCATGGGAAATTGAAGGCTGTTTATTAAATGTCACAAATGTGTACATGTCTTTATCAAGGAAGTCTTTCAAATCTGTATCTTTAATTAGGGAAATATTAAATCTCCAATGACATTGTCTTTTATATGGAGATGCAGATGGTGAAAATAATATAGACATTGGAGCATGGTCTGATATATGAATTGCATCCGCTCTAGAGGATCTTGAATTATTTTTAGGGCTTTTATAAAATCTATCTAGTTGTTCACCCAAAACTGCATTAAAATCTCCTCCCACCATTAGAGGGACCGAATTCCATTGAGCAAATTTATCAGCTAAATTGTTTAAAAAAAAATAAATAAAATGGTTTTGACTATTGGAAATAAACACTGGCCATTCTCGTTTTTTCGGCAACATCAAGTGCCGTAATAATGTGATATCTTGTAACAATTGTAAGTCGCCCTGGATAAGGGCGTCTGCTAAGAAATAAATAATAATAATAATAATCATGTAATCCCTGACTTTTCAGAAACCAATGTAATGGTGTGTAAAGACTCTTCTTCTGTTGAAGTTTGGTTGAAAAATCTGGGTAGATGTTAATGTTGTAGTCGAGGTATTTCAAGTTCGGAGATGCCCTGGCCAGATCCAGAAAGTTCTGTCTATCTTTATATCTAAGCAGACAAACTATCATGGCTCTCGGTCTTTCATTGTTTTTTTTGGTTCTGTCAGCACACTCCACTTCTAATGGTCTGTTTTTTTTCTAACCCTTTGCGGTCCTTTGTCGGACAGGGTCCGACATTGCAATTATTCCCATCAGGTCCTTTGTCGGACCCTGTCCGACATCATTTTAAAAACGCAAAAAACGCAAAAAAGTCGGTTTTTCAACGGAAAAAGCCGAGAAAACCATTCAATGGCCGAGTGGGAACGAAAGGAGCCGAGACAAGCCGATAAAGAAAAAAAAAAAAAAGGCGTATCTCATGAATAGTCATACTAGCCCCGATCATCAGATGGGGCGGTCATATGGAAGCAAGCTGGGAGTTACAGTATCAGCGCACAGAGACTATCACGACATTTGCAGAGCTTTTTTGAGATGTTATAGCAATAAAATAATGACTTTGATTGCATTATTGAGGAGTTTGGTGATAAAACGAGTCATCAGGAGACGATTGATCGGTATGTACGACTATTATTATTATTATTTTTTATTTGGTAGCATATGTGAAAGCGATAGCAAACGAAAGGGTGGGGCGGGGCTGGAGATGCCTAGTGAGTGCTTTGTTGATATGCAGGGCCATTTAAACCCATTTGACTGTGGAAAAAAATACTTTTAAACAGTGCGTCTAAAATTAACTGCGCGTGTGAAAATAAATTGGACCTGGCGAGCCTGACGCAGAATTAATAAATGGACCGCAAAGGGCTAATTGTTCTGTTCCAAATAAATGTTAAACTATTTGTGTGGTTCAGGGGGCGGAAGATAGGCTCCTCCCGATCCGTTGACCTCCTGTCAATCAAAATCTACTTCCTATTTAAACCATTAGTCACTGTACACTTCCGTCTTGTTTTTTCATTTTGGTAAACCTAAGCGGATTTCAAGACCCCCAGCAATTTTTCTTCAGCAAAAGAAATAAAACAATCAGTAATTTAAGTATGGAGTACTTACCGCAGATCTCCTCCTCACAGGATATCGAAGATGAATTTTTGTCTGTATTGGAACATTCTCCTACAGCTTCAACCCAGGATATGGTCAGCCCCCTCTCTTTCTTCTATCAGGCGTCTCCGTAACATCTGAACAGGACAGTATACCACTACCCACCATCCAAGAAGTCAATCCCTATCGATCTAAGCGGCTACAGGCCCAGGATATAACTCCAGAGTGACTGTACTTTAAGGACTGGACTCTCAACAAACTCATAAAAACCCCTCCTCAAAAATGGTAGCGAAATCCCAGCAGGGAGCAATCAGGAATCTCTTTTCATTTTCTATTGTAATTCCATCTTGGCATCCAGAGATCCCACATTACTGAAGAATCTAACTCTGAGATCATTCGTCCTTGTCTTCACTGTTTACAGAGATGTGCTATGTTCAGTATACCCAAACCGCAGACAAGAATTAGATTCTTACGAATTCTGTGTAGTAGAGCTATCTGTCAGATATGGAGGGACCATGTTTTTTGATTACCATAAATCATTTTCAGCTAAAGCAGCAACTATTTCAGCATCAGATAATCATATAGTCGACTGGGCACAACCTGATCTAGACTTATTTAATAGGATTTTCAGCAGTCTCAGAGCTAATGCATGTGGAGTTAGCAGTTCTATTGGCCACACAACCTATCTGTCCGAAAGCTGCAATAGCATCAACCTCCACATCATCAGCCGGCACCACTTCTCCTCCTTTCTCTAACAGAATCTCGATCCCCAACTCCATCCATTCTTCTGCCCCACCTGAGCAATCTACAGGAGAAGACAAATTGGGGTGAAGAATCAGATATGCAGGAGGAAGGCAAATATGTCATAGTTTTAACACCGGTATATGCTCATTCAGGCAGTGCAAAAACATCCACGTGTGCAGTTTTTGTGGGGACGCTCATTCCAAAATCATTTGCCCAGTAATTCCAAAGTGACTCTTTTCAACACTTAAAAGTTTCCACTCCCATAAATATACCCATTTTAAAACTAAAACAAGAATCACCGAGACAAGATCTTTGTCAACTATTTAATTGACGGAATAGAGAATGGTTTTTCAACTGGACTCAGTCAAATCCCCCCTCCTCCTTCCAAAGCAAAAATCTCTGTTCTTCTAATCAAGAACCCAAGATAGTACAGTCTCTGATCCAAAAAGAGATCGAAAAAGGATTTATGGTCGGCCCGTTTGAGGCTCCCCTGTTTCCAATCTACAGGATTAACCCTATCAGCAGGAAAAAAGCATCTCATCATAGACTTATCAGCACCATCAAGTTTCCAGACATTTTAACGGATGTTTTGTTTAATTCTTTAAGACGATTGGTGGTATTTAAAATTATTAAATATAAAATGTAAACAACATTGACAGGAGCTCCACAGTCTTACGTCCTCCTGTCAAACTGCATCACAATATTATTGTTATTTTTTTTTTTATTATAAATATATAGTATGTGCACGCAGGCCTTTTGTTAAGTATATTTAATCTGCAGCGTAAAATTTAAAAAAAAATCTGTTTCTGTGTTTTTTTGCTTCATGGCCATATTGTTTGTGGTCAATAAAGCAAATAAGAATGTTGTTTTTGTTTTTATTGTAAGACCAAGTTTTTGTACAGTAGTTTTACAGTTAAAATGTAAGGTTGTAGTTAATACATACATACCCCATAAGTTAGCATTAAAGTGCAGTATTTTGAAAGTACTCATGACTTCAAGGTAATGTTGTATTTTACTCAACCAAAATACATTTCACTCACATAGGGCACTAGTCATAAAAGTACTTGCCAACTGCTGTAATAAAACGAATTTCGTTTAAAACTAACCCCATATTGCTATTCATAAAATGATCTGAGAATACTGGCAACTGTCGCAAAGCACTTTATGAATGGGTATACAGTCGTTCAAGAATGAAAATCCGCTGAGGCTCCATCAGTGTTTTTTGCAATACCAAGCAAGCCCAAATTTCCCACCGACTGCATCAGCAGCACTGTTATGCTGTATATTGTAATGCTCCATAAAAATAAACAGGTTCACACAGGCAGTATTTTATCCAAACTGTTTATTGTGAACACAGGTAAAAGAAATAAAAAGAAAAGGCGCTGTCAGCCGCGGATCACGGCAAAGAAATACTAATAATAAAATAACTGTCTATTCTCAGTCTCTCACTTTCTGTCCACTTCACAGCGTTGTTTCAAAAATGATTATGCCAGAGAATATGTTCTTGTGTGAGTATATATTTATATTAAACATTTTCCTTCATATAATGCTACAGATTTTTTTTCCAAAACAGGCAGTGTTAATCACAGGTATGTCAAACTGTATAACAGAGCAAGTGTAGTAATAAAATATATCTTTAAAAAATAGTCTGCCGAGGCTGTTGTTAGTTTAGACTTGACTGTAGAAAGCGTTCAATAATACCTAGTTATCGGCAGCATTTTGCTGTCGTTCATTCTTATGAATAGCAGGTTGACGCTCAGGACAGATGAAAACTTTATGCTAATGAGGTAATTGTTAAGCTTTATCTCAATTCGTTAAAACATGCCTTCATAGACGAAAACCGTTGGGGCTTAACAGTGCATCTGAATGATCTCTTATGAATAGCAACTGCCGTTAAATAGGCGGCTATGGACAAAATCCGATCATGTACTCCTGTTTTCTCATTTCGACAGGCGTTAACCCTTTATGAATAGAGCCCCTAATGTCTAAACTGGAGAGTAAATTACTCAAAGACCCCAAACCTTAACCTTGTAAGAGTGGCTAACATATTAAGTTCCCCTTAATGCTGCAAGGTCTATCACACTGGAGCCCTGCAGATTATTTGAGCTCTTGTTTTTGGTTTAGAAGTTGTATGAGTGGTCTATAATTTAGTAGTAAATGGTATTCTTTTATAAGCTACAAAAAAAAGGATGTAATCATTAATAATTTATATACAGATATACCTAGAGGAGGTCTACAAAAAACATTACAGTATGTGCATATCTTTAGCACTCATCATTCCACCAATAAAAATATTAATAAAGCAAGGAAGTTTTAAATTACAGTTGTGCATTATTTTATATTGTACATAAATTAGAGCTTTATGACTGGGTGTTTACATTTGAAGACACTGATTGATTCCTATCATAAAACATTAAATATCTGGTAATATCTTAGGCATTCCCTATTAAACCCTAGACCAACACCTGATTGAAAACCTGTTCCTTGTAATGCCAAGGAGCAGTGATTTATAAAATAAATATGAATTACTTCAACCTATTAAGCACCACAAAACATTTTAAAAAAATGTGTTAATGTGCCGTTCAGTCAAGCAGTTGCTACTCCAGGATTCTGGAAGACAACAGTGTGGCAGACAGATGGACTTTGGTGGGAGTGAGTTTTTTTTTCTTTTAGAATAAAGGGAAAGGATCCTATTTTTGCTGTAGAATTTTCATTAATGTTTGTTTTTAGTAAACTAAAAATGACCAAGGTGACCCGCAATGTAATATTATATACTCACTGCCAATAAATTATATTCAAGAGATACCAATTGTTACCATAGCTTATTTTACTGTACACAGCAGACAAACGGGGAGAATGTCATACACACAAACACAATATCATGAAAGAAACATGAGGGAAAAAAAAACACACTAGCCTGGATGTGGACTTGACAAAAAAAAATCTTTCTGTATGATGCATATCTCTATTACTTACTGTAATGTCTACAATTAAATCTAATATTAATGCAATAAGGTAAGCTTTAAAAAATAGTTTCACCTTACAGATAACCAGAACTTCTCCAAATGCACTACAGGCTGACATTGTCCATCCATGCCTTTCTTTTAAACTTGCAATCAAGGGTCATTCCACATTCTCAAAAAAGGGCAAACATTTTTTTTTTTTAGACCCTGCCTCTGAGTTGCTAACTTTCTCTGTAGACACAAACTCTGTATTGCCTGACATGAGCTAACCAAATCAGCTACAATCTATAAATAAATACAAAATTGTAAAGTTTTTTTTGCACGCATCATATGGATTAAATCTGTAGATAAGAGGTGCATAGCTACGTGTTATCTTATCACACATAATGTATCATTTATGACATGATTCAGTTATTCATATTTTAGTATATTAAGTGCATACCTCATGCTGTAAATCATGTACTTACATCTGTTTGTGGGACAAGTGAACTAACTAAAAGTTCAAAACTGAATACTGTATTTGGTTTAATGTAGAAAAGTGTATAGGCATATAATTTACTAAGCAAAATCTTTGTTATCCATATTTAATTTAAAAGCACACACATTACTTTGTATTAAATTATAGTACATGTGGATTGGAAGCGATTCTGAAGTAAAATAAAATAAATTACATTACAGAACTGGTTTGTGCACCTAGAGTTACATCCTAGCCTTCTCAGAAGTCTCTTGCTCTTTATCTTTACTGGATCCTACTGTCCTATTCCCTTAGATTTGTATGGCTTGATTTACAAAGCCTAATGAATCCTTGTGCCCTAAAGTAAATGCCACTGAGCTCTGATTTGACATAATTTCCTGTATTAAAACCTGGGTAAAGGAGGGGTGTCTCTAAACAAATCCGGGTGAATTTTGCTAAAAATGCAATCGTTTTCAAAAGGGAAAGCTTTGAATAGGAAATGAAGCAGATTTTACATTATAGAGATAGGAGAAAAGTCACCACCAGAACTCTTTGGATTCCCATCATGCACTGCATCGGCAGGGACGAAAAAAAAATGGGGAGTTGACTATCTTGTGTATATAGAAAATATTTGCTTAGACTGAGACTGTCCATCAGTTGGGCGACTTTGTGCCATATTCCCGCTTTGAAAATTCCACCTACACATTTCACCAACATGCAGCCACTACTTCCCATCTATCAGCAATGCAAGGTGCTGGACGCATGCGCTGTTAAATACTCATCGATTGTTCCCCCAATCAACAGCCTGTCCTGTGACCTCTATGACGTATTTTGACAGTGATTTCACACTCGAATTCGTAATTGTGTGAGTTTTACTCGTAACTTTTTGGTCGTAGCTTTTCTTGAGTCGTACTCGTATTTTTGAATTGTACCTGTAATTACAATTACAAATTATTTTTACACATACGAATATTTTTGACAGTGATCTCCCTCCATATGAGTTAACCAACCAGGAAGAACCACCGTCACATCTGACTGGCTACAATATTCAATATGATGCAGACAAGGCTTTTTGTCACAGTATTTTTTGCTTTATTTCAAACCAATTCTAAGTACAGGTCATTCTGAAATATAAGCTTTATGTTTTTAGATTGTTTATACTCGCCTCTTCTATTTTTTGCTCATGTTCATCTCGTCTTGTTGTCGGTTTTACTTATATTTGAATAGAACAACTGATATCATCTCGGATTTCACCCCCATCTCTCACCTGTTTAATACTGCACAATTCTAACAAATATATAAGAACGTGTACGTTCATTTGAAACACACAATCACATTTATTACATTGCTTATATTCCCAGGTTTCATTTCAATACTCATGGGGACACGGAGACGTTTTCCTTATATTTAGCTTTACCTTACCATTACATTACTTACAAAGTATAGGCATTTCAGCATAGCGAGGCTTTTCAGCACGTAACACCGGCTCAGCTCCGGTGTGCCAGTGTAAAAGGGGCTTAAGTGACTGGGCACCAGGGAATCAGTGGCAACTTTCCTTCTTTGTGTTGTCCTTAAATTACTGGCATATTCCAAATAGAAGTACAGTCAGCGCCGCCTAATCGAGATACTAGTAATCTGCTTAATGGGACATAACTCTGAGAGACTATTCTTCCTAATGCTATTTCTGTCGTTTAATTGGGACGTCACTTCATTAAATGAGGAACAGAGATGAGATTACTTTTCAGAGCAAGACAGGTTCGCCTAGCACAGTGCAGTGAGTACGTGATTACGCTGTGACTTGCGTAAACCATGTTGAACTCTTGAAGGAGCTGGAGTGAGTCTCCTGTGGTTTCTCAGGCTGCTGTGGCAAAGAAAGTCTCACCTTTTGATAAGATGTGATTTCCTTATTTTTCATTTACTTTAATTTATAAATAAATAAAAAAAAAAACAGCAATTCATTTTGTTTAGGAATAAGAAAACAATTGACTTATTTTAAATAATGTATTTTAACATTTATTCATAATGTGATTTAATTCTGTTTCTTTTCATTTAGAAATTTAAAAAAGGAAACACTTCTTTCTTGCACATGATGTAAATTATGAATAGAAGTGTGATTAAGGTCTTCTCAAATGCCTCTCTTTTAATTGGGACAGCCGCTAATTCGGGATATTGTTACATTTCCGAGTAGAGCATCGGCAACTACAACGAAAGAACTAAGACACTAAGATTGTAGCGCTACTATTCCTGACAAAAATCCATTGACCCTGTCTTTTTTTTTTTTTTAATATGACATAGGTTTACCATAAACGTCTTTGTGTCATGCCAGTGGGTGTCTTTTTAAGGTGGGGCTATGCTAATATTTCAGATGTCACTCATCATAAGAACCGTACCATTAATTAAACATGCATTGCATTAAAAAGGTGTTTACAATGACTTTGTAAGATTTTAGAAGGATATTCCAATTTTACTTACATAAATGTTGCCATCAGGATTTTCAGCATATGTAGTGTTCTACTTGTTGTCTCTAATTTTGTTTATAAATGTTTTCATTAAGATTCCATCATAGCACAAAATATATTGTGCAAACAAGATGCTCAGATATATTGTGAGAAGTGTTGAATTTAAATCAAGGGAAGTAATGTTAACACTTTACAGTGCATTAGTAAGACCTCACCTAGAATATTGTGTCCAGTTCTGGTCACCTCGTTACAAAAAGGATATTGCTGCTCTAGAAAGAGTGCAAAGAAGAGCAACCAGAATTATCCCGGGTTTAAAAGGCATGTCATATGCAGACAGGCTAAAATAATTGAATCTATTCCGTCTTGAGCAAAGAAGACAACGCGGTGATCTGATTCAAACATTCAAAATCCTAAAAGGTATAGGCAATGTCAACCCAGGGGACTTTTTTTTACCTGAAAAAAGAAACAAGGACCAGGGGTCACAAATGGAGTTTCGATAAAGGGGCATTCAGAACAGAAAATAGGAGGCACTTTTTTACACAGAGAATTGTGAGGGTCTGGAACCAACTCCCCAGTAATGTTGTTGAAGCTGACACACCCTGGGATCCTTCAAGAAGCTGCTTGATGAGATTCTGGGATCAATAAGCTACTAACAACCAAACGAGCAAGAGGGGCTGAATGGCCTCCTCTCGTTTGTAAACTTTCTTATGTTCTTATGTTCTTATGTTCTTAAAAGTACATTACAATGACGGTATGTATGGTGACATCAAAATTCTAGAAAAACAATGCAACACATTTTTAAGAAACAGTTGATGTTGAATGTTTCTTTTCCTAGGTTACGTTTTGTGCCACTTTTTTGCTGCACTTCACTCAAACAATGGCTGAAGATGAAAATATAAACTACAGTTGGAACACTAACAATTAATATCTCAGCTCAATGTGTTTATTTGAAATAATGTTCATACAAAGCCTAAAAACTGTAAATTAATGTTACTCGAAATCAACAACAATCAACAACGGAGCGTTTGTAAAATGAATTACAAAATGTGTAGCATCCTCCAATAGTGTAAAATAAAGCCTGTGTTACGCGGCATCAATTGGGAGCAGACAATTGTGCTGGATTTTACAGTGCTGTAAAATCCTGTTAAAATACTGGTATAAATGACAAATTATTTGAACGCTTTGTACCTGTATTGACAAGGTATACCCTGTAGTTCATAGACTGTAAAAATTTAATTTTAAATTTAAACACCCACCTTAGTAAACAAATGTTATTTTATAGTACAGTCCCGACAGACAACCCAAGATGAACTACTTACAGCACAGCAGTCCTTCACGTCCCTTTTTTTCCCCAGCAGAGTTCAGTGCCAACACAGCACAGGATAAAACAAGGGCTGTCTGTTTACCTCGTCGTCACTGACGACGTCAGCTTGGACGGTGAAAACTTAAATCATGACATATAAGGCTCTTCATGGGCGAGCTCCGACTTATCAGTCAGATCTTTTATCTTTTTACACTCCTACTCGCAACCGCCGCTCTGCTGATCTCAGACTGCTGTGTGTCCCGCCAGTTCGCCTGCGCTCTATGGGCGACAGGGCAAACAGGCGGGAATTATGGAACTCTATTCCACTAGAGATCAGGGACTCAGCTTCTTTGAGTATTTTTAAAGCTAATTTAAAGACTTACTTTTTAGAAAGGCGTTTTTATGATTGTTTTATTTCCTTGTGCTTTTTTATGTATAATCTGTTTATTTATTGCTGTACTATTAATTGTGAAGCGCTTTGAGATGATTGCTTTTAAGGGCGCTATACAAAATAAAGTTTATTATTATTATTATTATTATTATTATTATTATTATTATTATTATGTCATAAAATATTGCAGCGTTTTTAAAGCATAGTATTATTAATAAAGGCCTTCCTCGTATAATCGGCTCCCTCGTTTAAGGGCCGCAGTCATTTTGATCAATTTAAAATAAACGCTGTGGCGCCAAATTGAAGTAATACGGTACTTGTGAAACAATTGCAACTGAAGATTGAAAGTAATATATGCCAATCAGACAAATCAAAAAAGCTAAACCAAGTGCAATGGAAAAAACAAAAGACGTGCTATAAAAATTTTGAAAAAATTATATGTCTTCCTAGGTATTATTTTCTGATTAATATTACATAATATCAACAATGAAAAATGTATTTGGACTTGTGCTTTATTTATTGAAAGAAGGTAAGAATGCCGCATCACTTGTTTACAAATCCCACAACACTTAAACTTTTATTGATAATTATGCAATCTGAAAACCAATTTGGCATCAAACCCACCCGGTTTGAGGGTTCACCACCCGGCCATTTGGACGAGGGAGGAGACTCCCTAAAGATCCAAGCAGGTCCCAGTCCTGCAGCATAGATTTTAAGTACTGAGACGAGCTAAAGCACATTTAAGGTTGTGAATGAGATTGTAATATTGCTATTTGCAAAGTCTGGAAAATTAATCTCAGTGGCTATTAGTGTTTATTATTATTATTATTTTACAATTTTCTGTTTCTCTGTATATTTCCTGGTTACAACATCAACTTTTAGCAAAACCAAGACAGTACGCAGTTATTACAGTATGATAAAAGAAAAACTGCAGAATATTGTAGATTTTATGGATTTTATTATTTTAATGTGATTTGCTACACTGTCCTGTCAGGCAAGCCTAAACTCTTAATATAGTTTAAAATAATTAGTTCAGAAGGCTGGCAATGCATTATTCCAGCGGAAAACATAATTGGTGTCAGAGCTTTACATTTATATATTGTAATGTGGAGGTAAAGGAAGCAATCCAGGCAGGAATTCTGGTCTCAAGCCAGGCTTAAATACCCTCTCTGTGAAAACAGTAGCCCACCTGAAAGAAAGAAAAAAAAGCAAGTGCTACAGCAACTGGACAGTAGACACATAAGTGTAAATGAGGCACAACTAAATGAAACAAGAAAACAGATGAAAAAACACAAATACAATATTGGCTGTTATTGTACTGGCTTAAGAAACAAATATGGCCATTCATTTTAAGGAAATAACTTTTAACAGTAGAAGTTGACAGCGAGTTTTAGACCAGAAATAATGTCGGTCTGCCCATCATGAAAGATGGTAAAGACAAGGCCAAACACCACCCCCACATTACTGACCTGGATTTGAAGCACCTGCGAGACTCTGAAGCACTTCCACCAGACACCGCGGTCGGATTGGTAAGCAAGGTCTGGTTTGATCTTCAGTTTAACCTGGCACGATGTGGGCACAAGGGTATCCGCAAACTGACAAAAACACCTTTTGAGATCCAAAAGGATGAAAATGGACACTAAAAACATATAAACTCTCTGATTCTGACAGTGAAAACCTACTGGGTTTCATGTTTTCAAGGCCTGACCTCCGTTGTCCAGTGCGGAACTGTGACAGAAATACAATGAGTTTTGGTTGCAAATCTCCCTCCCGATCTGTGATGGCGCTAAGCAGCGAAAGGAGAAGTCTTTGGACGGGCTGGCCTGACAGTTCTTTCTCTGGGCCGGGAAGTCGGTTAGTCTATAAGAAGGCGAGACTCTGTTGCAGGAATGTATTGACCCAGAAGGTAAACGACGTAGCAGCTGCAGACAGTAGAGGCAGCTGCATTCGTTTACCAATCTTTTCCTTTGCTTTGGTTATGGAAACATAATCCAGAAGGACCCGTGCAGCATTCTATAAAATATTATGAGTGTTTGTTTGTCTTGTCTATAATTGTTATTTGTGTTTTAAAGACAGCTAACACGTTCTGGAGCTGTCACTAAGGGCCAGCATAAAAACCCGGAACAGCACTGCACTATTGTCACTCATTAAACTGTATCACCCACCACAAGCACTACAGCACGCACCCAGGACTGGTGACCGTGTTTGTATATTGTGGGAGGGATACCTGTGTTTATTGTTTGGGACTGCAACCCGTTATTATTTAACCCTGTGTATTACACATTGCTGTGTATTGCCGGGGATCATTGTTTTGGTCACCAGACCTGGAGTATAAAAATAAGATACCCCTTTTCCATATCGGATTACAATCTCTGTCTGTGTTATTCCTGCACTGCATCACCTCTGCACCTGTTCACAATCAACCACTTTGCCACAGGAACTTTAAGAAATATTTGTCAAAATGCCATCTAGGTGCAACAGCCTTTTACCTGCACCCACTCAAAGCTCCTCAGCAAATCCTGAACACTAGATACTATTGCTACTACTGAAATTATGGGAATCAATTTCCTCAAAGAAAGGATGCTTAAACTAAGCAACAAAGCAAGTCTCTTGCAACGCTATACAAACCACTGCTTGAGAAGTACATCAGTGCACCTACTTTCAGAAGCCGGGCTGCATCAAGGGGAATTATGTCTGTAACCGGACACCGATCTGAAAGCAGTTTGCTAAGCTACTGGATTCCACCGCTGCAAAACAGAAAAGAGTGGAGTTCAATTGTATCCTCAAACTCACCTAGAAATCCGGTTTTGGCATCCATCACAGCTGCTCCACTTCCTTCCTCAGTTTCATTTGAAACTCCGACCAGAACATCCACATCATCAGCTTGTGGTCTGCCCTGTACTTTTGAGATGCCACTTTCAATGCAGAAATTCACAATAAACTGAAAGTTTATTTTTAACAAATTAAACTTAAAACTAATTCTTAAATATAGATTAAAGGTTATGTCCTTTAGGACTATATAACACTGTAGTTTGAAATCGTGGTCATGTTGGTTAAGGTGCAAGAAGACTGGAGTCTATAATTTCATATCTGTTTTGTGCAAATCTGATGGCTAGTACGGAACCCCCCCTAAAGGGACACCGTGAAAAAAAAAAAACAATACTATCTCGTGCACATCAGATACTATCTCATACATATCAGATACTATCTCGTGCTCATCAGATACTATCTCGTGCTCATCAGATACTATCTCATGCACATCAGATACTATCTCGTGCTCATCAGATACTATCTCATGCTCATCAGATACTATCTTGTGGTCATCAGATACTATCTCATTCTCATCAGATACTATCTTGTGCACATCACATACTATCTCATGCTCACCAGCTACTATCTCATGCTCACCAGATACTATCTTGTGCACATCACATACTATCTCATGCTCACCAGCTACTATCTCATGCTCATCAGCTACTATCTCGTGCTCACCAGCCCAGCTACTATCTCGTGCTCACCAGCCAGGCTACTATCTCGTGCTCACCAGCCCAGGTACTATCTCGTGCTCACCAGCCAGGCTAATATCTCGTGCTCACCAGCCCAGCTACTATTTCGTGCTCACCAGCTACTTTCTCGTGCTCACCAGCCCAGCTACTATCTCATGCTCATCAGATACTATCTCGTGCTCACCAGCCCAGCTACTAACTCGTGCTCATCAGATACTATCTCGTGCTCACCAGATACTATCCTGCAAAGACTGAGAGAGAAATTACAAAAGAAGAGAAAATCAAATGAGGTTGCCATAATCTCTTACAAGTATTAATCACTAACTCCGGTGAAGTTAGGTTGATATTGGATATTGGATCTTAGATATTCGCGCATTCACTGCATTCTGTCAAAGAACAGTTCATAGCTCCAACATATTCATATATATATATAACCCTTATCAACGTGTGTCTATTTATTTAATAATTTTGGGACTAAAACCCCAATGGCGTAGTCGTCTACAAAGCACTGTGAAATAGTTTATTATCACTTTTTCTAAGTGTTACAAGCAGACCACATAATGACATTAAAAAATAATCAGTTTCATATTTTAAGACCAAATTTGACTAACAGCAGTTTTGGATGCATCATGTCCAATTCATAAAAACAGATTATGTGCCCTTTTTGTATATTTCTTATGTACACTCCACATCCCTATTTCTTAATCACTTATTTTTACAGTTCGAGACCAGTTGTTCACCCTGTAAAGCACATCTGTTTGGATTTCTATGGGAGTGTGATTCATATCCCACTGTGCCAAATTGTTATATATTGACTAGGAACCCAAAGGGAGGACTGCATTGGCCTTTGCACTCATGGGGAGTGGCTTAATTGGAAAAAGCTTGAATTGGGGAGAAAATCAGGTAAAATAACTAAGAATAAATAATAAATACATACATAAATAAATAAATACCTGTGCTTCTAGTCTGACAATACTTTCAGTCTGCAGTATCAGTTCTAAGAAAGTTAAATTATGTACGAAAATTGATCAAACATGTAGAAATATAAAACATCAACAAAAGCAAACATTCCATGAACTCAAATGTGGACTGAACATATTATTCTTTTGCATAGATCAACCGTGGAAGGTTTTCACATAACCTCTTTAAAACGTTGACAGCCTGTCATTGTAAATATATTTATCTGAGAATGCTCAAGGAGGTACATTGAATGTGAATTTTCAAAATGATTTATTTGTAGCAACTGTGGGAAAATGTCTGCCTGGTATTAAACACAATTAGGTAATTTGACTGATCAGGACTGAAAAAAAGATACAGAACGTTGTTCCAGGAAACTTAAGAACCAGCTGTTTGGTATCAATGAATGTACATTGTAAGGAGACACAAAGGGAAACATTAAAACGTCGACTTTTCACTGCCAACAGTGGAAGATTTAGATTTACAATTGCTTTAAAGATGAACTTTATTAGTACAGACCTTGTGTTCAAGCTAGAGGACACATTTTTGAAGAGGACATTAAAAAAAGCCTCTCAGCACTTTATGGGACAAATTGAAATTTACAATTCTTCTTGGACTTGATAAAGGTGGAACAGCTGACATCTTACACAATTTGGTTGCTATAATAATATTCAACAGGGGAGGGTACACAGAATACTTAAAACATGGTTCTAACATTGGGCTCGTTCTGTAAAATGCATAAAGCACACGCCTATTTAACTTTACAACTCAGTAATGCAAAAATAAAATGTAAAGACAGGTGCTATTACCTTATATCAGCAGTGCACAGCCTGTGGGCTACATGCGGGTCATGCTGTGGCCCCTTTTTGTTTTGTTTAAAGACAGTCGGGTCAGAACAACTGCTAATAAACAGCATTGAATATTCCACTCTAGGATTAAATAATTAATTTGCAATTCACAGATAGTATAAAACTGTAGAGTCGCTCCATACTTATGTTTAGTAAAGCTGGGACTGGTTCTTTCATATGCATATTCTGATCATATCGATACAGCTCTTGCAGCTGATTCACTGGTTAATGAACATCATAAAGTCTTAAACAGTAAGGGGCGGGGTTCCGATAAATATAGCATTACATGTCCCCATGTGTTACTACAACTGTTTAAATAATGTACCTGTCATTTTTATTTTCAATGTTAACATTCTGACAATTTTTTTTACACTTATAACTTTAAAGTCTGTTTCAAAGCTCTTTTCAAAATGTCCACTCAACTGCACTGATAGTGTAAGGATTATTGCCCACATAGTCAAACAGCTAGCACAGCAATAACGATCCATGATGTGGTACAGAACAGAAAAGCCAGAGCACTTGTTATGTTTTTTTTTGCTTTTTTTATTGCTCTTCCTGCAGTGATTTCCTGCAGAGGACAGCTCTCAAACCCCAATAATTGTTTTTCACTGTATTTAATGTATTATGCTTTATTTTATTTATTTTTTACTGTATCTTCTAAAGCGCTTTGTGATGGTGGTTCACTGTGAAAGGCTCTATATAAAATAAAGATTGATTGATTGATTGATTTTTTTCAGAACCCCACTACTTACTCTTTAATTTAATTTTTGTTTGTTTTTTTGAATTATAACATCCTGACCTAGGTTACAAACTGTCACCCAATCTCCTAGCAATGTCTTAAATAATTGTATTGGTTTATAGAATATGTAAGAAATAACCCACAACAGGGTTGCGGTAAGACAATTCTTACCGCACGCCCTGGAGTGAGTTATTTCGCTTATAAAATGGCTACATTTTTTTTTTTTTTTTTTTGAAAATAATTACACAAACTAGGTTTTTTAAGGAAAAAAATGTGAAATATATTATGTATCCTTCCACTGGGGAAAATAGCCCCTGGACTATTTGATTGTAACATATATTTTGTACTTTTTTTATTTGCCATAAACATTATATTTAGGGCTTCTGTTTTTCGGGTTTTATTAATTGTATTTTTCGGTGCTTATTTTTAGCTATTTTATGTAAACCGTTTTTTTTTTCAGGGCTTTCGTTTTTGATATACTGTATGAAATTAGTGTTTTAAGTTACTTTCCAAAATGCTTGAGCGTTTTTTTTTTTTCTGTCAAAACATGTATAGTAACTCAACAATAACATAGGAATGTGAGAATCCTTGGGACAGGAAGATAAGCGATTTACTAGAGAACAAAGATACAGTGTGAAGTGTAATTACAGTACGTGTGTATTACCTGCCTGTATATAAGTGAGGGGTCAGACAGAGCTAGTTAGAGTCACTTACCCTCCAGACTTCGTGCTGCTGTTGCTGACCCAACAACAACGTGACTCCCAATGGCACAGTGAATACACAGCTAATTATCTAACCATTGTTTTAAAAGCGTGTTAACTACTTTAATTTGTCTAAAATTCAAGTTTGCAAAGTGTGTGTTTTAATCTGTTTTATTTTTAACCAATGAATCCTTTCTAAACTCTGTTAAATACTCTGTCTAAATTCTGTTTAATAATTTAAAGTATTTGTCAATCATACGTCATTTGAATCATAATTATACGTTATTAACAATTGTTAGAATAAATATTAGTCATGGTATGTAATTAATAAACATATTTAATTAAACTTACAATCTTCATGGGGGTAATATATTTCATACTTTTAAATTAGAAAAAAAATCTGAAGTAATTTTAATAGGAATAATCGGTTGGCAATTGACTCCAGACTCCAGAAATAAATATGTATTGAGTGGAGAAAAATAGTGTAACTCATTAATCTGTCATCTCATTAATCTGTTTGATGCACATTTTCTACATCCATTTTTACGTTAGCTTTAGGTTCGCTAAATCACTCTGGTTGGCTGATGCATACAAAACATCTCAATGAAAATAAAAATTGTTCCTTTCCATACACAAAATATGGTATTCAACCTGTAGTAACCTCTGGTAAGCTTTACATACAATTTTATGATGATTTCAAATGATAACTGAGATGCCCCTGAAACATAGCTAATGATTAAAACACATTCAGTTGGTTCTGCAGATTCCATTGCTACAAATCAGTACTTTTTATTTTTAGGATGGTGTCTACAGTACCTTTCTAATAGCTTTGTTTACAGCTTGAATGTTGTTTGTTTGGGAAACATAAATGACCATAGACAGAACTGTCAATGCAAATACAAGTGTTAACCGATGAAGAATGTACGTCACTATCTCCAGAAATCAATCACCATTCACTTCCACAGCTGGGATTACACTTCACACCCTCTGGAGTGAGGATTGCTCTCATTATTTGCTGCCTAGTCCCAGGTATCAAGAGATAAGTTGCTAAATCCTTCGATGCCCACTTACAGTCTCAAAGTAATGGAAACAAAATATTTTGAAAATTCTCACTGGATATACATTTCCTAAAGGATCACCATGTCTCTTTTGTTGCTAAACATATTGCTGGTGGCTTTTATGACATGGTGTAAAAAAAGATGATTGAGTTGTATGAGGAATCCCCTTTGTGGAGAGTTACTGTGACACAAATTAAATTTTGACTCTGAGTCCTGTCTGAGATCTAGTTTCACAATGAAAAATGATTACATTTCGAAGAAAAACAAGTAGGATAATGTCAGCTGGGCCTTAGAAGCATCATTTTAAAATCTGAACTGGTTCAGGTTTTCAGAGCAGCGGTTCCGTTAACTGGTAAATACCAGTCAGAGACAGTTTCAAAAGCTAGTTGACCGGCAGAGACTGAAGCCGCCCGTCAGTTTTGACTAGCAGCAAAAGGTCTGTGATGGACAGCTAGAAACATTGACTGTCACTCAGTGTTGCCAACTTAGTGAATTTGAGCAATATAAAATCGCCAAAACGTTTTGATTACCCTGTATTAGCAATGTCCTTTTAGTATCATTGTCAGTCCATTTAGAATAATTGTCAGGGTAATTAAAATGAAATCCAATATTGCCCCGTCCCATTTGAAAACGCAAGGCAAGTCAATGCGTCTTTTGCTTAGCAACGGGCTTACAACCACAAACCTAGTTCTAAACAAACTAGCAACATGGCGCCGCCAGTGTTAAAGTTGGTTTGAAGTTCGATATTCATTTGATATTCGCAACAGTATCACCTAGACGTTTCAAATCAACTGTAAATGTGAAGCTGAGCAGTTAACCTTTCCTTTAAATGTAAATCCTATAAAAAAATTGTGAAAATCAATAAAATATCACTTTTTATACGCGGGTGGATGAGGAAGCTTTATTCACAGCCATATCACCTAGACATTTCAAACCAACTTTATTGGAAAGCTGACCAGTTGTGAGTATATTCACATATTTTGCTTTAAATGTGAATCCTATATTAACTTGTGAAAATCAACACAATACCCCATATGCACATAATGTCGTTGATATGGCTCCTAATAAAAAGCTTCCTCATTCATCCCCATATACTACGTGCATATGGGATATTGTACTGATTTTCACAAATTATTTATAGGATTCACAGTTAAAGGACAGCCTGTGAATATAATAAGAAATGCAATAGCAAAATTCAAATGAATAAACAACCCATTCAAATGAACTGTCCAGAAATTCAAGATATTATCAAGTAGATTATTTAGTAGATTATTTTGTCTGTTGCTTCAACTAACAGGAAGTCAGACGTGTCGAACAGTAAAGTAATACATCTACACACATAACGGTACCTAAATGCAGTACATACATACACGTTGTTCTTATTATGATGTGTTAAATAAGTATGTAAAGAAACATAAAATCTAGTTATTTTCCACTGCAAATATCATACTGCAGTGCTACCCCCAACCATTCCAGTTGTTTTAGATTTATGACTACACCACTGCAGACTATGTGTAATTGTTGGTGTGTCTATGTACTATGATTGTTTGACGACTTTTGCTTTAAAACAGCGACTTTCAGATCTGAAAAATTGTCAACTCTGCTGTCATTAACAAGAGAGAATGTGTGTGCATCTAGTGCACCTCCAGACTACACCTTTTAAAGACACAGGGAATCAAATGAGTGAGTGATTTGGCAGTTCCTGCCTTAGCACGTTTGTTAACAAAGCAAGTCACCGATAGGCCGATTCAATCTACCCCCTTCCTTTTGTTCCTCCTGGAGGGGATTTGTTTATTTAGTTTTCATCCATGATGATTCTGATTGATTGTGCCTTGTGTGTTCATTGAAATGAAAGCCTAAAGTGCAGTTCATTTTTATATTGAGTTTTTTTTACATTTTCTCTTAGATATGTCAGGTCTGGTCTTATGTAAGTTTTCACACAATCCCTGTCTTTTCAGTATAAAATGCTTTAATTCACGCTGATGTTTTACATGTTGTTTTCAGTTTCACTAAGAACTATTGTGTAAAATATTTGAATGTTAAAAAATAAGAACAAATATTTCGACAACTTTTAAAAATAAATTGTTATAAATTATGTTCTTTCATGATTTGCTATTAATAAAATAAGGCTGCTAAGTGAAAGGAATGTTTTTTTTGGTTTGTTTTGTTTTGTTTTTACTAAAAGAATGGAAGGTGTCACACAAATGTCGATGATGTTTTGAGCTGTGACTGGTAAAACATTTAGTGATCAGTCACTGTGACAGGCAGCAGTTTTTCCTTGTGGAAACGCTGCAGAGGTTTATTTATTGTATAAACTGTTCTACCTTTTTGATTGAGTTTTGTGCCGGAACATAGAGCAGCTCATCTGGTTATAGCATTGGTTACAATTATGATTGCATGGTATGCAGGGTGAGTCTTGCAGTCAGGGGAGAGTAAGTTCATGCCCTGGCTGTGTATACCCTTTTAAAACTTTGCCATAATAAAAACATAGCAAATTGAAATAAAGGAAAGCAAAGGTAAATCCCAGAGGTATGGTAAAGCATGGAGGAAATGACTGTGCAAATGTACCATGGCTTCCATTGAGCTGCCCATTCAAGACACTCTGTCCGAATGAGTCACAACTCACACAGCTGATAACTTAGATTGTCTAGAATCTGCAGATATAAATCTTGAGTACAGAATTCGAAAAAGTGCAGACAAATTGTTAAAATGGGAAAGTGGCCTGAGGTACTTGTGATGGTATTCCACTGCTGTGCACTCAACCATTTTCAACTTTGAAGAAGACAAACTATTGAGTCTGTATTTACTGTCGCTGGGCTGATTGTAGGGAGGAGTTGGGTAGCACAAAGGGTAAGCTGCTATGTGAGTACTGCCCCTTACGCTGAAAAATACTAATCCAGCCAGAGCCTGTATTTTTGTTGTTTTGTGTCTGCAGACGAATAGCATGGAGGAGAACGAAGCTGCGGCCACAGAGCCAGCGCTAACCCCGACTCACCGTTTCTGCATACCTGCACAATCTTTGTCTTGATTACAGATTGTATAAAAATAGTCAATAGACTTTTAACAAAGTTCTTGCCAGTGCATTTTAGAAGGAATTTAAGATTCTGTTTTTAACTATGAGGCTCTGAATGGCCTAGCTGCCTTGAATGTTCTATATGTCCCTCTAAGAACGAAAGGTTAGTGTTTTCATACTATGCCTATAACCTTAGGAATGCTGTGACGCCTTCAGTTAGATTTTTGAGTTTGTTCCAGTCTTCAAGTCAAGTTTGAAGGCACATCTATTTTAAAGGGAACTTTTCACTTTCCAAATTTGAGTAAATCATTGTGTAGCATTGCATCCCAAAGTTCCAGAAAGTTTCCGGGTGGATTAGCATCAACTGAGAAATGTGTTGAACTCGTATGGACTACTGGTATACTGGATCCCCAGTAACAACACTACAAAAATATCTAACCGCATTCTACTGGCAAGTGCCTTGCACTGTCCCTGTGGAAATCAGATTCAGATATTTGGGAGGGAGAGTTGAGCACATTTCTCAGGAGATGTTAATGCACTGTTTTTAACTTTCTGGAACTTCATTATAGAAGTCTTGCAACAAGCTGATGTTGAAGCCCTGCATTTGTCTTTTTGAACAAATTCGTGGAACCAACTTTATTTTTCTTTTTCATGTTTTCGTTCTTCTAAAACAAATCTTGCTCAATGAATTAGATTTAAGAGATGTGACTTTTCTATCCTTGGTAGGTAGCCATGATATATGCTACTTAATGCTTGTGCACAATTAATTGCATCTTATTGCTAAGGGACAGAAAAGTCTAGACTTAAAGCAATCAGCTATCCCATGACCAAACACAAAGATAACAAAAGTGTACAAGATGAAAAAAAAAATTGTTCTGTGCTTTGCAAAGGGCTTCATTATGAATTAATTAATTATTTACTTATTGCAACAGGCTGCATTTTTTAAATGTGTAGTAGCTTCAGTATTTTTTAATAGCATTGCTTATAAAACAACTAAACTATAAAGCATCTTCCAGCAGATCTCAGTTTTTAATAAAGAATTGCTTGGTACAACCTAAAGTTATAGTAGTGTTGTGCGAGGTTAAGTTACAAACGGGATCTTCACTGCTGAAGTCTCTGTAACATAGGGCAGCAGTGTAGAGTAGTGGTTAGGGCTCTGGACTCTTGACCGGCAGGTCGTGGGTTCAATCCCAGGGGGACACTGCTGCTGTACCCTTGAGCAAGGTACTTTACCTAGACTGCTCCAGTAAAAACCCAACTGTATAAATGGGTAATGTAAAAAAATAATGTAATTGTATGTAAAAATAATGTGATATCTTGTAACAATTGTAAGTCGCCCTGGATAAGGGTGTCTGCTTAGAAATAAATAATAATAAGGTACGGCTTTCACACATTTCCATGCAAAAATTAGGTTTTGATCAATTTGCTTGGCTTTTTAGCATGCAAATGCGATTTACCCACCGTTTTAAGACGTACAATCCTTCCTTCCTAGAATGCGTGATATGTGTGTACCGCATCACATTTTCATGACAATGGAGAGAGAATTTGAGTTTCTAAACTAGATGGAACCCCCCCATTCTTAAAAATGGTGCATCACCCAAAATAATGTTAGACAATTAAGCCACGAAATAATAAGTGTTGCCAGGAAACATAAAAATGATCAATTACAACTTATATTGGAAGAAAAGATCCCATTCCTAATCTTTAACTCATCTCTACAGTCATAAACAGCATAGTGCACTGTGGCAGCTGCACACGGGCAATGTGGAATTTGGTTGAGTAGCCTGGATACTTGTTTACATGGGTTTGGTATCCAGAATATAAATGTGTATTGCAAACAATCAAGTTTCCTGTGCATCTTAATTCCACAACTGCTATTCTGAATACTTTGTCTACATGATCGAGTATTCCATTCCTGTTCAGAATACTGGTATTTAGAATACTGACAGATTCATTCAGAGTACTCTTTTTTGTGTGTGAGAGTTGGATGACTCTGCATCTAAATGTAAATGAGTTACAAAAAACATTTTGCCCAGATGGTTTGGTAATTTAACTGAATTCATCATTGAGTGTCTGCCAATATATGGTTCTTACTGCTAAGAGAAAACATCAGCTCTGACTTCCGAGCCACACCTGTGCTATTAGCTTATTCCTAGAAAAAGCAGGACGGTATTTTGAACATTTATCACAAACACTTTGTGGAAATGTGTTTTGGATCATATTTTGCTTTTGCCAATTTGTTGTTGGCTTGTCAGCACAAGTACAAATGATTTCTTAAAAACATAGTGAGAAAGTTTTCTACAATCAATTAATTGATTTCAGCACTGATATACATAGCTTTAATAAGTGATTCTGCCATGCAATGTAGTTGTTAGGAAGCCTTTTGTTATTTATTTATTTGTTTATATTTTCAGCCACTGACAATGTGTGTGACCCTCAATTAACCTCCTTGTGCTTCGTCCTTCGGATGATATGTAAAACCGAGGTCCTATTGTAAGTGACTCTGCAGCAGCAGTTGTGATGCATAGTTCACCCCTTAGTCTCTGTAAGTTGCTTTGGATAAAAGCATCTGCTAAATGACTAATTAATAATACAACAATCTTGTGTTGGGCTCTGAAATAATCCTGAAATAAACTCCTTAGAATTACAGAAATAATATTTAAACTTCAGTTAATTTAAGGATATACAGAGTACACACACACATATATATATATATATATATATATATATAGTGTATATATATTTGCATCCTGAGCCATTCTAAAAAAAAAGGCATAATACCGTACCACAGTAGTGACGTCACAAAGTGATAATTCCTCTAGAAGAAAATATACTTGAACTTTGGCCCATTTGACGCCTCACTTTCAATTCAAACATAAAATGTCTCGTTTTCAATCACTCGACAACACCCACAGTACAGAAATGTTAATTAATGATCAACAAAATGAGAATATGTTAAAAAAAAAAAAAGATGTAAAGCTGGAACATTCGTATCTCAGAGAAACAGATAACGACATAGAACGTCTGTACAGCACTGAAAACTGAACTGTACTGCTGAACCTCGTCTTCTTTAATATTAGCATCACAAGGGTATCCATGTATTATAATAAATTACTCTACCTTTGGTCTCGTAATTTATGACGTCACAGAAACCCTAGATGGGAATTATTTTCCTGTAACTCACTGAAGCCCATCTATTATATATGTAAGCAATAAGGCACGACAGGGTGTGGTATATACTCTAATATCGACACGCCCCGGTGCATTATAAGTCACGAGACGAAGCCGAGTGTCTTTAACCGCCCGGGGCGTGTGGATATTAGAATATATCCCACACCCTGAAATGCCTTATTGTGCTTATAAAATGGATCAACCAACATTATATAAAAAAAACTACATAAAAACATGTTTTAATTAACAAAAAAGTCATTTTTATTAAATATCCTTTCACCTCTGCCTGACCTTAGAAAAAATAGTCCCTTAAAACATAAAAAAATAAAACCAAAAATGCATTAATTAAAAAATAATTTCAGATGTTGAATTGAACATTGCCATTGAAAGTGCAGTTTTGATTCATTACACTTCTTGTAATACTTGATTTATCCATTACATTTTAAAGTAAAATATTACTGTCCATTTTCATCATGACACAGCACAAATGAGTCTGCCTTTAAATCACACAGACCCTTCCTCACAAGACCTGCAATAGTATCAGGTGAGAGCGCGTTTTTTTTTAATCATCCTTTGTTATCCGGGGTAGTAACAGGAGGCATCCATACCAGATTTGTGCTACAGATTCACAGTGGCAAGAAAGACGTTGTTTGCATGGAATACCCGGTTACTTATCAAACTGACTTTGCAATTTACAGCTTGGCAACGTGGAGAAATACTGGGCCAGTGTTAAGAAACAATTTAAAACAATGCAGGGCACAGCAGAAGACATGATGCCATCGTACCTGGACACATTTAAAAGATATGGCAGGAATTGTCGAGATGAATTTATAAATGTTCAGCATCAGATCACACAGCTGCACAGGGGGTGGGTCCAGTGGCGGGAGGCAGACTGAAGAACGGACAGCAGGAGCAACGGCAACAAAACATCTTTTAAGAGGGACCCAAATCTTTTGTGAAAAGCTGAAAGTTTAAGAGATATTTTTAAAACTGTTTATTTTCAAAATAGGATAGGGAAACACCGTAGTTTAGGGATAAGGCACAGAGCGATCAGAATGGTGAGTTTTGAATTTATTTGAATACCTTCGCTTTTTTTCACTACTTTAATTAATCATTGGTGGCCGATTCAGATTCATTCAATATCTCATGTACACTTAGGTTTCTCAAAAGTTCAATATTTACATAAATCTTGTCGGTCATGTTTATTGCGATAAATTCCAACATGTCTGCCGTTTTTGTTTTTAAATTCTAGTGGCGTATGGATATCTGCCAGTGATTTGGCCGTTTTAGAAAAAAAAGTGCCAACCCATGGTGATATGCTGTAATATCAACACCTCCATGTGACCTGTTTTGACCAATCAGGTATTTAAAATACCCATTTTATAAACATATATATGTTGAAAAGAAAATAAATAAAATTGATGTACACAGAGTTTAAATGATTTAATAAAATCATTTATTTCAGGACGTTTCAGGCTAAAGCCCTTCTTCAGCTGTGTAGAAAGAAAAGTAACTTGTAAACTTGTTGGTTTTCAAAAAATCTGAGGATGATGTTAAGAATAGAATGTTCATTCCAAGAGGCTCCACGTCAACACCACTATTCACTACAGACCTACCCACTATCATTCATATCTACAATATGACTCATAAGGAGGCTGTGTGGTCCAGTGGTTAAAGAAAAGGGCTTGTAACCAGGAGGTCCCCGGTTCAAATCCCACCTCAGCCACTGACTCATTGCGTGACCCTGAGCAAGTCACTTAACCTCCTTGTGCTCCGTCTTTCGGGTGAGACGTAATTGTAAGTGACTCTGCAGCTGATGCATAGTTCACACACCCTAGTCTCTGTAAGTCGCCTTGGATAAAGGCGTCTGCTAAGTAAACTAATAATAATAATAATCACGCCCAAAGGCTTGCCACAACTCAATTCCCTATTCCCAACTTTTAAGACTTAGATGTATTTCCATTGATGATCAAGACTTTTTCATTAAAATTGCGGTTTTCCAGACAAGATCATCAACAATGCTAAATCCCACGTTAAGTTTTTAGACAGAAAGCATGCGTTACATACCACTAAATACACAGTGAACAGAACTCCTCTAGTCCTCAGTTACCACCCCACCAACAGAGAAGTACAGAAAATTGTGCAAAGAAATTTTAAAATTGTACTCAAGACCCACCTAAAGCACCTATTTTAAAAGATCTTCCACTACTGTCCAGTAGAAGAGACAAGAAACTAAAAAGACCAACGTTTCGATATGAGTACATATCTTTTTCAAGGAAACATGTGTTTGAATAAAAACATTGGTGGTATTTATAGGTTTTTGACAGCATGACAACTACTTGTTATTGTTTATATTCAAATCCATGACAGATGCATCTCCAGATTACCTGGCTGCCATGACAGAACTGACTTCAGTGGCCCCTGATGTTGCTTGTTACTCAATGGAGTCTGGTCCGATATGGCCCTTGAGAAGACATACAACCACGTTGCCAAGACCCAATCTTCCATGGTGTAAGCCTGCAGACCGCTGCTATGGAGAAGTACTTGCGAGCCTTACCAGTACTGACAGCAGTCTCTGAGCAGACAAAAGCAATGGCATACCTGGGCTAGTATGATCAGAAACACCATGAAGACTCAGAATGCCAAGCAAAGAAAAATGCAGACACCATCAGGAAAATACAAATACATGTGGTTCATGGGAAAATGATCAACCCATTTTGTTGTAACGTCACAGAGTTACTGAACATGGCCAAAAATGTGAATCACATGACCTTGTGAAAGCCAAAGAGAAGGGATTTTCAGTTTTAGTTTATACACAAAAAAATGGCAGTGAAAAAGTAGAAGTTGTGAAGCTTCAAATGTTTGCGGTGCCAAAAAGACTTCTTCTGCTGCAGAGAAAACAAAATCCATGTATGGCGAAGACAGCACTGTTGCCAGAAGCCTGTACTTTGCACAAAACCTGGATGAAGAGAAAAAGTTGTCTATTTTTAGCCATGAATGGACAAATTATCTCTCCTCCTTATTTGAACCTGACCTGGACTTTCAGCAAGGCTATGCTATGCACAAAGGCAACATAGCAGATTACTTGGTTGCTCTTAAGAAGCACTTGGGAGAATCCTGGAGAGTACGATCAATAGCCAGATTCAGATGAACACACATTATTGGTTGTAGATGCTATGGCTTTTCTGCAGCGTTACCAGCATCTTGATAGCATCACTTTCAATGACTTGCAGGGTGAGTATCGAAAGAAAATACTCCACCTTAAGCCCAAACTGTGCGACTGCATCAATTTCGTTGGAGATAGATACAATGTTAGCTCAGCAGAAAATCTGAAAAGTGAAGAGAGAGAAAGGAGAAAAAAGACACAAGGAAAGAGTAAAGAGAGTATGAGCCATGCGATTCTCTTGCCATTCCTGAATTGAAGACCTTTATCAAGAATCCCCAAAATAAATCAGATCTTCTCCACTACATAAGAGAAGCATGGTCAGTCCAGCATACGAAACTGCCTTAAGGATTTAAATTAATACGGGGGCATTTTCAAAGATCCTGGATATGCAGTTCAGCTTACTTCAGAGCAAGTCATGTAAGTGCCAGAACTTTCTTGTGGAAAGCATGAAGAAGCAGACACAAGGATATTCTCTCACATTGTATACTGTGTCCAAAACCTAGGCTACATGAGAGTTATAGTTCAAGCTACTAACACTGATGTCATCCTTATGTGCATCTACTACAGCACACACATGCCAGGCCTGAAGCAATTATGGGTACAGAAAATGGACTCATTTATACCAGGTCAAATAAATTAAACATAACATTTTGATTGGTTAAGAAGTATTTCAGTTAAAATACTGAATAGTGAATAATTTTGGGTCGTGGGTTCATTATTCCTGTGTTCATTTGGGTCGCCAATCAAAAAGTTTGGGAAACACTGGCTTATAGCAAACCGCATAGCAACACTGTGTATTTGTAGCCTAATTAATCTCGTTTACGTTTGCTTACTTTTAAAACAAAAAAATTCCCCATGTTTAAAGCAGTTTGCGTGTTGTTTTTGTTGACTAACCTATATATGGATATGTACATTTTCACAAATCCGCCTATAACCCAGTCCAAAGGGGGTCGGATATGCGACGTTGTACTGTACTGCTCTTCTTTTCTGACTGTTAAGCACTGACTGCTCTTGCCCTGTCATGCGTCTTTCTCTGATATGTGTCTCCAGGTTAGGCCATTGTTTCTTTACTTCCTCGACTACAGTTGAAATAATAAGTATATGCTTGTAATAACCTATACTGCACAAAATCCACGTGTTTATGTATGCGATCAGTTCAAAATGTCATGTTTTTTAATACATAGCATTCACACCCAAGTCCACGGCAATGTCTTTCCATATGTTTTCTTTTTTTCAAAGTCTTTTGAAAACACACAATTCGTTTTTCCATTTTGTTCAGGGAACTGCAAGAATCCACGTGTCTTCCCAGTCGTTTTTCACTGGTCAATGTATTTTTTAACACACGTCAAAATGGATCAAATCAAACTTGTTTCAATTCCAAAATTGACGCGTCACCGTCTTACGACAATTACGGACTGTTTAGACGCATGTTAAATTTGGATGTGTTATCGGATCCAGTGTGCAATGGCCTATAAATGAATCCTATTTTAAATACCATTATACACAAATGTAACAATGACTGTATTCACACAATTATTGTTTTGAGATTGTTTTGGATATGTGACAGGCAGATATGCGACGGATTACTGTACTTTGTACTGTGATATTTTGTAACAATTGTAAGTTGTCCTGGATAATGGCATTTGCTAAGAAATTAATAATAATAATAATAATAATAATGATAATAATAATAATAATAATAATAATAATAATAACTAAATATTGGTGCAATGATTGCATGCATTTCGAATTGAAGTCCTTTTCAATGTCTTCACAAAAAAGACATTGAAAAAGACTTCGACTATAAATGTTTGTAATTTTAATTTTAGTGTCTTAGTATTTCTAAATGCAGAACTATTAAGTGTTTAATAGTGATGGAAAAATGTTTGCAAACACCTTAACACAGTAAAGGAAATGTAAAAAAAGCATTTTTTAATGATTTTTGAAGCTTTATCTTTAAAAAGATTAGTTATTGCTGCCCTCTCAATTTCTCGATAGAGCTTGCACTGTAAAAAAAACCCGAATGTTCGCTTTTCATAAAACCTTTCATAAGGTATCTATTTCCAATAAGCATGCACCATTAAAATCTGTCCATTAATAGAACATTACTGAGCAGGGGCGTAGCTAGGAATGGAAATTTGGGTGGGCCCCAACTACGGGTGGACGGGCAAGTACCAAAGGTCTGACGTCACAGGAAAGCGTTTACGTTACAAACATGATTTAAGTCAATTAAAACTCTGAATACATCAACTATCTCCCAGGGGTTTGAGCAGCGCAACGTGGCCAAGACTGAAAATGTATGGTGCCGAGTGAAGCAAGGCGAACATGTTTTGCAGTTTATAACAGTAGTTGCACGTATACACTACAAATACAAAGCACATATGCATACAACCTACAGTAATAAACACACTGTGCACAATAACTGCAAAAACCGTTTCATTTGACAAAGTGCAAACAGAAACTAACAAAATTGTGAAAACAAAGTCATTATTTACAAAAATAACATAAAGGCTTTTTTTTCACATTACCCTACTGCATAGCACAACTTCAAAAATGAAAAACTATAATAAAATAAACACTTCAAAACAAAATATTGTGTAACCAGCTGTAAACTGGTTATAAGTAGGCCTACATACACAATTGTAAAATCGAAATAAAATGAAATGAAGGTACTTATATTACTGGCGCTTTTGTTGATTCGTCGGTTCGTTTTCTTTTTACAAAATTTGTCGGGACATTGCTAATGCGTAAGACACACATATAGCTATGGTTTACTGCAAAGTTGGCTAAACATTCTGTATTGTATTTCTTAGCATACGCCCTTATCCAGGGCGACTCCCAATTGTTACAAGATATCACATTTTGTACATACAATTACCGATTTATACAGTTGGGTTTTTACTTGCTCAAATGTACAACAGCAGTGCCCCCCACGACTTTGCAGTCAGGAGTCCAGAGCCCTAACCACTACTCCACACTGTTGCCCTGTGTAGGTACTTAGATAGCTAATTACAAATGTAAAAAATAACTAAACAGCAGTTGCACAAGCTGGTTGCTTGCATGCCTTGCAATGAAAGAAAAGTTCCTGTATGTATGCTGCCGACCCGCTGTAATTTCGATACTATTGTATCGAAGACGTAAGACCTCATATCTCAGCCATCCAATCACCAATCTTTTTTTTTCATAACCATGACAACGGTGCTGAGGTGGGTGGGACGGATATATTTTTTGATCCACAAGGATGAGCTAGACTCGCCACAGCGGATTACAGTCTGATACAGTTTGGCATGAAATGTTTTTAATTGTCAATCGCTCCATAACTGGGTGGGCCCATGAGCAAAATGGGTGGGCCCAGGCCCCTCAGACCCAAGCGTGGTGCCGCCCCTGTTACTGAGTAATATTATTATGCTTCAAATGGGCCAGTAGGTAACCATCTACCTACTAGCTTGTCAATATCAACGATTAAAAAGGCTGATTACAACCTTCTCTGCATTATCACGTGATTTTTTTTTCTTATGATTTAAATTACAAATATTTTAAAGGATAAACTAAAGTCTTCAAACACTCAATCATTATCTGGCATGATACAATTGACAGAGTGTGTCAGGTTATACCATCTCGCCAGGTTTAAAATTGCTGGCTGTGAACGCCCAAGACGGCGAGCCACAGTACACTGCCCTAGTCCAGCCTCCAACATGCCGATTGCATGAAGGCGCTGCTCTCTTGACAGACGTGGCATATTGTTTTTTTCTGTGATTTTCTTTATTGCTTTTATTCAAGCTTGCAAGTCAACAGCTGAAATCACTCCTTATCCAGTGTCCAATCAACTGTCTCACCAATTAGGTGATTAAGTGCATATCCTTCAGTAATAGTCGCTCATGCGTGTCATGGTCAAGGACGAATGATCGAGTGATTAAAAAGAGACCAAAAACATTTTGTCAGTGGCCATTAACATACCTTATTTTTTTCTAAAATAAATGTATTATAATAGTGATACATTTCTTTTGATGCTTGGTATATTTTAGAAGATGGTTTTATGAGCTGAAAAAATTGATTATACTCAAGGGCATCAGCATTTTTCATTTCCTAAAAAGGTTATACTTAGTACAATAAAAGGCTAAAGGTTACTCAGCTCAGTAGGTTTGTTTCTGTTTAAGCTATTTAATGATATTTAATTAAGTATTTATCAATGACAGGAGATGTTGTTAACATGAGATAATCACATCCCTGAAGGTTTTATCTGCAAAGTGCATTTAACCCTTCAACAACATGTGATTATCTTATGTAAACCCCCTGGTTTTGCCATAATTAATTCTGCAGCCCCCTCTATTTATTGTACATGCTCAACCAATCAGCATCAAGTACATTAAGCGCCTTTTCCCCTTATTTGGCAGTCATCTACAAGTTAACACAGATGTTATGCATTTAGTATCACATACCCAACTTTAATGGTTTTCTGCAACATTTTATCAGTATGATGAAGACGTTTATGACAGTAACATATGTCACCATCATGTACAGAATAGTATAGAGGAGGGGGGAGGAGGGGAGGAATTAGTGTTTTTGTTCTTATTCTTTTTATGTGGTACAATCTGACCTGTGGCAGAGTAAAGGAAATTCGAGCCTGCTCATCGCTGGACAGAGATGGTAGCGCCAGAACAAACCAGTGTTCAACTTTTTGTTTATAGTTTATCCCTCACTTTCCTTTTATTTTTGTAAATAAACCTTCTTTGTCCTGCCACATTCAATACTGTGTGGACTGTCTTTGTTGTTTTATCACGCCTCATCGTTCACACCCCAGAATCTGATATCCTCAGTAATTTATGCTAAATAATGTTGATACCAAGATTCAGGACAATTGGAGAAGCCGTTCTGCAGACATGCGAAAATGTAAGTGTGACATACGTACCGATGTATGGAGATGGTCATAAATATGTACAGACATACGATTGCCTCCTAGATCCCTGTCAGAGGAGATTGCATCTCCTGCCGGGGATAATAGCAGTGAGTGGTAAATGTTATTTACTCTCCCACTATAGAAGATGTATAGTTAATTGATAAGTATGCAGTACAGCGTTGCAAAGCAATGCAAGCTGCTAGAATCAATTGTAAGGGATTGATCATTTTGAACAAGTGCAGTTCCTTTAATATCTTGGCTGTCGATCACAAATTTCATTTAAAATAATTTTTATACAATATTTGAGTCCTGCATATTATAGAAATGTGTATAATATTAAGCATTATTTATAATTGTATGACACTTGTTCTCCTAATGTCATGAATGATATTGGTTTGGAGTGTTAATGCTCAACACGGAAGGCTCTTTACTAGCGGTTAATGACCTGCAGGAGTGCTGGAATGACTGTGTTTGGTGTAACCTTTACTTTTAAAACCAGTGCAGCAGGAACATACAGATGGTACTTACACTCCTGCAGTAAGCTTCCTGTGATAAGCTTATTATGAAATGCAATCTGAAACTTCTGTAGGAGGCTGGGAGTGTATAAATAATCACTCTGTATAGTGTGACAGACGGATGGACAGACAGATGGGCACAATCGTCAAATAAAGAGCCACATTTTTAAAATAAGGATCCTGAAAATGCTGGAAAAGACACCGGAAAATGGGAAAACATTTTATTCTTAAGTGTATGTCTTTGTTTAGACTAAATTATCACAAATAAACAGTAAATAATACCTTTATTAAAAGCCACTGCTATAACTATTTTAAAAGTTCTTTTTTTTTTTATCATAACAAATTTTGAACAACAGAAGTGTTGACAAACATCAAGTGTTTATTATTGCTCCCCAAAGTAAATTTCAATTCACATAGCGGATCATACATTTCTTGTAATTTCTTCAGGGCTCTCCCACAGGTCTTCTTTTACGGTTTGTTTGTGAAGCTTCTAAAAATAATCTGTCTGTTTCTCTGATATTATTTGTCTCACAGCTAAGTGATATCCTCTTACAAGTGGGAATCCCTGCTCGTACGATACCGGAGGTTTCCCCATAGCTCCACCTTGAGAGCAGGTGGTTATTGATGCTTTAGTAATTCTGTCTAAAATTTACCGTAGGCTGTCAAATTTGACTTTTTCCCAGAGTAAATTATTTCCCATACCACCAAAAAGAACAAATGAGTCGTGTTTCCATGAAAGACTGAAGATGATAGAATATCGATCCATAAAAATGTGAAAATCAAAAAGTTGACTGATGTAAACGATATATTTAAAGAGTAAATAGAACAAAAGTACAATTTCAGTGGATTTAATTAGTCATTTATTTTGTTATACCTTGTTATACCTTTGCGATCTTTGCTTTGAGTTTTTTTGTTGTCCTATTCTGACAGACACCTGTCATTTAATATCTTAATTGTTTTTTTTCTAAACAAATAGCACCCCTTCCCCAACACACACACATTCCTTATTAATGTATCTTTTAATGTGACATTAAATTGATATATTTATATACTATAGTTATCAGTTGATATTTTACAGATCTATGTGTTTATGTTAACAAAAACACATTTTTCATTATTGTTACCTAAGTAGAAAAACTGTGGACCAAACAGTGGCTGTGCTGCAGAAACAGACATGGAGCATATTATGATTTGATGCAGGAACTGCGTTTGGAGGACCTTGTCCCTGTCGACATTGAGGGTGCCACATGGTGCTTACAAATTATCCCCAGTGGTAGCTGTTCTATTTTTTAAATAATTCTTAAGCTAGGAGTTTTATGTTTGCAGGAACTAGAAAAAAAAGTCAATTTGCAGTGTGTCACAAAAACTGGTTGAAAATTAAGTTATTGTTAAAGCCTGATTTTATATTATGCTTGTGTAAGACATTTCAGACATCAAATTTACATAGCAATGTGCATAAAACATAAGTAAGCAGTTTTATATTTACATTTTTACAGAAAAACCAAGTAAAAATAAATAAGTAAATATATTTGTGTATCTAGAAAATAATTAAACAATTAATTTAGCAGTAATAACTTCAAGGGAATTTGTAGTCTCTCTAGTCAAAGTACAAGCACTTTTTTGCACTGGTGGAAGGATACCTTCAATAAAACATACTTTTTAAAATCTAGTGTATATTTTCTTTTTCATAAAATGTACCAAAAAGCTATTTTATAAACGCAATAACACACTCCAGGTTGTGCAGTCATTATAATATACCTATTCTCTGCTATGTAAAAGGAACTTGGCTTTGACTTCATGTTTTTTTTTATACAGTAGTTGCTAAAAAATCTGTAATTGTAAAAACACATGTGTAACCTCATAAATTTCCCTTTAAAAAGTGCATAAACTGCAAAGTTATAGTGCAGTCGCCTACTGAGCACTTTCTTGTAAAGCTTTATTGATACTATTGCAGGCTCATGCATTTTCATGGGATTCTTACTTTTTAAACAGCGGTGCAAAAGAAAACATGATGTTCTTGAATAGATTTTTTTAAATGTCTACTGCAGTGACTTTGAGGAGGTACATGTCTTCATCTTGAAACAATAAAACTGCTAATCTATATACTCTTAAAGTAACTCTTAAAGTTTTTTTTTTTATGCCTGGTATTGGGGGGTGGTTTTATTTGACACCATTTTAAATTCTGGTAAGCTAATAGTACCATGACACATATACATACAATATTGTGCCCAATTCAATAAACCTTTAGCTGGTAGGTGCAAAAAAAGCTAATTTGAGACATCATTAATGAGGTATTAACTGAATTTAAAAAAGAATGGTCTACTTTAGCCACATTTGTTAGATTACAGTTAACTAGGAAAGATATAGCTAAAAGTCTGTTGGCCTAACAAATGTACACTCGTAAATGATTACGCTCATGCAGTTGCATGAACAAAACAAAAAATGCTTTACAGTATGATATTATTATGGTTAGGCCAGGACTCTTTTTCATACTTCAAGTCATCATATTTGGATGGGAACTCATACTTTAAATTGGCCTAAATCCAGAAATTAATTTCTGGTACTGTGACAGAGATCGAATGATTCTTGGTGTTAGATCTCCCTCTCGACCTGTGAGGGCGCTGTGTAAAAGGAACAGAGTACCCTTAAATAAATGGCATGACAAAGTATTCTTTGGGGTAGGTGGAAGTCAGTCATTTAGGAAGGGGGCGGAGCTACGGTACCCAAACTCAATGACTCGGACGGGAAACGGCGTGGCATCCGAGGATTGGAGGAGCGGATGCGCTCGTTAACCTAGGGGTCATGAGCGAGGGTATAAATAGGGGTCGTAGTGTAAGTGATCTGTTCCTTTGTAAATGGTTAGAACAACCTGAAAGGAGAACCTGGGATTGAGACGTGAGTGTTATGTTTTGTTTGTTGTATGAAGTAAACTGTTTTTTTTTGTTTGTTTCAAAAGACTCTAAACACTATCCAGAGCTGCAGCCGCAGGCCAGCATCAAACCCGGACACCAGCACTTCCCTGTTTCACAACGTCTTTTCACCACGAGCACTAGTTTAACACACTAAAATAAACACTGTGTTTGTGTTCTGTGTTACATGTGGGTGAGGAAAGAACCTGGACTGTGTTTTATGGTTTCGGGTCAAACCCGAGGATTACAAACAAAGTGATACACGCCGTTTTTAGCATAATTTATGTTAAGCTGGCTACTATTCATAAATATTGTTTTTAGGTGATTGATCACTTGCCTTTTTAAATATTTTGTTAAATTGAGTTTTGTTTGGGAGCTTAAAGACAAAGCATTTGTAACACTAAAACATTTTATCTTGTACTTTAACAGTAAGTGTCCTATTCACAAATAGCTGCTGCTTAGTTTCCTGCTTTTTCAAATTTCCACCAGTTTTTTATGGAAAATGTGGTTGCAATGAATTAGGTTGTGCAATTTTTCGAGGAATACCTTGGTCATGAAAGATTCTTAGGTGATTCATCTCTTTTTTTATGATTTGTATTGATTGTTATTAATTTCAAGTAAGTCAGAAGAGCCTTTAAAGTAAAGTTTAGCAAAGGGGTTGTTATAAACTTTATTCATTACAAAATCTTGCAATACCTTATACGGTATAACATAACTGCTAACAAACACCAGAAGAGTGTTATTGTACTTAAACAATTGCATTTGCTGTATAGAGCAGGATAAATCAAGCTGTTTTTCCCACAGACCACTTGCCACGTATTTTTTCACAACAGCATTTCGAAACTACTTTTTATATGTATATGTATAAGTACATGTTGAAAGCATTTATATAACGTACCTAACCAGGTCAGCAAGGAATGTTGTCATTTTGCGCATTTTGCGCATTGAAAGTTGCTGATGGCAAAGTTCCTGTTTCTTTTGTTTCTTTTTTTTCACATTCTGAACACTTTGTCGATAAACCCTTGGGTCATCCTCGGATCCAGTAAATGTAAATATGCGTCCCCGCAACTGTTACCTCGTGTAGCAAATTAATCTATCAATCTCTAACACAGTTTATTGCACTCGCTGAGTCGCAAACTTCACTCAATCTACATATAAAAAAACACACCGGAATATGCAGACGAGGTGGGTGGGAAGCAATTTGAAAAATTAAACGGTTGGAGAGTGTACAGTCGATAGTATTTATAGCATTTTGGTTAAATATGGCGACGTCAAGAACACTGTACACATTATTTCCATTAGTAGTGTTAATAGAATTTCCTTTTGGCATGCAGTCTTGTGAGATATTAAACTGTAGCACATATTTTATATTGTTGAAATTGAAAAGTACCAAAACTGTGGTTTTAATGTTTTTGTTTGTTTGTTTTTTCCAGTTAGGAATATTTATTTAATACAGTATATATATATATATATATATATATATATATATATATATAATTTCTTAGCAGACACCCTTATCCAGGGGGACTTACAATTGTTACAAGATATCACATTATTTTTACATACAATTACCCATTTATACAGTTTGGTTTTTACTGGAACAATCTAGGTAAAGTACCTTGCTCAAGGGTACAGAAGCAGTGTCCCCCACCTGGGATTGAACCCACGACCCTCCGGTCAAGAGTCCAGAGCCCTAACCACCACTCCACACTGCTGCTTAATTTATAAACGCACCCGTAATGATAAAAAAAAAACAGATAAAGGGAAAAAATGCAGACTACATACACATCTTATAATGATATATCACATGGTTAAAACTGTTGTGTTGCTTTGTAATAGTCGTAGTAGCACTACATGTGATTGTGTAGAAATGGGTTTTTGCAAGAACTGCCTAACCACATTTTGGGAATTGTTTGCGGACCACCTGGAGTTTACTCATGGACCACAAGTGGTCTGCGGACCACAGGTTGGGAACCACTGGACTAGTGTGTTTTCCAAGTTGGATCCAGTTCTTTGATGGCCAAATAAATTGGATCAGAGTGATGTTCAATTTTTTTATTAGCTGTGCATGTTTTTGATTCAAAATTGGACCAGCTTCCACATGTTTGTGAAATTCTGAAGAATCAGGTCAATTGCTCATGCTGCTGGTAGAAGTTATATGAGTGGTATTGCTCATTGTCTTATATTCCACTTGAAGGGTTGAAATAAATATTAGTTAAAGTAGTATGGAAATGCTTCAGTATGTCTATGTAAGCTATGTTGAAATATGGATAGGTGAGTCAGCACTTTACAAGGACATCGCACTTTGGCTGTGTGCCGAGAACATCTTGTGTGTACTGAGAACATCTTATGACACTTTGTTTCCTTTTAAGATGAATATATGTTCTGTTGCAAGGACACACTATTTTGTCTTGTTTGTGCATTACTATAAAAGGCTGTACCTTGTAACTACGTGTCAGAGAAGCATTAACAGACTGCCTGCAACGTGTTGTCTCTCCAGATATCTGCTTGAATAAAACTACCTTCTTTATCATCGACTCTTGGAGATTTAATTCATTTTTGGTCCCTATACAATTTGGCGTAGTCGGCAGGATACTGCACTGCGGTCTGAGGTGTTTCTGGTCCTTGTGTATGACACAGACCATTTTTTAACCGTGTTGCAGTGTCTAATTAAATATGGGACTTCCCTTGAGTTGTATGATAGTTGGTTTGTTTTTGTTGTATTTTTGTTGTGTTTTTGTTGTGTCAATTGACCATAGAGGATCATAAGTACAGGGTACTGAGATTCGTCAGTACGGGGTATGGAGATCATAGTGAGGATCATAAGTACGGGGTACTGAGGTACTGAATTGTGTGCGAGCGATGTGACAGACCGTTGAGGAGTTACAAACGTGATATGATTTTACAAAGAAAAATTGTAGGTAATTGTCTGTTGAGAATAAAGATTTGAGAGAGCAAGTCAAGCAGTTAGAAACAATTACAAGTACTACTTTGGTTGAAAGGCAATTGTCTGCCACATGGCAAATGGAAATGCGTAAGGAAAATGCAAAGCAAAGACAACAATTGATAGATTGTCAGAAAACGATAATTCATTTGGAATCAAGTTTAGCCTATTAAGCACAGATAGCCTATTAAGAGCTATAGAAAGTGTCAGGCTGTGCAGGGTCTGTGTCTCGCTGTCCTGCAGATTCAAAGAAAAAGAGATGATCTTATTTGGGCTTTGTTCCTTTAGAAAGGAATCTAGCGTAACAACTGCCAATTGAATAAAATTAATTCTTAGGATATTTAAATGTAAAACCAAGGGAATTTGAATAATGTTTAAAATATGTTACAAGCAATGGCAAGATACAGGGGAAAATAGCTGTTTTCTGTTAAGAGTGCTGTTTAGCTAAACAACTTGGTACTAGGAGAAAGGGGGGTGAGGTCAGCACAGACAGAGAGAATGTGAAGGTCACTGTTACACAGACTGTGTTGGAATACTTTTAGAAAGAAAACAAATGTTTTTGTAGATCTGTACATCTGAAACACTATGAAAACGAATTAAAAATGTTAAGGTTTTATAGAAGTATACTGGTAATATTGTAATGATTATGAGTGAATACAGGTGTGGTTTTATTCTGATTTTGTTGCATAAATTAGGATAGTAAGTTTTAAATTACAAATTAGAATCTTTTACAATATGAATCACAGATTGAAAAATGAAAAATGAGGAAGGTAACATTTCAGGCATGGATGTTATGGAAACAAGAGGTTACACAAATGATCTACAAAGATTTCAACTGTGCAGCAACAGGCTGCAGTCACCGCGAGTTGGGTGCATCAGCTGAAAGACAGAATAAGCAGTATCAGAGCTACAAGTACCTATGGTGTGGTTTGGAATATACTAATTGGTGTCAGATCCCTTGGCACATTAGGATACAATATGTTTTATGTTTATCACAGTTAATGTTTTACAGAGCTTCTTGTGAGTTTGCTTTTTCAGCCAGTCTAACGTACTGTAGTATCTGCATACACAGGAGTGGTGATGATAACTAGATTAATGTGATGATTGAACCATAAATAAGATTGGAAATGAAATAGGAGTGTTGGTGTGAGGGATTGACAGGGCAGTACAGAACAGATGCTGAGTTAATGGCAACACCAGGGCGATAACCCAAAGGGTGGCCAAAGTGGGGCCAAGCAATGCTCTAATTGTGGTTGTAGCGGACATGGAAAAGGAACTTGCTGGGCTGAGGAAGGTGATGCTGAGGGAAAAGGACCCCAGCAGCAGTGTGAAATGCTAGATACTGGAGCCAGTGTCTCTATAACTGATGTATAAGTTCCTCTTACTACCGACTATGTGATTATTGAAGGCGTTGTAGGAGGAACGCAAGTTGCATTTAAAACAAAACCGGTGCAGCTGAAAATTGGAGAACTATGTAATTTGGTAGAATTAAAACACATGAACAAAGTATTTTAGGATTGGATATCAAGTCTAAATTAGAATTGATCATTGACACAGGAGCACATAGTGTGGTTTTGGTAGGTCAGATGAAAATTACCAGTGTGGAAGGCGCAGGCGACTAGCGCCTCTGAAGTTGTTTCATGTAAGTGAGTTAAGTCCTGAAGTACAACAGGTAGCTGAAAAGTATCTGCATGTATGGGCGTGCCACAGCAATGACTGTTGGAAGGCTAGGGGTGTGGAAATCACAGTGGAAGGAGAAAAACACCCCCCAACGTCAGTATCCAGTCAAAGCTGAAGCAGTAGAAGCTGTATGAGGCATCATACAGGATCTGCTTCAGCAAGGGATAGTGAGAGAGTGTAACTCCCCTACCAGTGTTTATATACAAAAGGGAGACCTAGGACAATGGGTTCACAAGACCCAGACTAAACTGTATAAACAATAATGTAATATGTGTCTCATTGCAGGAGGAGCAGCGAGGGACGGAGATGTACTTAACAAATTTATTTTTCTCCACCAGAGTGAGCTCCAACGACTACCGGGCTGGCCCAGAGGTGGAACCCACTCCCAATGGATTGGTATGACTAGGCAATATCCTTGGGATGCAAACTACACAAATGTCCCTCTCACCTCACAAGTAGAAGCTGACCCCATATATGTTGTTAATCATACGTTACACTTTATAAGACTAAAATACCCTCAGTGCCAGGGAGGGAACGTCCTGCGGGACTGAAAAGATACGATCATATGCTGGTTGCCACATGCATATGGTCCAGAGGATCTGTATGGGGTGTGGCATCTAGGCATGTGGCAGCTTAATCGGGCTAAGAAATGTGGAGTGAATCACGATTTGTCCTAAGGATAGTGAGGGACCCAAGGGTGGGGTCTTCTGTCCTTTGGGTGACTGATTCACAGGGAAAACAAATGTCCTCCATGTCCACATACATATGCACCTCCATTACACGGTCTGATTGAAATTGGGGAACCTCTGGATTTATTAGAAAACGATATCTGACACCGGGTTCAGGTTTATGTCAATTTATTTAGTCTACCTTTTCTACTCTGTGTCAACTGTTTATGGGTTAGGTTAACAACACCATTAAACGATATGTCCTACAAAGTAAGGTCACCCAGGATGGAAAAACCAGAGGTAGACAGCGGCGTGATATCTTATCTGAAGTTGCTGGTTGGTTCGGAGGTGCTAATTCTAAATCAATACATAGTTTCAACGTCAATATGATGACAGCACCCATATGTATGCAGCTAAAGGGTTAGCAGAAGCTGCTATGGCTATACACAACAATGCTGAAGCTATAAATATAACCTTAGGATCTATTAGAGTGTTATTAATTGTGTTTATGAATGATAATGTTACTCAGCATGGAGAAAGATGTTACAGGATGGGAACTGCTATGGTATACCAATTTGAAAGGGATATTACTGATTTTCTGTCCGGACAACTGCCAGTGAATCAAAGAGCTCAAATACAAGCAACTATTGAAGGTGGCTTACGGATAGAATGGGCTGCTGAAGTATGGGATGCTGTACTCACCCGTCCATTCTGGGGCCCTTATAACACCACAAACTTATAACCGAGGGCAATGGTAGCTGTCCGACATTTAGAAATGTAACAAGGTAATCATGTACATATGCTAGCCACTGTAGGTTGGGTTGGTAATAATTGTTAATTGTTAAAATATTGTTTATGTACTTGTGATGGGAAACTTAACACTATACTAATTTGCAATTGCTTGCTATTGTTAGGCCTCTTAAAGGCTTTGAGCAGGTCGTGCAGCAGAACCATACTCACTGGTGTATTACTTCTGATCGCACTCACCTTTCCATACAACATAGGCAATGTTCCACCAATATCTCACACTGCATAGGTTCTAAAACCATATATGCTTTACCACGCTTATATGTGGACACTGGCCGGGACTCTTGATCACTCAGCCCTCCTCCAAACGATACAGAAGATGAAAACTGCTCTGGACAAGGCTCAACACAAAGCAATGATGGCTGAGGTACACGCTGATATGGCGCAAACTGACGCCAAGATTATCAGATCACATGCCTCTTCCTCAGGATGGGGTTTTGGACCAGGGGCAAAGGTCGAGTTGCCTCCTTGGGGTCCCTTGTCACCCTTGTTCTGGTGCTCTTTCTCTACTGTCGAATGCGCCGCACCCTCCGTCGATAACAACGCACTCAATGAACGGTCAGGGTTGTGGAGAATGCACTTCTCTAAATTGAGTGAGTGGAGAAGACGCTCACTGTCATGTGCTGGTAACCTCTGACCGGGGCGCAGAAGACGAGAGCTGGTGAAAAAAAACAATATAATTTATCACTGCGTATATTTATTTATTTATTTGTTTAAATTCCTGGAAATTAACTTAGTTTTGTTTGAAAGCTTTAATAACCTTCTGTCTGATTATTTCCTCTGCACATGTTTCTGTGAACTGAAAGAGATCACATGTGTTTTCAGGATAGTTTAAGCTTCTGTTAGAAAAATAAATCATGACCTCCCTTTAGCTCCCTGCTGTGTTCCCATAAACAATCTAAACAGTGTCTATGTGATTATGGCTTATATTGCTAGTATCAAATGATCCATATCCTTCACATGTCATTTGTTATTATTATTATTATTATTATTATTATTATTATTTATTTCTTAGCACACGCCCTTATCCAGGGCGACTTACAATCGTAAGCAAATACATTTCAAGTGTTACAGTACAAGTAATAATACAATAAGAGCAAGATAAATACAATGACTAGCTCAAGCAAGTACAAGTGTGACAAAATACAATTCAATAATACAGCAGATAAAAGTGACAGTGATAGTTACATCAAGATATGATTAAATACCAAATACTACAGATTAAACACTTGGCAGATTACAGTACTCTGAAGTACAGGATTAAATGCAGTAAAATAGGGGGCAGATAAGAGCAAGTAAAGCACATTTAAGGAAGGGTGAAAGTGTCCCAGGGGAGAAACAGAGGAGTTCTACAGGTGCTGTCTGAAGAGGTGAGTCTTAAGGAGGCGCTGAATGTGGTCAGGGACTGGGCGGTCCTGACATCTGTAGGTAGGTCATTCCACCACTGCGGAGCGAGGGTGGAGAAGGAGCGGGCTCTGGAGGCAGGGGAGCGTGAGGAGGTAGAGCCAGTCTTCTAGTGCAGGCGGAGCGGAGAGGTCGAGTGGGGGTGTAGGGAGAGATGAGGGTCTGGAGGTAGCTGGGTGCAGTCTGGTCAAGGCATCTGTAGGCTAGTACAAGAGTCTTGAACTGGATGTGAGCTGTGATCGGTAGCCAGTGGAGTGAGCGGAGTAGTGGAGTTGCGTGGGAGAAGCGAGGCAGAGAGAACACCAGGCGGGCAGCGGAGTTCTGGATGAGCTGGAGCGGACGGGTGGCGGACGCAGGGAGGCCAGCCAGTAATGTTTATTACATTTAAACAATGTTTTGTGGGGAGTGTAGCAATTATGTGGCATTCCCTCGTCCTTAGACTATCATCTTCAAATACCTTTGGGCACAATTATCAACTAACAACTGTCAACTTTTACAAGAAAGAAAGATTAATGTGAATTTGAGATGTCTGTAGTTTTTATTGTTTTGCTGTTTGCAACATTGGTATTCAGGAGCAACAAAACACTGTATTTGCTGAGCATATGCTTTATCTTTTCATATTTACATGCAAGGTTGAATGGGAATGATATGCTGCAGTTGAAATTGTACATCGTCTACATCTGAAAGTTAGATTGGCTAAAATCTACCCAGATAGGACCCCACCTGTGACAGGTGCAAGCCAGAACCTGCCTCACTCATACATATGCACTAGACCTGTCCTAGGCTGTTTTTGAGACACTCTATAAAGTTCCCACCAATCCTTCCTCACTTACAGATCTCTTTGGTGTTGTGCCCAGTGATACTTTCTTAACAAAGTTACAATCTGACACCGTGGCCTTTTCCACCTTGTTGGCAAGATGCCTGATGATGGTCTGGAAGTCAGCTGCCCTACCCTCTCACATACAGTACATTGGGTTAGGGATGATTTATACTTCCTGAAATTGGAAAAAAACCAAATACACTCTGAGGGGATACAGGGACAAATTTTTCAAGACATTACAACCTTTTCCTGCTGTATGTTGACCAATTCAGGCTGACTCCAATCCCATAATCTTACAATCTCCTGTCATTGAAAAGCATGACTCTCTCTCTCTCTTCCTTCTCTTATCTTTCCTTCTCTTTCTCCCTTTTTCTTCTTTCTCAGTTATTTTTAGTTCCTCTTGAGAAGCTTGTTTTTCATCTGTTATTGATTGTTATTGTTATACATTAATGGCAATTCAATACAAATATATAAATATATATATACAGATGTTTGATTGTATTGTTCATTATAATTCCTCAATCTTGTCGAACTTCTTCAATTTGAACTAGTCAAATGCAACTTTGCATAAAATTATAGTTAACTTAATGTTCCTACAGAATCTTCCCCTAAATAAAAATAGCCTCTTCCTGTTTTCAGAAACTCTTGATGTTTTGTCCTGTTTATGTGTTAAGTGTAGGATTTAGGCTCACCTCTGTATGAACTCTTGATAAGGGAGCCAAAATGTGAGGGGTCCTGGGAAAATTGAACTATTTCTAAAAACTACCTTCTACTGTCAGTTTGGCTGCATGTACTGTAACAACTAAACTAAGAACCAAAATGGATAAGCAATACATTTTAGATATGTGACAGTCCCTATGGAAAACAGATTTATCCTGTATCTACTATCCATGGGTCCTGTGAACCCAGAGCACTTTTAAAATGCCCACTGCTCTTCTGCCACACTCAGCTGCTCACTGTACCCTCTAGTATTTTCATGTCAAGTCAGTGCCAGTTGTATGGTGGTGTTCTTGCTCGGATGGCTAGGGCCCAGAGGACCTGTGTATAATACTTGCATGACATTTCTTGATCAATTATGTGATTTAGAATTCATCATTTTTGGAGCTACTGTACTAGGAGTTAGTTCTAGAGTCATACAAAGTTAATATGTTGCAAAACGAAAAGAACAAAGCTTTTCCATGTTTTTTCAGATGACTTGTTCATAAAAATAATTATTTTGTACTTATATTTTACTTATTTTGGCCAAAGGCACTATTTCATGGCATTCTAATCATTGCTGGGATAAAGAGTTACATTCTCTACATGTCTGTAGCCCCAAATGACAATCCAGCACACTTCCTCAATTCCTCCAGGTGCTTGGGAAAGTGCTAGCTTATCCCTTTATAGAGTGCAGAATGACCAACACCAAAACACATTGCAAACTCTGCTCACTTTTAGTTCGTTGCCCCTTTAAAAACAGACCCAGGACACAAAACTGGATTTTTCCAGCGCTGACACGCTATTTTTAATACACACCAAAAACAAAATAAAACAAAACAAACACCTAGCTCCTTCGGAGCGCTGACTAAACAGTATGCCGGTCCCTGACTAACTCGCAGGACGGCTAAGCCGTTTACCTGGCATAAACAAAACACAACTACTTTTTCCGATAGATTGCTCAGACACAGAACCCACTATCTGTCTCACTCTACTCAGCAGCCTCGAGCAGGCTGACTGCTTCTCTTAAATACCCTACACCTGGTTCTAATTTACAATTACTACCAGGCGCAGGGGATCATTAACAATAAAACAATTAAACTAACTAAACAAAATGTGCATACACACATGTTTTATGCAGGGAGGAATTTAACCCCTCCCTGCTGTCGTGCAATTGTGGAAGAATAAACACTTCAGTCTAAATTTAGATCCAAAGTTCTTCAGTGCACTTTATTAACATTCCAGCAATTGCAGGGAGAGACAATCAGGAGGCAACCGAACAGAAGTTCTTCTAGTTAACCCAGGAGTTCTCTGCTCACAGGCAGAAACAATGAGTTTATATAGCTAAACAGGCATGATTCTACATAAGGCAGTAACCAATGAAGTCTTTACAAGTATTCTACTTGTACCAATCACATGTTAATAAGCTTTTTATAGTAACCTTGTATTTCTATCGTACAGTGGCTAGTACTTTGCATTGTGTAAGAAAAGTGAAGATGCAAGCAAAATGTTTATCTAGTTTCTTAGCAACTTGCAGTTACAGATAGTGACAGCTAGAACATTCTGAAGAAATAAAAGACCTATTGTACTCATTCCCCAACTTTATATCATGTATACAATTTTTCCAGACACAAGTCTATGTCTAACATTGTTCACTTCCACACTATATATATATATATATATATATATATATATATATATATATATATATATATATATATATATATATATACACTTTCCAATCAGATTGCCAGTTTCATGAGCTGTATGCCAGGATAAATCTCAAACCCATCACTATATAGAGTTTCTACCATACTTTGTTCTCAATATTATTATTATTATTTATTTCTTAGCAGACGCCCTTATCCAGGGTGACTTACAATTGTTACAAGATATCACATTATTTTTACATACAATTACATTATTTTTTACACATTATTTTTACATACAATTACCCATTTATACAGTTTGGTTTTTACTGGAGCAATCTAGGTAAAGTATTGGTATGGTTGATGTCACCTAAATTCAAAAAAAAAAAAGTGTCTCGGCATTCATTTACATACAGGGAGCTTTTGCAAAATAGCTCACAAAAGGTTTAAAAAAAAAAAAAGCAATTTATTTATTTTTCTCTCTAGATCGCCCCAAACTTTGTATGAAGCATGCAATCAATGGTTCAGAGTTCTGTTTTAACTCTCATATAGCAATCCCCTGTCAAGTCTGAGTGCTAATGCTACAGGGAATCTGAGCGACTCCAGTAACCAATGAAGATTACTACACACATCCTGTGTCCATAATATTCATCTTGAGAGAGACAAGCTGGCGTGTGAATGGTTGCTGTACTGACCTTGACAGAACTCTACTATTTGTTTGAGCTTTAGTTAATTATACTCCAAGCCTTAAGAGGTCCCACCCTTTGCTGTTTTCTCTGTCCCCTCTGACTGTGAATTTTTTTTTTGTGGTTGTTTATTTGTCCTATGGTATTGTAATAAACCCTGAAATGAAAAGGGGAGTCTATACTGCCCAGTGCATATAAATGGGGTGTGTAAAATGGCTACCTGAGGTAGCAAGATTCTCCATGGTTTAAAACTGTATGTATATCTATACACACAAAAAAATAAATTAAATTGGTTAAACATATCAATGATGTGCTTATTTCTCTGTGTGGAGTCCTGAATTAATGTACACTGTTTTTATAAAGTTCATAGCATATCCACTATACAGGCAGATGATCTTCAGTACAGGTAGAAGATTACATTGCAAGAGAGGTACACAAGCAGGCATACAGAATCAGATGTGACTGGTGTAAACATAATCCATAATCTTGAAAAATTCACTGGTTGTACATGTTATTTGATGTTAAGTAAGCTTCCAATTAATGACTATTACACGTGGCGTTTGTACAAAAAAAATATTTATTCACTTACCTAAAAAAAGTTTGAATACTGTAAATAACTTAAACATAGCTACTTTGAGAAAGAGTAAACTATCCTACTGCAGATTTTAACTGAGATATTGAAACTTCTACGCGTCTTTGACAGTTTCCTTCAAACCCATTATCAAAATACTGTATCGGTTGAAATGATCATCCTCAGACACTGCTGAGATTGCAAGTATCATTGCTTGGTTTAGAAGCTTGGTTTAGACTACAGTACACTACAAAGTCAGATGAATGTAGTACCATGGGGGGGCGGGGCGGCTGCGGGACATACCAATGCTTCCCTGGGGCCCATGACAGCTCTCGGCGGCCCCTGTGAATAAGCCAGAACAGAATAGTGATCATAGAAGCTAATAATGATAATTAAAGGCTTTTAAGGTTCTTGTAATTGCTTGTTACCTTTTACATGTTTAAGTTTGTTTGTTTCACCGAGCTTCAACATCTTGATTTTATAATATATATTTTTAAATGTTTACAGCTGTCTCTGAATTTTTTATTCAAATGGTTATTACTAATATATTGCATTTCGGACATTTACTGGTTAATCTTATGATTTACCAAAGCTTATTGGTAAATGTCCAGAATTATGAAGAAATATATTGCTTTTCGGACATTGGTTTTTCTCGAGATTTACTGGTAAATGTCTGCAGTAAAGCATTATCATGTTTATTTTGAACATTTACCGTAAATGTTGAGATTTGCCAATATTAAAACCTTTACCGTAACATATATATACTGTGTATAATACTGTAATATGCTATTTTTAATATTGTAATATACTCTTGATAAAACATCTCGCTTATTGAGACTATAGTGAACCGACAGCAAGTAGAGTTATTGTCCAAGTTAAGTAAATTAATTTAACGATTTTTTTTTTTTTTGTAGCAGATGTCACTGCCTGGCTGTACAGTCATATTCAAGTTTTGTTTACAATGGAAGATATGTGATAAAAATGATCAGATAGATAATATATAAATATACTGTAAATAGCAAATTTTCCCAGCAAAAATAATAATTTAAGATTAAGTTTCTTACTGGATGACCATCATTATTATTATTATTATTATTATTATTATTATTATTATTATTATTATTATTATTATTATTATTTCTTCTTAGCAGACACCCTTATCCAGGGTGACTTATTGTTACAAGATATCACATTATTTTTACATACAATTACATTATTTATGCATATACATTGGAATCATCTTCAACAAAACAAGGAAGTTTGGAAGAATAAATGACCATTCCCTTGTTCTTGAATAGCAGTTGAAGGTACTGGCTTCACATAAAACACTACCTATGAGCTTTGCTATAATGACCAGCAATTCTTTGGCTTCTTGTTGACAGAACAAAAACATTCTTTATCTCATTTCTAAAACTTATTTTCCTCTAAATTCAAGCAGAAAAAAGGAAGGGAAAATCTTCACCCAAAAATGAGAGATGTCAACCCTTTAAATATGTTATCGTGGGGTCTGCTTACAATTGATCAGGACTTGTGCTTAGTGATGTGCTGTACAGTAGCTGTGTCTTTTCCAGTATCCTGCAGTTAGACAGGATTTTCCAGAAGTGTTGAAGTCAGCAAAGTACTAGGTATATGATGACTAACAGCAGACTCCTTTTTTCGTGGCCATGAATCCATGTTAGTGTTAGGGTGGGTGCATGTTAATGCTAACACAAGTGCTGTTGGTCGACTGGAATACTGTGAATTTATACCCAGAGGGATGTGAAGTAGCACTGGGAAAGTGAAGTAATGCAAGGGCTGTCTCTCCTGAATCATGCACCATATTCCTCCCTGCATTCCAAAAAAAAAACAACTGAATTGCAGCAAATGCACATTGAAATATACATAGAAAAGGCAACTCAAATTCCACATTTAAGAAAGTGATTAGTTGTAAATAAGTTTTTTATTTATATAGCATCTTTCATACACCAGTATCTCAAAGTGTTTTACAAGTCAATATAAACAAAAAATTACAATAAAATGAATTAAAGCAATAATAAAAAAAAACATGAACATGAAAACGTTATAGTAAAATAATCAGAATCAGTAATCCATAAGCACCATCATTAAGAGATGTGGGTAATCCAACACAGATGGCCAAACTTTGATAAACACAAACAAAATTGCACTCCAAGGCTTGCCTACGAAGCCTAAGCCTTTATATAATACAAAATTTGAACAATACTGTGAACTCCAGATTATTTTGGAAGTACTGAGCTTAAATCTGGAAAAGATTTAATGGCTATGTTTTGAACATTTTTTGTTTTATGTTGGCCCCACCCTGCAATAAGCATTACACTGGGTGAATATTATTATTTGTTTATTTAGCAGACACCTTTATCCAAGGCAACTTACAGAGACTAGGGTGTGTGAACTATGCATCCACTGCAGAGTCACTTACAATTATATCTCACCCGAAAGACGGAGCACAAGGAGGTTAAGTGACTTGCTCAGGGTCACACAATGAGTCAGTGGCTGAGGTGGGATTTGAACCGGGGACCTCCTGGTTATAAGCCCTTTTCTTTAACCACTGGACCACACAGCCTCCGGGATGAATATGCACATGAGGAAGACAGTGATTACTACTGTGAATGGTTCTAACCACCAATGTGATGCATTTGGAAAGCACAAACAATACTTTCTGTTTTGTGACTGATGCAAATACACTTCCAGACAAGGCTAATGTAGCTTACAAAAACCGCAGTCGCTTAAATAAACAGCTCAACTTTACTTAACATTGCAAAGGGTGATTGTGTCCGTTTGCACCACAGTATAACACAAGGTTGTTTTGTATTAATGCTTGGTTACTCCTGGTGCTTCCCCTTTTTAGTAATTTGTGGTCTATGTGGGCTGAGCATGAGGAAAGCTCAGAGCACAATCGAAACCACTACTGAAGCTGCAATCGAGAGATCCAAAGAGTGTTACCCTTATAGTTATACAGGATGTCTTTGTATACAGTGCTCTAATGTATTTTACGATTCAATTATTCATGAATTTGTGAATGGTTCTTCATGTTGACAGAAAATTGTACTAATACTGTATTTTACTGTTTCATTACCCTTCAGTAATTTATTATTGGAGAGGTTTTCCTGTAATCTGTATTCCAAGTCACACTCGCTAAATGGAGTTTTCATTCTTGTAACCCTAGAAGTATTACACCATCACAGGAGGAACATATGATGACAGACAATGATTGGGGCGGGGGGGGGGGTAAAGTCCCTGATGACGTAATTTAAAAAACTACCAAAATCACAATTTATGGGCATCAAAATTGTATCTTTCAGTAAAGAGAAAATTGGTATTGTTTTGTGGAGTCTGAGATTTGTTTTAATGTCACCAGCTCTTAGGAGCTACCCACATTTAAATGATTCCATGTTTTGTTTTGTTTTGTTTTATCAATGGGGCAGTACAAGAAACAATAAACTTTAAAAAACAAAAAAAATAAAAACACTTCGTCCCTCAAACAATGAAAAATATTGCACTTGTACAACAAACAAAAAATACTTGTAAACCTGTAAAGCCCTAGAAGTAAACTATACAGTAACCATTAATCAATGGGTGAGATCATCATTTCAGTAAATACATTTAAAATATAGGTACGTTTTTAAATGTTGAAATAAACCCTAGTGAACAATGAGCTTTCATAAAATGGTAACCTGTCGGAACGGTGACTTACCTTCCCTTAGTTAATTGCACTTCAGTTAAAAGGAATCCAGGTCGGGAAATTCTTAATTCCAAAATCTATAAACAAGGATTTAGGTCCCAATGGTCACCAGAAGAACAGAAACCATATACAATTAACTGTTCTGACACAATAATATACAGAATTAATATTAGGGTAGTAACCAAATCATGCCAAAAAGAAAATAAATAACTGACCTGTAATTATTATTATTATTATTATTTATTTCTTAGCAGACGCCCTTATTCAGGGTGACTTACAATCGTAAGCAAATACAATTCAAGTATCACAGTACAAGTAATACAATGTAATGTAATCTTGGTTTGCTTTATTATATATATTCAGAGAAAACCAATCATCTGAGCTGATGATGCGTAAGTACTGTAGGCATCTGATGTTTCTCATCAGTTTTAGGTGGAATATTTTTCATTGGTTGCTAAATATATTACTAGTGGTGGGCAAAGATATGAACATTTTATATCGATATCATGCATGTATTTCAATATTGATATCGATAATATCGAAGTCTTCCAAAACACAGAACAATTTAATCACACAACTGCAATATATATTTTTGTTCATTGTTTTATTGTTAATTATCCCCTGCACCTGGTAGTTATTGTAAATTAGAACCAGGTGCAGGGTATTTAAAGAGTGCAGTCAGTCTGCTCGAAGCTGCTGTGTGAAGAGCCTGCTTGTGAGTGCAGGCGTACAAGAAAAGGTAGTGTGAATCCTTTTTGTTGGAGTGTGCTGTGTACTTTTGTTTTTGTTTATTTTGCAACAGGTAAACAGCTTAGCTGTCCTGTTTTAGTTTAGGTTCCTGATTTATGTTTAGTTAGCGCTCAAAGAGAGCTAGGTGTTTATTTCTGGCTTTTGTTTTATTTTGTGAGTATTTGTTTTTTGTTATTAAAAATAGTGCGTCAGCGCAGTGAAAATCCATTTCTCGTGTCCTGGGTCGGTGTTTTAAAAGGGGCAAAGAACCCGAGTGGGTGCGGTTGTGTTACACTTGGTGGCAGCGTGTGTGGGCGCCCCTATGACCCAAAAATGGAAAGCATTGAAGAGTTGATCACAAGGATCAACCGCAATACTGCTGCTCAAAGGGAGCAGAATGAAAAATGGAGGCAAGAGATGGGGCTGCCAGATCCGGAGCCGACGGAGCTAGACCTTCTGCTCCAAAAGCGGGAGTACGCGAGAGGAGCCCCGCTGACTCCAGCCCCAGAGCCCAGAGGGGAGGAGACACCTCTTCCAGAGCCCAGAGGGGAGGAGCCGCCGCTCCCGGAGCCCAGAGGGAAGGAGCCACCGATGAAAGTCAAGGGGGAAGACGTGCCTCCACCCCTGCAAGCCAGTCCGGCGTTGCCGAGGGAGGTCCCTTAGCCCGGCAGTGTGCACACCGGGCCAGAATGCCCAGACCTCCCTCCGCTTGACCTGGCTCCCAGGTCGCAGTACAGCCAGGCACAGTCGCTTGCCTGGTCCCTTGCTCCACTCCCCCTGGAATCCCAGACGTCGCTGCGCAAGAGGCAGACGTCGCTACGCAAGGGGCAGACGTCACTAGCATTCACCCTACTGATTGCTCTGCTCCCCTTGCCTAGTGCTGCGCTCCACCTGGGATTCCAGAGGTCGCTGCGCAGTTCCACAGGCGCACGTCTCTGCCTGCCAGTCCTGACTCCCGGTCACCGGCCTGCGCTGTGGTCGCCCTGGACAAGCCGTCTGGGTCCCTCCTCGCCGGTCCGAGGTCCCTCCCTGGAAACGTTGGAGGGACCAACCCACCTTCAAGCTCGCCCATGGAAGAGGGCGAAAATGGACATTTGTGGACTTGAGGGTGGGTGGTCTTTTAAGGGTGGAGGGAGGTGGCCATTAAATGGCCGGTGACTTAAAAAGACATGGGGGAGGATGTGTAATACAGCAGGGAGGAGGTTAAAATCCTCCCTGCATAAAACATGTGCACAGGCACATTTTTGTTAATTTGTTTTATTGTTAATTATCCCCTGCACCTGGTAGTTATTGTAAATTAGAACCAGGTGCAGGGTATTTAAAGAGTGCAGTCAGTCTGCTCGGGGCTGCTGTGTGAAGAGCCCGCTTGCGAGTGTGTGCAGGCATACAAGAAAAGGTAGTGTGAATCCTTTTTGTTGGAGTGTGCTGTGTACTTTTGTTTTTGTTTATTTTGCAACAGGTAAACAGCTTAGCTGTCCTGTTTTAGTTTAGGTTCCTGATTTATGTTTAGTTAGCGCTCAAAGAGAGCTAGGTGTTTATTTTTGGCTTTTGTTTTATTTTGTGAGTATTTGTTTATTAAAAATAGTGTGTCAGTGCAGTGAAAATCCATTTCTCGTGTCCTGGGTCAGTGTTTTAAAAGAACCCAAGTGGGTGCGGTTCTGTTACTATATATAAATTAGGTTCTGCATTATCATATTGAAATTTCTAGAACCTTGTAGACTATACTATCACAGCGTGCTGTGTTGACTGTTCAATTTTGAACTTGATTTTCCAGGTACATTATTGTAATATCCCAACTGTTAAAGCTTTCTTCAGCTAATATAAAGGTTAGACCTTACAACAATTTAAAGTTTATAAATTAAGGCTTTATTTCTGGGCGATTACATTTAAAGACTGTAGTAAGATGTATAACCATATCTAGAGTTAAGGGGTTAAGATAGGAATGTCCTCCTTGGGCATATGTAGTTAGCGTCCCGTGTGACTGGGCACGGAAGTAGATGATTAGTAAAGGTCCTTACCATGTTCAGTCGTACTTGTGTTTGTCTCAGTTATTTCAAAACAAACAATTGGCACAGACACTCGTTGATTCCTGTTCATAAGTGTAAAAGAGTTGAAATCAAGCAAAAATGCAATAACTGGCAACACAATACTGCTATATTTTTTATGCAGTTAAATGGTAATAGCCTAAAGGTAACAGTAGATCAGCACATAATTACCTTTATAGATTTAACAAACAAAAAAAAAAACTCTAAACTGAATGTTTAATGTAAAACCTTGATTAGCATAATCGTGGATTAGGTAAGGAAGTCCAAGACTAGTGCTAGAGTCTGTGAAACAAGCCGTTATCTGGAGTGCTGCCCCTCTATGTGTGTGCACAGAATATAAAAAGTTAAATGTGCATACCAAAAGAAGATTTAAAAATAAAAATCTAATTGCATATTTGTATTTCATATACCATTTAAACAAAAAAATAAACATTTCTGAATATAAATGGTATGTTTTCTAATGGAATTCATTTATACAACCATATGACTTGTAATATTTTCACTTGCTTTAACTAGATGTGAAACTAGATTTGTGTTCTATCGGGCATTAAGGTGTCTTTGTGTGTGTGTGTGTGTGTGTGTGTGTGTGTGTGTGTGTGTGTGTGTGTGTGTAATGTGTGCATGGTGGTTTACTCCTGATGCCGCGGTGATATTCTCTAATTCTGAACATGACATTTTTCTTCATTTAAGTACAAACAATTCAGACAACTTAAAGAGATCATTATTACAACATGTTTGATTAATAATGTTTATTCCTCCAAAACTTGCAGTCTTCCAGTCTTTGTCATTATTTACATTATTTGCAAACTTTTACAGAAGTGCCAGTACACAATTAACTGATGATAATCAATGACACTATACAAATATTCTTGAAAGCACGGTATTTGTCTCAGCAACATTTCATAATATGCAACTGTATATTCGCGAAGCTCATAATATCCAGCAAGTTAATGTAAAAGAAATAGAATAAGTTCTCAGAATAAGTCAGTTACATGTTGTCTTGCATTAAGATCAGTGCAATATGCGAGCATCTCAGAAAAGAAATGGCATGAGTATAATGAAATAAAATATCTAGCCAATCCACTTGAACTTCTGCTTATGACTGAAATATTTTATCTCTGCAGATCATTATATACATAGTATTTCAATAAATAATTGACTTGCACCAACACTAGCAGTAATATTATGAATACAAAAAATATCTTTTTTTTTTATTAACACAAAAAAGGAATGTTTCAAATATATGAAAATAAAAAGTGGTCAGTAATAAAACTGTTTTGTAAACCAAAAAAAAAAATAATGTAACCAAGATGACATTGAAGAACCATCTTGGGGAAGATTCCAAGGCACTTCTTGGTAAATTAGAGTTCCATCTTCATTTTACTTGGACCTAAAAAAATTAAAAAAAAAAAACACATTCAATAGGATTTGAGTTATCTTTAAAAATAAAGTAAAGGCAAAACCACTGGGAAAGTTATATGGGGAAATTATCCATCACATCAACAGCACACTGTTCTCTAACACACATCCGCAACACTATTCCTGCCCTTAGAGATTCTTCTGTCTCCTCTTTTTTTTTTTTTTCAAATGTCCCACCATGACTGAGACAAATCTGTTTTTCATGGTGGTAAGCAGCACTGTTGTTTATAGGGACCACATTTTACCTAACTTTAATCCCTTTACTAACTATTTGATTTTATCAACCTCTAGGACTTGTTGCAAGGTTTCTAGGCTACATCCAGCAACCTTCTTCATCCTTAGTTTGTCTCCTTCAAATGTTGCACCTCCAATTGTTTCCTATCTGTGCCACTGGGCCTAGCTCTGCTGGAATCCTTAGAAATATATTTAAGGAGTAAATATAGAAGATAATACGCTGTGGGGGCTCCCGAGTGGCGCATCCAGTAAAGGCACTCTATAGAATGCACTCTATAGTCTGGACGTCGCGAGTTCGAGTCCAGGCTATTCCTTTGACGACCGAGGACGGGAGCTTCCAAGGGCAGCGTCAATTGGCTGGCGCCGCCGGGGAGGGAGGGTTAGGTCGGTCAGGGTGTCCTTGGCTCACCGCGCACCACCGACCTCTGTAGTCTGGCCGGGCGCCTGCGGGCTTGCTTGTAAGCTGCAGCTGCGTTGTCCTCCGACGTTGTAGCTATGTCATTCTGGCAATATGTGTAAAAATAAATAAATAATGTAATTGTATGTAAAAATAATGTGATATCTTGTAACAATTGTAAGTCGCCCTGGATAAGGACGTCTGCTAAGAAATTAATAATAATAATAATAATAATAATAATAATAATAATAATAATAATAATAATGTAGCTCTTGGGTGGCTACATGGTGAGTCCGCAGTGTGAAAAAAAGCGGTCGGCTGACGGCGTGTGTTCGTCTTCGCCCTCCCGAGTCAGCGCAGGGGTGGTAGCGGTGAGCTGAGCATAATAAAATAATTGCCGATTCCAAATTGGGAGAAAATAATAAAAAAAATAAAATAATTGGCAACGACTAAATTTATAAAAAAAAAATTAAAAAAAAAAAAAAAAAAGAAGATAATATGCTGTGGAATAAGGCTAATTTGACAAAAGTTGGTATAAGACTCTCCTAATTTTGTATCAAATCCACAGCTTGGAATCCATTCATTCTTGAAATTGCAATAAAATAATACAGAATTGTGGTGTATATTTTCTTGCTGTTTCCAGGCTTGTCTTATATTTATTTATATAAATATCACCAACCAGTTCTGCACGAACCAGCTCTCATGTTATGACAATTACCTTTTCTTGTCATCAGAGAAAAAAAAACAGTATTTGTTTAGCAAGTGTTTACTGACTTACAGTACAGTACGTTCCATTATACAATACTTACAAGATTTCTATGACTGCATACATAGGGGACTCATTGCTAACCGTGTTAGCAATCTTGCACACCTTTTGTAATCTGTCAAGAAAAAAAAAAACACTTGCTTTATAAGCAGTAGTTAAGTAGTTAAGTAGTTAATGAACAAGTCTTGTGCCAAACACAGGGATGATGGCTAACTACACAGTTTTAGCTATTTTATCTTTCTTTTAATCATGCCATCTGCTTATTGATCTTCCTTTAAAAGTCGTTATACTAAATAAAAAATGTTTATTCATTTATTTCTAGTAAAGCGTCTCGGTGCCGTAGGCAAGCCATTTACACATCTGTACATATACTGTATCTTATTGCTAGGGTAAAATAGACATTTTAGAAACAATATTATAAAATGAAATTCCTCCCTGAAATGACACACTGTATGGTATTCAAAAATGTCAGCTAATATGAAAAGACATAAAAAGCATTTATGAATTTCTCACTTCACTTATATTGATCGTGACAAAAAAAGTATTCTAAAATTAATTGACTATTTAAGAAAAGAGAATATTGCCAGAATGACATAGGCTCTGGAATATTGCTACTTTGTGAACATTACCTGATGTGATAGATAAAGTACCACATTTGCACTTAATTTTAAAAGAAGGGACATGCTATGGTGCTGTAAAATGCATAATTGGTTCTTTTTCAGATGTTAGAAGCACTTTCTTGATGCTTGATATTATGGTTTATTTTGGGCCTGAAGCAATAAATAAAACACTACCTAGCCAACAAAACACATACTGCATCTTAAACAAATTATAATAAACATGTGCCACAAAGAAGTTTGGGCTTTCAAGTAAAGCACAGATCAAGTAATTTGCAACAGTCGCAGTATCAGGACAGTAACACTGGAACCTACAGGCTGGTCTAGAACAGTCCCTTGTGTTGTGATAGAGTCGACGGAAATGCTTGCTGCATTCAGCTGAGAACTTGACTGGTCCTGCTTGAAAACAAAAAAGGTTATTAAAATGTATTCTAACCATGAATGTTAAAAAGCTAAACAATAATAACTTATACCAGAACATTGAAGGAAATAGATACAGAAATGTAGTATATTTTAAACATTTATAGCCTGATTCGCACTGGACTAAAAATAACCACAGGTGGTTTTTCGAAATTTTTACCGACATCAGTGAAATTTAGTCCTGTGCGAACCTTCCAATTCTTTTTATCCCAGATACTTTTCTCAGAGGTGCTCCGATTTTTACAGGACATCGGAATTAATTATTTACACCCGGTTCACTGTTTACAAATCATGCACAAATCATGTGCCTTCTCTGGCCACAACATCACATTTCATTTTGAATTTACCGACTTTTCTTGATGAAACCTAATCCACGCCTGGGAAGTTACAAGAAGTCCTCTGCTTTGGACCAACTTTGAGGACACTTGGTTTTTAGTCCTGTGCGAATCATGCTAATATGTAACACACTGTTGTTTTACTTCCTGAATATGATTGTAATGTGTTTACATTTCTAATATTTAAAAATGCATGCTTATCACAACTAAAAAGTTGATCCCCATCTTTCAACATGAAGGACAGAACAATCAGGGAACATTCATCTTTCAATGCCTCAAACTGATTGTGCAATGTTGTAGGTTTAGTTTGTCTTGCCTGTCGTTCAAGTTCATTCCATAAGGTCCCAATTGGGCTGACCAAAATTCTAAGACTGTTGATGTTAGCACAGTGGGCAACATTTTAAATAACTATCCATGGAGAATAACAGTGGAATAAAATCTATGGCATGCCAAAACCCTTTATATAATACATTGTAAATATTTAAAAACAAATACAATACCAGAACATTTGGGCAAATAGCCTTGCATAATAAATGTACCATGATATGTTTTTGGCAGAAAAGAGACAAATTGTGATTCTTTTAACACACATCTGGAAGAAAATAACAATACTGCAATCCTAGTTCACAGTGTTCTTACCCGTGAAATGTTTTATAAACTTGTCTTTCAAGTTCACATCTCTTGGGACAATTTCTGGTGGAATAAAATATTGTATTAGTGATATAGTGCAAAATGATAATAAAAAAAACCCCAGAAAATCTACAAAAGCTGCAAAAAGACACTGAAAAGTCAGGATTCTGACAGCAAATAATACTAGAGCATGCACATAAAAGTCTGTGGGACTTTCTTGTGTTCTGTTGTTTACCAATTCATCAAATTACTCCAAATGTATTTTAAAAATGTTTTATGGTTTCACATTATTATGTTAGGATAAATAGGAAAATGGATACATAGTGCCCTATTCGCTAAGTATTATTATTATTTTTTTTTAATCAATTAAATAAAGTTTGATACTCAAGAAGTGGTTCTATGCCACTGGGTTGTTAATAGAGGAGCTACATCGCCCACATTGTCTTTAGACTGTCTATGGTCCATAACTGTAGAAGTGTACAACATATCTGGCTGCAAATAAAAAATGTGACATCTATGGTTGCCTCAACAATTCACATGGAAATAGAGTGCCAATATGTATGTTTTGTTCCTAATATCTCTGTTGAAGCTGGAACTGTGACCAAACAAAGTTGTTTAATCTAATTTAAGTTCCCTTCTCGTGATTTCAATCAGAATTGTTTTTTAAAATGTTTGCTCCAAATATATTTGGTGCGCCAATCCTTTTCAGTGGACTACTACCCTATGGGATGAGGTGCTATTTTCACATCTCACAAATGCAATGAAACAGAATTGAAACTAATTCGTCTCATATAGTTTAGCACCCCTATCTCAATTTGTCAGGGAAAAGCTTGCCCTGAAAATGAAAATTAATGTCAGAAGTGAAACAAAGGAATTGAAGCAGACCTGTGTGTGTATTGACAAACAATACAGTTTTGTAATCACGGTAAACTATTGAACAAAAAATCCCCACATCATTGTGTACCCTCTCCTCACACTTACAACACAGTCTGCATATATGTGCATATATAAATTGAAGTTGATTATATATATAGTATTTATTAAGTCTATTTTGGGGTCTGTGGTGTTTACACATAGACCGGATGATACTTTTTTATGTGATGTCTTTGAGCAATGGTGAGATTATTCCTTTTGTGAGTATGGTGTGTTTATTTAGTTTTTCCTGAATATGGGTATCCATTAGAAAAACATAACATGTGGTAACACCTCTCAAGTGTTATGATATTAAGCGATGTTTTGATGTTAAGTATGTCTTTTTTTTTTAAACATCCCTAAAGCTTGCAAAAATATTATATTTAAGCAGAGAAAAAACACATTTTGCAATGTTTAAGAATAAGTGCATTTTTTCTGTAATGTACAGGGAGCGCCTACATTAGCAATGCAATGCCCTTTTCCCACCAGGTAGCCTCCTGGCACGTGATTATCCTCACAGAGTGCTTAAACCCTTTATTTACTCCCTTTCATGTGGAGCATTCCTTTCAAGACTAGAACCCTATATCTTAAACCAGCTTTGAGAATGTACAATAAAGCAGTTTAAAAAAAAACATGCAAGAGTGAAAACCGTGTGTCAAGTCACAGTCTTAGACCACACATTCTCACAATCTCTGCCATGCCCCATATATCACCACAGCAGACACCATGCACTTTAGTTTAGAATGGTTAGTGCTGTATGTCAGCATACTGTAGTCGTGTGGTTAATTTATTCAGAAACATACATAATTGCACAATACATTTTACACCATCAGATATAGTACATATACTGTAGTAACATCTCTCTCTCCCTAAAGAGTTTGAGAAATACCTATTTATGTGATTAAAATAATCTAATTATGGGCAGCATCGGCTTTGCAATTGTACCTAAATGAAGGTCTTTAAAACTGTAAATCAGGCTCAATATACTGTAATTCTGTACAGTATATGAATGTTTGTGGAATGCAGGATATAACTAATTTAAGCTCTGTTAAAGAATGTGTCAAAAGCAGTGCTTTGCTACTATCTGTCATTTATGGTTGTGATGGTGTGTGATGGAGGTTGGTTCAGTATTACATTTTATTTGTTTATTTAGCAGAAGCCTTTATCCAAGGTGTCTTACAGAGACTAGGGTGTGTGAACTATGCATCAGATGCAGAGTCACTTACAATTAATTGTAAGTGACTCTGCAGCTAATGCATAGTTCACACACCCTAGTCTCTGTAAGTCGCCTTGGATAAAGGCGTCTGCTAAATAAACAAATAATAATAATAATAACAATTACGTCTCACCCGAAAGACGGAGCACAAGGAGGTTAAGTGACTTGCTCAGGGTCACACAATGAGTCAGTGGCTGAGGTGGGATTTGAACCGGGGGCCTCCTGGTTACAAGCCCTTTTTCTTTAACCACTGGACCACACAGCCTCCTAAAAAGAGCAGTCAGCATTGGGGTGGCTAGTCATCAGTTGGCTAGGTCACTTTACTGCTTATCCCAGAGCACAGGCCAACATAGCAGAATCCTCTAAGCAATACTGTGCCCTATCACAGGTACATTCCCAAATAAACACAGGTGGCAGATAAGCCAATCCTTACTCAAACTAAATGTGGGTGTGTAGCTCTGGTGAAGGGGTTTGCAGTGTGCAGGTGCTCAAGTAATGACAAACAACAAAGTTCACTGTGAAATGATGATTTATTTATAATCTAAGTCACTTGACAACTGTAAATAATAATCACTGGCAATACACAACTATGTGCACTGCTCAGTAAAACCCACGGGGTTCAGTCCCGAAATAATAATCACAGCAAATACACACACAGAACACAAACACGGTCACAAGTCCAAAGTGAGTGCTTTTAAGTGCGAGTGGTGAAATACAATTGTTGGTGAACAGTAGTGCAGTGTTGTCCTTTAACGACAGTTCCTGGATCGTGTTAGCCATCTAACAATAACAAACGAGTACAATTAGAACAACAAACACTAAACACTCACATTACTTTTTAGTCCTTTAGCGATTTTCTTTCGTAACCACTACAAAAGGAACAGATTGCTTCTTCACACCCCCTGATATACCTTCAGTCATGCCCACTTTGGTAGCGAGTGCAATCACGTATCCTCCAATTCATGACTTACATATCACTTACCGCATTAAGGCGATAACTTCTGGTATTGTGACTCCCCTTTCTGGATGGCGGCTTCGAAAGTGACCCTGGAATGAACTGCCAAACCATCCAGTCCGGGGCACTCTGTTTCCGTTATACAGCGCCCTCACAGGTCGGGATGGAGATTTATAACCAAGATTCATTTTTTCTCTGTCACAATAGCCAATTATATTATGTACTTGTTCTTACAGCATCTACACTAAATATTCTCAATGCAGCAAAATTAACTCCATATAAAAAGTTTTAGAATATTAGCACAGCTGGAGAGACTATTGTTCTGAAGATGTGTTTATTATCCCAATTGCAAAAATGTAAATATAACTTAATTGAACAGATTTTAGCTGCAGTACACATATACCAGATTCTGCCGAGTGAACTATTGATCCACCCCCACTTTTAGCTGAATTTAGCCGAGTCAGTTTTTTACAGTTTCTAATAACCATGCGGGGAAAAAAAATAACCATGCGCAAATAAGGCCTGAGATTTCAAATAGAACAAGCTGTGCAGTACAGTAGTTGCTCTGTGCATTGATTGAATAAATTGTAAGCACTTTTCACTTTGGATCCGACAATACAGACTCTGGTTGATTTTTCTTTTCTTTTTTTTTACAGTAGACTTCAGCTTTAAAGGTTAATGTGTGTTTTATGAAGATTTAAAATGACATTACAGTGGACTTACGCAACACCCTTTTTTCAGGCAAACCCTTTACTTTGTATTTCACCTTTTAACACTAGAATCGCCGCGGTTATACTAAAACCGCTGCCAGCAGTCATTATGACAGTTACATTTTATACAACATCAGTATTAAAATGAAAGACAAACTATCGGATACAACTCAAAAGTTTTATTCAAGCACATCATATCAAACATCTGCACAGTCGAAATGCCGTATTTAAATGAACAATTACACATAAAAGGGGTTATTTTCTAACTTACCACATATAAAGCACTATTTCAAAAAATGAAAAACTAATAAAATAAACATTTCAAAAGAAACTAGTGTGTAAACAGGTATATGTACATAGAAAACTGTAAAAAAACAAAAGAAACGTATCACTTATTGAGCATCAAAAGAAACTTATCACTTATATTTGGATAAAATTCTAGATTAGTTTATTCAAATAGTTTATTCACTTTGTGCCTGCAACACAGGCACCTCTCAATAGTGTACGCACTACTACATAAGAACATAAGAAAGTTTACAAACGAGAGGAGGCCATTTAGCCCATCTTGCTCGTTTTGGTTGTTAGTGGCTTATTGATCCCAGAATCTAATCAAGCAGCTTCTTGAAGGATCCCAGGATGTCAGCTTCAACAACATTACTGGGGAGTTGGTTCCAGACCCTCACAATTCTCTGTGTAAAAAAGTGCCTCCTATTTTCTGTTCTGAATGCCCCTTTATCTAATCTCCATTTGTGACCCCTGGTCCTTGTTTCTTTTTTCAGGTCAAAAAAGTCCCCTGGGTCGACATTGTCTATACCTTTTAGGATTTTGAATGCTTGAATACATGCACTGTAAAAGATTTTGATGGAGATGTTTTTTTTTTCCATGAGTACTTTCACTTCCAATACAATTGTTCGATTAAAAGGGATTTTAAAGAAACTTACTTCCAAATTTTGAAGATTTTTTTTTTTTTTTTTACTAGCCATCACATTGCCTATACAGAGAATGATAAGGGATTGGACAGTATTAATTCTAGACCCAAAGTCTTCTTTACTTCCAAGCTTAAATCCGACCACATCAATGCTGCCCTTTTTAAATTAGCACAAAATACTGAACAACAAAATGTAATGATTTTGGGATTTTTTTAGCAGCATAATATAATGTGATTCAAAATAAAAATAAATAAATACATAAATAAAATAATAGTATATCAGAAGTCAGACATATATTTATAAGGTAGCCCTTTATACTGTGGAACAGGTTATAAGGCAGTACGGTCATGGCTACATTTGCCCCATAATGCCATTACACTAACACTAGTATTTTCAAGGCGGAACATACAGTATATAGTACCGTTTCTGGGTTCTTGGGTTGAAGGCTCAAGCTGTTTATTTCTATCACAAATAATCAATAAAATAAAATCATAAAGAAAGGGAAGAGAACTGGGGGTCAAAAATAAAAATAAAATGATTAATTGTATTTGTCTTTTTTACCCTACCTTTTTCACACTAACGCCTCTCTCCCCAAAACACATTGTTCTCTCTCACTTGTCTCCCCAATCTCCCTGTCTTTCCACGCACCCCTTATTTCCCTCGCTCCCCCACCCCTACGTCTTTCGCGCCATACCTGCAACCCAATTCCCCTACACATACATCCACACACAAAGCAACCCCATGCATGGACACCCACACCATGCAACCCCCTGCACAGATACACAACCATGCAACCTCCTGCACACACACACACACCATGCAACCCCCTGCACGCACGCACACACTCACAACATGCAACCCCCCTGCACGCACACACATAATATATATACACGTAATTTATGAATCAGTTATTAGAAATTCAGTCATGTAATTGGTTACAACCTCATCACATGATCAAATATAGATCCAACTATTGCCCCCGTGATGCTGCTTTCGCTCAATAATCTTTTTACAAACTCCCTCAAATGACATCATCACGCTGAACGTTCTTCCTCTTTTCACACAACAAAGCAAAATGGCAGACAACAGAAAATTAATTACAAAATATACTACAAAACAAAGATGTTGCAAACAATCGTCAATAACTACGACGTTCACAAACTCAACTGACTCCCCCGAGAATTCAATACTGCTGTGAAAAAGTTATTTATTTATTTGTTCTGTAACAGATATATTTAAACATATAGGTCCTTTAACCACAGATGGTCCTTTAACCACTGGGCCAGTGAATTAACTAGACACCATAATACAATATATGCATTGTGAGTGTGTGCATTAAGCCTAAAGAACAATAATCATATATTAATATATGATTAAAGTCACACATCAATCAATCTTTATTTTTATATAGCGCCTTTCACAAAAATTTGCCTCAAAGCGCTGAACAAGAGAAAATAAAATAAAATAAAAACATTTTAAGAAATACAGAAATGAAAATACTTAAAAACAATAGCAACAAGTAATACATACATAAGTATAAATAAGTAAATACGTTAATTAAAGAGCAGTAAAAACAAGTGATAAAAATAAATGTAATGTACAGAACTGTGCATTATATTGTAAAAAAATTAATATAATTTACAGGACTGTGAACGCTCTGTCATAAAAGTAAGTTTTCAGTCTTACTTTAAAAAGAGCAACAGAGGGAGCCTCCCTCACAGATGGTTTGCAGATTTTTCAATGAAGCATGCCCTTTTCCTACGCTACAAGCTATTCCGTGCTGCTTGTAATTGAGTTTTGGAGTAGCTGTGTGGCGTATTAACCGATATTTTTTAAGCACTTTAACAGATGGCTTATAGGTCCCGAATGCTGCGTATGCAGCAAAACCAGGAGCAATACTTGTCTTACTTAAAAATAATCATTAACACATTATCCCTGTTACAAGAGTTTCAAAAACTGTCTACATAATATTCTTATTATGTGTGTGCTCATAATGATACAATATTAAGATGTATTGCAATGGATGGTAACAATTAAGGCAGATTGTTCATTATTATTTCTTTACATATCATTAAACATAATGCAAAATGTAATTGTTTAATATTTGTAATCATATACATGAATTACAATATGTGATAACTATATTAGGCAGCAGTGTTGAGTAGTGGTTAGGGCTCTGGACTCTTGACCGGTGGGTTGTGGGTTCAATCCCAGGTGGAGGACACTGCTGCTCTACCCTTGAGCAAGGTACTTTACCTAGAATGCTCCAGTAAAAACCCAACTGTATAAATGGGTAATTGTATGAAAAAATAATGTAATTGTATGAAAAAATAATGTGATATCTTGTAACAATTGTAAGTCGCCCTGGATAAGGGCGTCTGCTAAGAAATAAATAATAATAATAATAATAATACTGTTGAAACACAATTGATAACACACATGGTAACACTTTTATTTACATAAAATAAATCATTAGACTAGTTAGCCTGGATGTCTGCAAATTTTCTTCAGCTGAACACTAGCAAATCTGAACTCCTTCTGGTAGGATCTAAAACTCAATTTAAGAATCTCAATATAGCTGCCCTGAACCTCGGAAACTGTCTGCTGCTGCCTTCCCCACAGTACGAAGCCTGGTGTACTTCTTGACAGCAACCTCTCCTTTGATGCCCACATCTCCTCCATAGTCAAATCTTCCTTCTACCATCTTCGAAACATCTCCAAAGTCCATCCCTACCTTTCCCTCCCGAATGCAGAGATACTTTGTCATGCATTTGTCTCTTCTCGACTCGACTACTGCAACTCTCTATATGGTGGTCTCCCGGCACGCACCATAAACCGACTGCAGCTAGTCCAGAATGCCGCTGCCAGGATCCTTACCAGATGTAAAAAACATGAACACATCACCCCCCGTCTTACCCAGCTGCACTGGCTACCTGTAAAGTTCAGGATTATTTTCTAAACTCTCCTACTCACCTACAATGCCCTTCATCACACAGGTCCTGAGTACCTCCTCAACCTGCTGACCCGCTATGTCCCTGCCCGCAAGCTGAGGTCCTCCAACTCTGGACTGCTTGTTATCCCCAAGCAAAAGTGCACCACACTTGGAGAACGCTCATTTAGCTTCATGACTCTGACTCTCTGGAACTCTCTCCCAGCTTTGGTGCATAATGCTCCCACTGTCGCTCGCTTTAAATCAACTCTCAAGACCCACCTGTTCTCTCTTGCTTTCCATGCTCTTTAAGCCTGATATCTGCTATTAGCTGCTGCTACTATTTCATGTATTATGTTACTATCATGTATTATGCACTTTCCACTGTATTTAATGTACTAGTTCATGTATTATGCACTTTCCAATGTATTTGGCTCTGTATTTGCTTTAGAGCCCTTTTTAGAGTAGTGGAAGACAGGGGTATTTTATCTGAATAGAAAAATAAGAAAGTTATTTTTTGTAAAATATTGAAGATTATACCTTATTTAGATAACAGAGTAATTCTGTTGCACATGATGCACTGTTTGCTTTTCTGCGTGGACGTCTTGGGCATAAATCTGCACTTTCAGCAGATCGGAAATGGGAGATCGAGAGTTTTCATAAAAGTGATTACGTAAAATCAGGACAAATGTATACACCTAATTGCTAACATGTTCTGAGAAACAGAAGTGGTGAATCTGTGTAAATCTGTATTTATGTTAATAGAGGAAGCACAATATGATAAATCAACATGAGAAGGTGTCGTACGTTTTCACGTAACTGTCTGTCCCAACATGTTACGTGAAAACAAAAGTCTCTCGTGAGATAGAAATAAGAATACCAGTTACACAAATAACATAACTAGTTTATAAATGCTATATTTTTACATTCGTGTAGAAAAAGGGTGGCTTTTATTGGTTAAAACTGAGATCTATGAGATAATGTGGATCAGATTCCTTTCTCTGTCCGAGCTCCCAGGTGTTACGTGAATTTCTCTTGCAGCTCATATAGCTCTCAATGGAAATTTCCACTGTGACACGATGTGTACATCCTCTCGTTTTCAAGGTGGGCTTTCAAATGATAGCCTTCTTTAAGGTGTATGCTGGGGAGAAGTGCCGGTAATTTGTGAACGTTTTCAGTCCGTCTACTAGTTACGTGAGATAGTCCAGTTACGTGAGGAAAAGGAATTGCCTAATAATTCTCGGTAATATATATTCTACATTCTAATTTTGCTTTAACAATTTACATTTTCTTAGTCACTTTTTTCTACATTTATTTTAAAATGTTTAAATTACAGCATGATTGATCATTACATATTTTGATTTAGTGTTTTCGGATCTATAAACCCATTTGCCCACCCTAATGTTGCAAATCAGTATTCGATTTCAGCTTTTTAAAGTAGGATACCCGTTAATCCAAATATTTATTAAAATAATTCTCTTTTTGGAGAAGCTCATAGATATACAAGCAGCCAAAACATTCAGTAACTACACACCAGTTTCATCCTGATTGAGGCTCACCAGCCCAGTGTAACCTTGTGTCTTGAACATACTCTTGCTGTAACTGTGCCCTTCATTTCAACTGACAGCTCCAGTTATTGCTAAGTACAGGGATACCCAAAAATGTTATTTGGGTATTTGCAGTCTTATTGCATACCCAGTTAACATTGTTTGGGTATCCCTCTCCTTAACAATGACTGGAGCTGCCAGTTGAAATGAAGGAGAAAATTACTACACTGTTTTGACTGCTTGTTTATCTTAATATTAAGTTATTATGAAGTTATTTAGCAGTTATTTGTTTATCTATGAGGTTCTCCAAAAAGAAAAGTGTCACAATGTTATTAAATGTGTTATTGATTTTGTACTTCATCCTTTATGCCTTTAAGGACAACTGAGCAGTATAACTCAGAAAAAACACAATTTCCTTATTATAATGTATTCAAGACTTATTATCTGTCATTTATTATGACAGATAATACAAGGAGGCAACACAAGGAGGTAACACAAGGAGGCTGTGTGGTCCAGTGGTTAAAGAAAAGGGCTTATAAAGGGCTTGAAACCAGGAGGTCCCCGGTTCAAATCCCACCTCAGCCCCTGACTCATTGTGTGACTCTAAGTCACTTAACCTCCTTGTGCTCCGTCTTTCGGGTGAGACGTAATTGTAAGTGACTTTGCAGCTGATGCATAGTTCACACACCCTAGTCTCTGTAAGTTGCCTTGGATAAAGGTGTCTGCTAAATAAACTAATAATATTATGTATTAAAGACTTGTCTGTTGTTTCAGCCGATCTGATTGAAATCAGTCGATTAAATGGCATGTTATCAATCAAAATCATCCCATATTAATGGACCAGTAGGTACCTACTAGCCTCTAAATCTACCACCTCCCCCTAAACCTAATGTCTACAACTAACCTAATCTATACCCCTAAACCTAATGTCTACAACTAACCTGATCTATACCCCTAAACCTAATGTCTACAACTAACCTAATCTATACCCCTAAACCTAATGTCTACAACTAACCTGATCTATACCCCTAAACCTAATGTCTACAACTAACCTGATCTATACCCCTAAACCTAATGTCTACAACTAACCTGATCTATACCCCTAAACCTAATGTCTACAACTAACCTGATCTATACCCCTAAACCTAATGTCTACAACTAACCTAATCTATACCCCTAAACCGGATAAAACAGCCCTTCTTTTTTGTGTGCATCACGTCTTCTTGTATTTGCATCACGTCCCCCAAAATGCAACAAAAATGAAACACTTGTTTGGTACAACTATAACATAACAAACGTTGTTAAAGAAGCCAAATACTTATGTGTCAAAACATGTAACCAATTCAAAAAGAGGTCTGACTTCATATTTTTTATCTTTCTTTTTTTTGGCCATCACTAGAAAAAAATGAAAATAAATACAAATTATATAGGCTTATATATAGTATACATATTCTTGTAACCTTGTATTGCCATGTAACACTTGTAAGTCACCTTGGATAAAGACGTCTGCCAAATAAATAAATAAACAGGAATTATTTCATTCAGTTGCCCTACACAAATAAATCAAAGAGATCTGCATAACAAAATGACCGGTACGTATTGTGTTGAAAAATTGTACTTTTACCAGCGGAGGTTTGAGACCTTCAAATTTTCATGTTAAAATGTGCTCTTTATTATGCCTGAACGCTAAAGCCAGAGTGGCATAATGTAGATTTTAGTGGGAGGTATGAGAATTCCCCTTAAAACATATTTCTGGAAACGCTGAGGTTCAAATACCGGTACGTAAGATAAATGCAGTTTGCTATTAAAATGCTACTAGTACTGTATTGGTATTTAAGAAAACTGGAGTTAAAAAAGAGACAATAATGTAAACACCGAGCTACAGTGAGTTCCAAACTTACGTTTTCTTGTGGTTTAGGTAAGTGCTTTGATCAGTTCAAGAAATGTGTGGAATGTTGCAAAAGCGATGAAGAGTTCAACTTGCTAGCACTCCAGAAATGGGCCAAATATTTTGACAGGTTCAAAAACATTCCATGTCACTCAGCACTGTTAAAGATTACACAGTTATTTGCTGTTACCTCTCACAATGCAGATGTAGAGGAAGGTCTTTCACTGATGCAAAGCCAGTGGACAAAGGAAAAGAAAAACTTGACTGGTGATTCTCTGAAAGGGATCCTGCTTGTACAGTTTAAACCTGCAATATTTCATAATGTACAGAATACCTACAATGACAAACTATGTGGTGGTCTACAAGGGGCTGGATGAGACAATAGACTAAAATGTATCAGCCGTCAGATTCTCCTGACTTTAATAATATTGCAGCACAATTCTGTCTTTCCTCCACAAATCGCTTTTTCTATATTTGACCCGTCTTACATGCAATAAAATGCTTACAAGCTCAAAGATGAATCAGCCCTATAAGAAGCTGTGCTAACTACATTACTGTTTAAAACAAACAAAAAAATATATATATATATATATATATATATATATATATATATATATATATATATATATATATATATATATATATATATATACACACAGTATAAACAGTACTGTGCAAAAGTTTTAGGCAGGTGTGAAAAAATAAAGAAGCACAAAGAAACGGGCAACGTTGAGGACCGTAGACGCAGTGGTCGGCCAAGGAAACTTATTGCAGCAGATGAAAGACACATCATGCTTACTTCCCTTCGCAATCGGAAGATGTCCAGCAGTGCCATCAGCTCAGAACTGGCAGAAAACAGTGGGACCCTGGTACACCCATCTACTGTCCGGAGAAGTCTGGTCAGAAGTGGCCTTCATGGAAGACTTGCAGCCAAAAAGCCATACCTCTGACGTGGAAACAAGGCCAGCGACTCAACTATGGATGAAAACACAGGAACTGGGGTGCAGAAAAATGGCAGCAGGTGCTCTGGACTGATGAGTCAAAATTTGAAATATTTGGCTGTAGCAGAAGGCAGTTTGTTCGCCGAAGGGCTGGAGAGCGGTACACAAATGAGTGTCTGCAGGCAACAGTGAAGCATGGTGGAGGTTCCTTGCAAGTTTGGGGCTGCATTTCTGCAAATGGAGTTGGGGATTTGGTCAGAATTAATGGTCTCCTCAATGCTGAGAAGTACAGGCAGATACTTATCCATCATGCAATACCATCAGGGAGGCATCTGATTGGCCCCAAATTTATTCTGCAGCATGACAAGGACCCCAAACATACAGCGAAAGTCATTAAGAACTATCTTCAGCGTAAAGAAGAACAAGGAGTCCTGGAAGTGATGGTATGGCCCCACAGAGCCCTGATCTCAACATCATCGAGTCTGTCTGGGATTACATGAAGAGAGAGAAGCAACTGAGGCTGCCTAAATCCACAGAAGAACTGTGGTTAGTTCTCCAAGATGTTTGGGCCAACCTACCTGCCGAGTTCCTTCAAAAACTGTGTGCAAGTGTACCAAGAAGAATTGATGCTGTTTTGAAGGCAAATGGTGGTCACACCAAATATTGATTTGATGTAGATTTTTCTTCTGTTCACTCACTTTGCATTTTGTTAATTGATAAATATAAACTATTAACATGTCTATTTTTGAAAGCATTCTTACTTTACAGCATTTTTTCACACCTGCCTAAAACTTTTGCACAGTACTGTATATGGCTTGGAAAAATAACAACCTCTGATTGGTTAAACAGCATACTAAAGAGCCGCTTCACACTGAATAAATCACTACGCAACACTGCATTCTAAATTCCATGACAAACTGCCATTTTATTTGTTATTAGTTACAAAACCACTGCCAAAAATGAGTGGCATTTCACCTATTTCCTTTAATATATATGGGGATGAAACTCCACATAACTTGTACAACACCAACTTTCTGAGTGAAGACAGCAGTCCATCTGAAATAAATAAATAAATAAAATAAGTGCACCAGCAATCGTAGACGCATAACAGTAGATGAGGAACAGCTAAATGAAATAGAAGAAAAAACAAAGATTGAAAAAAACACAAACAAACAAAAAAACTACAGCATGGGCTGGGTAATGTACTTAAAGAAAAAAATATGGACATTCATTTTATGGAAATAAATCCAACAAATCTCAACAACCACTTCCCCAGGCGTGGTATATATCATGGGAACCGTACGGCCCGTCGTGGTTTATACCTTACATACATTACATATCTTAGGGGTTTTAATCTTGGCATTTTCTTTTAATTGATTAGTCACCCCATCTGGACGATTAATTAATTGATTCATCACACCTGTTTCTTATTATAAGCAATTGAAGTGAAATACAACTAAAAGTAACACTTGGTATTAATGCTATTTTTTGCCAGCATTTATTAATAACGCCTAACGTTTTACAGGCAACTTTAATTTAACAGTTTGACAATAAATGAAAATGTTTGCTTGCATGTAATCTGAAGTTAGCCAAAACAAGTCTTTTAATATCATACATAAAATACTGTGCCATGTATTAGTGTAAATTAGCAGATGTACTACGACCAACACTGTGTTGGATATGTTGGGCCATTTTCTGTATAAACTTTAAACTAACAGGTAATTTATTTAATTGAGTGCTATTTTATTTTATTTGAATTTATTTAAGACTTAGGCTAGAGCTGTAAATGTACTGCTATAGTACAGATTTAAACTAATAGAATACATTGTTTAAAAAAATCAACTTACTTGCGACTCAGATGACAAGATAAACTCATAGTATTGTCATGAAAGGAAGCCCCTAAGAGCAAATCTTGCAAGCTGTCTTTTTACCTTCCTTCTGAGCCAGTGGTTCATAAACTTTTTTTGCTGCGCCCCCCTTCAGAGATTTTTTTTTTTGCTCCCCACCCCCTTCTAAAACTGGAGGATTTAAAATCCCATTTAGTTGCAAAACCCTGTAAATGAAACAGATTTTACTATTATAATTACAGTATACCTGTGACTAGCCTTTAAATAATGTTAATGCAATTATGAATAGTAATTGTAATGTTTGTCCAGCTTATTTTATTATAACTTTATTAAATATTTGATTAACAAAATGTTGTACCGTTGTTTGCCCCTTTTCTACATTCTGCACACAGCAAATCACGTAAATTAAACTAAAGATAAGCCCCCATTTATAAACTCAAGCTGTTTCTAAATCTAGATTTTTATTTTATTTGTGAACAAAATGTATCTGATATTAAAGCCCGCCACCGCTACACTTTCAAATGAAGGAAGGCTGGGCGAAGGCGCTGAGCTACATTAGGACTGAAATGACACAAGCTCTGTGGACGGGGGTTGGTCAGATTAAACGTGATCCCTGCCTGGATAGTTGATAGTCAATCATCCTGGAGACCCACTGAGTCTGTCATTTACCGTGGAGCTTTTACAATCGCCAGGAAGTCACAAAAATGTATTTTCCAGTCAGGCCTTGGTGCCCCCCTAATAACATATGAAAAACACTGTTCTGAGCTATGGCAAAATTTTAGTACTCTCTGCCATCTTTCTAGATTTATTTCTCACGCACTGCTTTTTGCTACAACTCGTGGGTAGATTAGATTAATCGATCAATGATTTTTTTAATCAATCAACACCCACAGGCATGATTAATCGATTAATCTTTAATCGATTAAAGCCCCTAATATATATATATATATATATATATATATATATATATATATATATATATATATATATATATATATATACAGTACTGTGCAAAAGTTTTAGGCAGGTGTGAAAAAAATGCTGTAAAGTAAGAATGCTTTCAAAAATAGACATGTTAATAGTTTATATTTATCAATTAACAAAATGCAAAGTTAGTGAAAGAAGAAAAATCTACATCAAATCAATATTTGGTGTGACCACCCTTTGCCTTCAAAACAGCATCAATTCTTTTAGGTACACTTGCACACAGTTTTGAAGGAACTCGGCAGGTAGGTTGGCCCAAACATCTTGGAGAACTAACCACAGTTCTTCTGTGGATTTAGGCAGCCTCAGTTGCTTCTCTCTCTTCATGTAATCCCAGACAGACTCGATGATGTTGAGATCAGGGCTCTGTGGGGCCATACCATCACTTCCAGGACTCCTTGTTCTTCTTTACGCTGAAGATAGTTCTTAATGACTTTCGCTGTATGTTTGGGGTCCTTGTCATGCTGCAGAATAAATTTGGGGCCAATCAGATGCCTCCCTGATGGTATTGCATGATGGATAAGTATCTGCCTGTACTTCTCAGCATTGAGGAGACCATTAATTCTGACCAAATCCCCAACTCCATTTGCAGAAATGCAGCCCCAAACTTGCAAGGAACCTCCACCATGCTTCACTGTTGCCTGCAGACACTCATTTGTGTACCGCTCTCCAGCCCTTCGCGAACAAACTGCCTTCTGCTACAGCCAAATATTTCAAATTTTGACTCATCAGTCCAGAGCACCTGCTGCCATTTTTCTGCACCCCAGTTCCTGTGTTTTCGTGCATAGTTGAGTCGCTTGGCCTTGTTTCCACGTCGGAGGTATGGCTTTTTGGCCGCAAGTCTTCCATGAAGGCCACTTCTGACCAGACTTCTCCAGACAGTAGATGGGTGTACCAGGGTCCCACTGTTTTCTGCCAGTTCTGAGCTGATGGCACTGCTGGACATCTTCCGATTGCAAAGGAAGTAAGCATGATGTGTCTTTCATCTGCTGCAGTAAGTTTCCTTGGCCGACCACTGCGCTTCACGGTCCTCAACGTTGCCCGTTTCTTTGTGCTTCTTCAAAAGAGCTTGGACAGCACATCTGGAAACCCCTGTCTGCCTTGAAATTTCTGCCTGGGAGAGACCTTGCTGATGCAGTATAACTACCTTGTGTCTTGTTGCTGTGCTCAGTCTTGCCATGGTGTATGACTTTTGACAGTAAACTGTCTTCAGCAACCTCACCTTGTTAGCTGAGTTTGGCTGTTCCTCACCCAGTTTTATTCCTCCTACACAGCTGTTTCTGTTTCAGTTAATGATTGTGTTTCAACCTACATATTGAATTGATGATCATTAGCACCTGTTTGGTATAATTGTTTAATCATACACCTGACTATATGCCTACAAAATCCCTGACTTTGTGCAAGTGTACCTAGAAGAATTGATGCTGTTTTGAAGGCAAAGGGTGGTCACACCAAATATGGATTTGATTTAGATTTTTCTTCTGTTCACTCACTTTGCATTTAGTTAACTGATAAATATAATCTATTAACATGTCTATTTTTGAAAGCATTCTTACTTTACAGCATTTTTTCACACCTGCCTAAAACTTTTGCACAGTATATATATATATATATATATATATATATATATATATATATATATATATATATATATATATATATATATATATATAATGTCCATTGATGTATTTGACACATCACTTATCGTTTCACTTCTTTTACAGGAATAATGTTATCTTTACCTGCTAAATATTATGATTGGTTGGGGTAACACAAAAACACATTTACACAGCACTTAAATAACCCAAATAATTAATGCAGTTGGACTTTTTCTGAAATTTTTTTTACATGCATTCCAATATTCTCATTGACAGCACATTATTTAGGTAGTGTGAATTGGGTATAAGTCGTGTCTTACATTTTTCTCAATAACTTATTTTAAATGTTAGCCTATAATTTTGTTTTCTCTTTTTAAAAGATGATGCTTTTTGATAATAGGTCTTGTCAGATTATTATTAGAAACTGAAAATTAGAAGGTGCAACATAATCAGTAATACTTTTTACCAATCTTGGGATTGGCAAATGGAGGTCAGATTTTGGCAGGAAGAATGATTCCTGGGCACCCCCTAGTGGTGCCTCTAATAGTAAAAGCTTTAAAAAAAACAAAATAGCTTGGAGGTGCATCTCCTGAGATTCAGAAAGGAGACATCCACAAAAGGTTTAAAATGAACAATTCTTTATTGCATTTGACAAATAATCATGCCCATAATGAAACGGAATATAATATGGCCCATGGCCTTGTCCATTGGAGCTTGATAGCTGCCCCTATACGTTTTTCTGACTATGATGTAAATGTATATTGATTGATTGATAACTAATGCCAGTGGGCAGGACAAGTGGCGCTCTGGGCCACCTTCCCCCAAAAGGACAAGGCTGCCTAGCCTACCTTGCAATACAAAATAAATTGCCCAGCCCACGATTTGAATGAATGACATTATGTAGAATAGCGAAAAGAAGAATCCCCATAATTAATTGATGGATTTTCATTTGGGGTCTGATCACTGGAGTTCAACCTACCTAATAAAATAATAAAATAATAAATAAAATGAAAACATCTAACCAGTGGGCAGGACAAGTGACCAAGACCACTTTCCCCACTTCAAAATCTTCACCTTGCAGAATTAAACCGCCCAGCGCTCAGGTAAGGAAAAAAATCCTACTCACTAGAAAGGCGACAGATATAAAGTTTGTATGCCCCCGAAGTCCATCCAATGTCTTGATCGTGTGGAGAAATGTTCCTGGACGTAGCTGAAGTGGCGATGCCGATTCTGAAGGAATGTCCGGAGTAATTATCAGGAGGAATCCAGCGTGTAGAAGAGGAGTGTAGATAGTTGCATTACCAATTCCTGGAGACGACTGATCCTTCTGGGGTGAGGAAAAGGGGTTCAGATGAACCGGCAGTTGGGCACACGGACAGGTAGCTGAAAGAGCAGAGAAAGGACAAGTAATATAATTTGTTCTAAATAACATATGTGTACCCCTTTCCTTTCCCGGACAGTCTAAGGATGTTTTAAATGTAAGGAATACATGACCTGATGAAGATGGAGATCTCCGATGCAGAGGTTGGAAGATGGATCGAAAGCTTGGCTCTGAGGTGATTTTGCCACACCGGAGGAATCCGCAGCATGCAGAGATGAGCATTGCTTCCTGGAGGGCGTCTTTGTATAGGGTGAAGCAGCCAGAGTGAAGAGTTTTAACAAGGAATTCCAGGACTTCTTAGTAATGGGCAGTTTGGATGATGGAGGACTGGAAGCAGATCGTTGGATGCTAGTAGCAACATTTGAATCCGAGGGATGGAGGTTAGAGGGGGAAGAAGAACTTAAAGTGATAACTTTGATATGGAATGTTCAGAGGGCGAGGTAAAACATGAATGGGATAGGGGACTGATAGAATGGGATGGGATAGAATCTGAGGAACAATTGCCAGGCTGAGTTATAGGTTGCTCGGGTACTTGAGAAACTGAGTTAGCCATTAGATTGAGTGCTGATTCAGAAATAAGGGAATCTGAGGAGGACGCTGGTTTAATATAGAGATCCTTGAAGATTGGGCATGGTACTGTTAGAGGATCTCCCAGTAGTTGACATGACCAAGCATGATTCAACTGTAATTAAAGAGGGGATATTGTAACCTTAGTAGAGAAGAGAGACCCAAAATACACTGAGTAAGCAAAAGTACAATTACAGTAGAAATTTTCAGTATGCAACCCGATTAAAAATTTGATTGCATACCGAATCTGATAGCAATTGCCACCCCATATTATAGGATGCTTGGCTGCTTTGGAAAATGATTAGCCATTAGGTTGGATGCTGTATCACAAATGTGTGTCTATGAATTGGTATCTGAATCGTACATGATGAGGTCCTTGAACAATGGGCATGAAAACTGGAATAGAGAGACTTGTGCTAGAGAGCCAGTAATGGGCCAAAGAGCAAGTCCTGCTTGGGGAGGCTCAGCTCTTTACTGATGGCTGGAGCCGTTCGTTAAATATCGTCGCTGTTTATGCTAGCCACCGGTACTTTTTTTTCTATAGGCAGATCCTTAACTTAAGAATTAACTTAAGGATCTTTACTGATTTGTAATGAAAATGCTTTTATAGTGCCCAACCGCTCTAATTTTGGTGCATCGGCACCGATGAAGTGATCTCTTTTCTGTGGGGGGCACTAGGAAAAAAACCCATCAGTTTCTGATTCTCTACATGCCTGTGACCAGGCTGGCTGGTGGTGATTGTGTCATATCCGGAAGAAGTAGCACACACAGACAGTACTGCAGGGTATGAAAGTGCGGTTTGTGCGTTTTATTAATAAATAAACACAAGGTTTTTAACAAAACAGGAACAAACACTGAACTCAAAATAAAATGGCACAAGGGTCAAAATAAACAAACACAATAAACAGAACACAAAACAAATACCGTGCTGGTACAGCGATCCGGTAGGTAGCAGTTGCTTTCTGTCTTTCATTCATAGATTTCTCAAACACCATCTCTGTTCTCCACTCCTGAATGCTCCAACCCCTTTCTCACCTGTGATCACCCTATTTATACATCTGTGGCTGGAGGCTTAATTAATCAGTTCATCATTTATTCAATTCATGGCTCCAGCCACATTCCCACGTGTTTTTACATGGAGGATTTTAACTGGCTTCCTGTCACCACTATTCCACACACACACAAACCCACATCCCCGTGCTCACGTACCAATATAAATTAACTCCCCTTTGATAATTAACCCCAACTATAAAGTTCCACTTTTGATGGTACACAAATCGGAGTCGCTGATAACCGCTGTGTATTTTACATGCTTGCCGAGTCAAGAGTCACGAGTCACACACATCTCTCAATTCCTGTGCAATTGTCTGATTCAGTCGGTCGTCATATTTCAGAAAGAAATTTAAGTAAATCCAGTTCAAACCCGAAAGATTCGAATGAGTGGAGTTTTCACTGTAGATACAGCACAAAGAGACAAGATATTAATGTCCTGCCTTGCTAAATAATGCAAATTACAATATCGAAATGCCCAGGGTGCAATGAAGTTACCGTTTGAATTTGAATTCATTGATCTGGTGAATTGAGTGTGAATGATTGTATATATGTGCAATTACAGAAGCAGGTGTCTGGAACGAGAATGAACGCAATAGCTGCATGTATGATGAAGCACACTTTTTTTTTTTTTGCTTGATAGCATTGATTGACATTAACTTTGCTGTTTCGATAATATAACATCTGATCAGGGAAGAGGCAATAAGACGGTTGACATTTAGAGAAGCAGGCATCTGGAACGAGAATGAGTGTCACTGTAATAGCTGCATGTATGATGAAAGGTACGGTTTGTTTTCTGGATGGTATTGTTTGACCTTAACTTTTTAACTGTTTCGAATAATATGACATCTGATCTGAGATGGGAAGGTGTCAGTGACCTGTTGGAGCGAGGAGAGCCAGAACAGTGCACCACAGCACAGCGGCACAGCGTGGCGTGGCACGGCACAGTGCCACACAGCAGCACACAGCATGTCACCGCACAGCACAGTGCAGCACAGTGCAGCGCCGTCACCAGCCTCCATTTATCCAAATTGCCAATAACTTTGTCTGCTACACGCCATCCCAAAACCTTAAAGCATGTTTGCGTGGTTCCACTTCAACAGAGCTCCAAAGTCTGCCCCCCCCTATTATCAGCAGCGTAAGATGGAAGTTAAACGATACCAATGTGATCAGTTTCATACATACTACATGCATGCCGACAGTCCCTATATGGACAGGCAGTCCCGATTTCCGAGAAAATATCCTGTGTCCACAGGAAAAAAAGCCTTGACATTTATCCGAGGGCATTACCTCTCACGTCCGTAGTGGTTTATTTTATTTGTATTTATTTTTTTCTGTCTCTGGCACTGCTGACCCTTGTGCACTGCTTGCAGGGACAGTGTTCACGAGACCCAATTACAGATACAAGTCATATCCAGTCATATTGGAAAAGCATATTGTTTCCTCGCTGCTGCTGTGATGTAATTTGATGGGTATGATTTGGAGTAAAATGTGATGTGTATAATTTAGAGTAAAATGTGGGAAATTCAGTTAGCTGCACCAACCCCCTCCGTTTCTCTATATGTTGGCAAGTATGCATAGTGAACTGAAACAAGTACTCTGGATGAATATGGCAATGTGAAAGCACAATGCAGTGTTTGGAAAGACTACCTTGTAGAGTATGAATGTTGCATTGCAATCTTGTTGCACATGTGATCGCTCTCACATTCGGCTACCCATAATACTGGCATTAGATATGCATCACGGAGCTGTTTCTATGAACTAAGCTCAGTTCAATACTCAATGTCATAAATTTCAAGGAAGAAGTAACAATATTATTAAATTTTCGGAAACACAACATAGTTTCCAATATACAGTTTTCTGCTTATATATTTCTATTGCTTACAATTAGATGGCCATATCTTGTAGCATGCCTTGAGGCTATACTGGGGTGAAGATGCAATAGCAAACAATGGACAAAGGTTAGCTTGGGCAGAAAAAATGCAAACCATTGAATAGTAAAAGTATAGTAACACGAATTGCTTTAAATGTGCATACTGTGAATACAGTTTCATTTTTCAATGATTTTCTAATAACTTTTTTTTTTCTTGGATCCCTTACATTTATAAAAATGCGGATGTTCATTATTTGTTATTTGTTATCAAGCGGTACTGCTCTTTGTTAATCATGGGATTCAAGCATGACTGCTGTTGGTATTCTCGTTCTGCTCTTCCTTCTGAAGCACTGTCGTTGCTTTTGGGCAAAACTACAGGACTTCAGACGCATGTGTTCACACCATGCATTGCCAATGTATTGTTGCCGAATTGATTCTCAGAATATACAATTTTACTGATGTCAAATACGTTGTGTAGGTTTAAGAATTAAACAGTGGTGTTCAAGGTATATCGTGTAAATACACAGCTTAAACATTTTAAACTCAGAGTACAGCCCTGGGCAACATCTGTTTGATATGGAATTTGTGTAAGCACATGACACAGCTAGGGATACGTCTCTATCCCCCAAAGTGTATCACTTCACTTCGTATTTCCTATTTCTATGTATCCATTAGAGTATATTTGTGTAGAATAATACAGGGGAATCCTAACATCTTTGATTAAATGAACAAAATAACCAAACAAATCCCTCTAATTTTAGTAATCTCGCCTCTGGCCATTCATCATCCCTAAGCAGAGACTGTTCAAGAAAATAACTGCGTTTTAACAGACAGCTGAATTAAACAAAACAAATATAATTTTTTTTCTGCCATGCAAAAGGTGGAACAGGGTACTCTGCTCTAATTAAATCTACTGCTGTTAATGTAATATAATTATCAAATTGATGATTTATTATGACATTCACTGGAATTAAATCGATGAGGCATACACTCCAAACGCAAACCTATGTGCCTAAATACACAAAGTGACCGTTCTGCATCGGTTATCCGAAATCCCTTCTTTATTTAAGAATGAGTTTTTGCAGTCATTCTCGGTGTCAGATGTACAAAGCTAATCAGGTGATTTAAACAAAAACTAAGAAACTTAGCAGCGGTTGAATCATCTATTATTTATTTATTTATTTATTTATTTATTTATTTATTTATGTATTTATTTGTTTGTTCTTTTTAGGTTATTCTTGGATAAAATATGATCATCTGTTTCCACTGAGGTATTTATCACAGGCTGGAGTACTCTGTAAAAAACTAATGGTTACACGTATTTAAATCAGAACTTTCTAAATCATAGCCTTGGGTAAATGTTACATTTTAACGAAATCGAATGCTTTCGCAAAAGCTACCTCTCAAAAAAACGTTTCCCAATAAAATACACTATACACAATACAAGGCACATTATACTTAACTTTCTGCATTAACTAAATGCGTTTGAATTTTGAAAAGAAATACAGAAAGGCAGCAAATAACTTTTTGCCACAAAAAAAAATAAAAATCCGTAACTGATTATAATACCATGAGGCATTGGGATTCAATTTAGTTCAACATTATACAAAATGAATATCAAAATAAGTACATGTTGTTAAAAATAAACATCCAAACAAATAAAATAATCAAACAATAAATAAACCGGTATTATTCAGTAACTTGGAATATGTTTTAGAAAAGCTGAGTGTTCCGCTGCTTCAGATATCCAAAGAGCCTCAATGAGAGTTATCTATTAGTCAGATACAGTAACCACAGGATTAAAGTGCGTCATCAGCTCAGAATAAAATGTAACCGCTTACCTATTGGTCTGTTGTTTTCCGGCCGGGGAATAACCAAGGCCTTTTCACTGGAGGAAAATCTGTAGTCTGGATCTACAGAGTACATGCCACCGGCATACCGCCGGGAGACACTTGAATCATCTTGATTGTCCCCAATGACCTGTAGGATGAGATCTAGAAGTGTTTTCTTTTCGTTCTGCTTAGATTCCTTGCTGTCCATGCATTGACCCGAGGTGACCAGCAGAAAGATAATGCCCAGGACTATGTGCCATTTCCTTTCAGTCTGCATCGCTTACTATCTGCATATGCAAAGAAAGATACATATATATATATATATATATATATATATATATATATATATATATATATATATATATATATATATATATATATATATAGCTCCTGCTTCTGATCCACACTTTTCATCAGGTTTCTTTTTTCTTTTTGTTTTCTTTTTACATGGTCTGACTATTCACCCTAATTGACTGAACAAACTCCCCTCCCACAGCACTGATTTAGTTCCATAACTAACATCTCTCTAGCCTAGGACGGATTTATAGCTACGGATTAGAAAAAGGTCTTATCAAAGTAACACACTACAATCCAGGCTTTAGTTCAGATTTACTTTGCACTTATCCTCACATTATCAGTGAGTCTATGCAACAATGCCAGAATATTTTGTTCTAGTTGTTTTTAAAAACGTCCAGATACATTACTGAATGAAATTGTAGTGGGAGTGGCATAAGCTTTTTGCATAAACGCTTGTGACTGATGCTTATACTCTATAGCCTCCTGTACGACTGTTCACATAACTCAGATGTTATTTAATATACACTTAAACTACCATACCCACACTAGTAACTTATATAAGGGCATATATGCTTAATTATTATTATTATTATTATTATTTGTTTATTTAGCAGACGCCTTTATCCAAGGCGACTTACAGAGACTCGGGTGTGTGAACTATGCATCAGCTGCAGAGTCACTTACAATTACGTCTCACCCGAAAGACGGAGCACAAGGAGGTTAAGTGACTTGCTCAGGGTCACACAATGAGTCAGTGGCTAAGGTGGGATTTGAACCGGGGACCTGCTGGTTACAAGCCCTTTTCTTTAACCACTGAACCACACAGCCTCCTTAATTATTCTTAGCACTTGGGGAAAATGCTAGAATACATAAAGAAAAGTTAGTCATTAGCCTATTCCATACATATTTGTTGTCATTTGTTTCAGTGAAGTGCGGTTCACTTATTTTGGAGAAACAAACAGAACAGCGCATTAACACTTCATTAGAAAGCAATATATTCATGCAGTTACTACTGTAAAAGCTGTCACCGCATTTCCAAACATACATGCGTAACTATTGCCAAGGATTTTCTGATGAAAGGACTAAAGAAGACAATACGTTATTGTCTCATCGCTACGTCTATTGTTGGCTATAAGGGGTTTTGGAGTTTTTGTAACTTTATGCTAGGTAGACCCCACATAATCGTCTACTTCACCAGTGGTAGTTGTCTGCAGACGGAACAGTGAAACGCTAGCAAAAGGCTGCCATGTAGAGGTTAAGAGAAACTGTATGTGGGACTGTAAACTATTATGATGTCCATTCTGAACTATTTCTAAGTTAGCTATTCTTGAACGTGAACCCTATGATGATCTACCGCATGTGAACCCAGACAATATTTCCACAACTGCTGCGATGGGTTTCAACTGAAACAAAAAGAAACAGCAGCAACACGAAAAGCATGTTAAGCAACATTGCAAAATAAAATAAATAATGTATTTCATAACTTACACTTTAAGATCTGGTTGAAAGCTTTTTGTTTGGTTTTGTTTGAAGTCTGCAAAAAAGTCGAATCAATCAACAAAAACAATCTCCCCGGTACTGCTGATGTGGTTTTTGAAGGAGTTAGCAGCCTGTTGGTCCGTGCGTTGTATTGTGTCTGGCAAAAAAAAAAAAAAAGAAAAACTCATACAGTTCCCATATATACTGTATGTTCAGCAAGTGCTAGTTATTTAATACTATCGACTTACAGTGAAGACATTTTGGCATTCTTTCTTTCGCTCGTGGTCGCTCCCTTTGGCACGTGCCCTTTTTCGGCAGTACATCACAATGAAAGTCAATATTAAATGCTTTTGTAGCAGGAGAATTATATTCGTCAGAATGCGCCTGTTTATTGTAGCTGAGTAATATAACTAGTATAAGCCCTACATGTTTCAGGGATCCCGCTGATGACAGATAGCCTACCTGTAAGCAGAACAGATATGTCCCAACCTACAGACTGTTGCTTAATTAGCTTTACAGCTGACCCGACCAGCGGGCACATTCTTCTGGGATGTAGGCTCTTCAAGTCTTATGACTGCACTTTACATAACCTTTTTCAAAAGAAGCTTAATACTAGTTTTTTTTTCCCCTAAGAAGTCAACCAATCAGTTCTTTATCTGACCTGTGACGCTCATGAAAAAAAGGTCACTGCTTAGATGTTAATATTTATTATTTGTTTATTTAGCAGACGCCTTTATCCAAGGCAACTTACAACTTAGGGTGTGTGAACTATGCATCAGCTGCAGAGTCACTTACAATTACGTCTCACCCGAAAGACGGAGCACAAGGAGGTTAAGTGACTTGCTTAGGGTCACACAATGAGTCAGTGGCTGAGGTGGGATTTGAACCGGGGACCACCCGAGTCTCTGTGAGTCGCCTTGGATAAAGGCATCTGCTAAATAAACAAATAATAATAATATGGCATTGAGGAATCACCAGTGCATTGCACAATATCTAATTCAGAACATCACTTGGAGTTATCCGAAGCGACCAAATGGTGAGAAATAGATTGCAGAACCCTGGTGTGACATCCACACCACCAAAGATGCCCGATTATTATTATTATTATTATTATTATTATTATTATTATTATTATTATTATTATTATTATTATTATTATTATTATTAAGTCCAGGGCTTGTAACCAGAAGGTCCTGGGTTCAAATCCCCCCTCTGCCACTGACCTCACCTGGAAAGATATTAACTCACCTGGAAAGATATTCTTTTTTAAATACAGGGCTGCACAGTCTTCAGCTAGATCAGCATACTATTCAAATCTTATAGAAACAAATATGAATAATCCTTCATTTATTTTTGAGTCTATAGCTAAATTAACAAATATGAAAGAGGGTGCCTGCTGTAAATACATTATCATCAACAAGCTGTGATGAGTTTATTAATCACTAAGAAAAAAATAATTGATTGATTAAAATAACTATTCTCTAGGATTAATACTTTAGTCAAGTATTATCAATAGTTCCCCTTTGTCTAGTATTGTTCCTAACTCCCTTAAGTTTGCTGTACTATGGTGTCCAAAGTTCTTAACAATTTAATGTCTGTTTCTATTCACCCCTTTTAGAGTGAGCAGTCAATAACCAACTTAATACATTTTTTGCAGTATATAATATACAGGTATATGAGAATTTTTTTATCAGGCTTCCGCCCTGGTCATAGTACTGAAACTGCACTTATTAGAGTAGTAAATCTTCTGAATGGACTAACTTTCAGTTCCCTTTCAAGTCAAAGACGAACACCAACATACTTTTGGGATATGCCTGCCACAGGTCAGGTACTTACTGAGCATTTTATGTCAGAGCTGCCAGTAGGCCCCTCCGTGGAGTGACATCCTCGGTCCCGCCTCACCGAGGTAATAAATAGTCACTTGTGGCAGAGTGTCCCGCCCCTATATATATTTTTATTATTATTTGCATTTGTTATTGTTTTTATTTAATTGTTTTTATTTATTGTTTTTTTGTTATTGTTTTTATTTAAAAACCTCGTGAGGATGCGTGACTGATCAGCTAGTGATTTATTTAGCTAGCTGACAGTCACGCATTCTTTTTAAACTCGTGCAGACGGTGACCATCTCCCGAGTTAATTCATTGATTAATTGTTGCTAATTGGGAGATGGTCACTGTATATAAACCTGCAGCTCTCTACCCTCGGAGAGCGTGTACAGAGGAGTGTACGAGAGAGAGTATTCCCTGCGCATAGGTTGCTGCCCACCGGGCCCGTAGCCGCTCACGGTCTCCCTCAAGGAGCAGTAGGCGAACTAGGCACAGCAGGCAAGCGAAGGACATTTCGGACCTGAAGAGCCACATGGCCCAGGTCTTTGAATATCTGGTCAGGCAGCAGGCTTTGCTCCCTGCGTCTGCCTCAGTTCTGCCCCCGGCACCTGCCCTGGTACTGTCCCCACCTGTACTGGTGGTCGACGACGTATCGGACCGAGACAAGAGGAGACGATGAGCGAAGGGGACCAGGACGCGATTTCCATCAATGGCCTCCTGGGATAGGGACTCCTTGGAGCAGCAGGAGACAGAGGTTCAGGAAGTGACTCAGGAGAAAGGGCTCAACTGAGATAGCCTCAGAGACTGATGTGACCCCAGACTTCTTGGAGGTGGTTCAATCTTCCTTGCACCGACCAGTCTCGGCGCCATGCGTTTCCAAGCCTGCAGTCCCTCTGGCCTCCTTGAAAGGTGCAGGGGTGCTGGGACTAGCGCAGTATCGACCGGTGGACTCCACCTTTAACGGTCCTGGTGCAAGCCCCTCCAGTAGGAGGTCTGGCCAAGGATCCTGTATGCCCTAATGGCCAATGCAGGATCACAGAGGCCCACCTTAAGAAGGCTTACACAGCTGAAGCGCAGGTAATGCGCTTGGCCAACACGGCAGGTCTCCTAACAGCCTACCTGGATGGCATCCTGCGGTTGGCGCCCCTCCCTGAGCCGATAGCCTCAGAGCTGCGCCTAGTGTCAAGTACACTGCTCCAGATTTCAGGCTTCCAAGGGCAGGCCTTACGTAAAAGCCTGCCTAGGCTTGTAGTGGCATGTAAACAGCTTTGGCTGTCTCAGGCTAGGGTTCCGGATGCGGACAAATCGGCCCTGTTAGACATGCCTTGGTACAGGACAGGTTGAAGCGCTGGCGTCCAGCTGTAACCACGGTTACCCAGACAATTCCAATCCCCTCTGCACTGTGCGGTGACCTGAGGCATCGCCTGCAGGCTTCTGCAGCAACCAAAACCCGGGGCCATCCACAAGGACTGGAAAATGCTGGACGTGGGGCCCCAGCACATCATTATTATTATTATTATTATTATTATTTATTTCTTAGCAGACACCCTTATCCAGGGCGACTTACAATTGTTACAAGATGTCACATTATTTTTACATACAATTACCCATTTATACAGTTGGGTTTTTACTGGAGCTATCTAGGTAAAGTACTTTGCCCAAGGGTACAGCAGCAGTGTCACCCACCGGGGACTGAACCCACGTCTCTCTGATCAATAGTCCAGAGCCCTAACCACTACTCCACACTGCTGCCCCAATCAGCGATCTGGGAAGCAGTTTCAGAGGAAATACCCCAAACAGCCTCCTAGACAGGCTCCACTGCAGCCTCAGCAGCCCCAACAGGGCCCCTGAAGGCTTGTGGCCTCAGACCCATCCCTTCTCCCAACACCAACTACAATACTGGCGCAATTGCACCTCAGACTCCTGGGTGCTCGCCATCGTACAAACCAGTTACGCGTGGGACCTCCTCGGTTACATCCGTGAGCGACCCTCTCCAGGTCTTAGGGAAGAAGTAGATACACTACTTCAAAAACAAGCTATCAGTCTCGTAGAACGCACATCTCTGCAAGAGGGGTTCTGCTCAAGATACTTTCTGGTGCCAAAAAAGGACGGGGCCCTTCGCCCCACCTAGACCTGAGACACCTCAACGGGTTCTTGAAGGAGAGGAGGTTCCAGATGGTCACACCACATCCTCCAGTCAGTCCGGCTGGGTGACTGGTTTACCACTGTGGACTTAAAGAACACGTACTTTCACATCCCTGTTGGTCCTGCGCACAGAAAATACCTCCACTTTGCCTTTCAGGGAGGTGTTTTAAGTTTTCCTGCTGCCATTCGGCCTTTCTTAGCCCCCGACGTTTTCAAAGCGTGGATGCCATCCTAGCTGCCTTGTGGCTGCAAGGGATCATGGTGTTGAACTACCTGGATGTGTCAGAAATATAATGAGTTTTGGTTGTAAATCTCCTCCCGACTCTGTGAAGGCGCTAAGCAGCGAAAGGGGAACTCTTTGGACGGGCTGGCCTGACAGTTCTTTCCCCGGGCCAGGAAGTCGATCAGTCAGGAAGAAGGCGAGACGTTGCAGGAACGTATTGACCCGGAAGGGAAACGACGTAGCAGCTACAGACAGTAGAGACAGCTGCACTCATTTACCAAGGGGTCATGCGTGATAGCATAAAGGGGACGGAGGATCGTAAATCTTTTTCTTCACTTGGTTCAAAAATGACAAGGAACTGGAAGGACTGGAAAAGTTTCCCATTTGTATTGTTGTATTATTGAAAAGAGTTTGTGAGTGTTTTGTTTGTTTTTTCGTTGTTAGTAATTGTCTTCTGTTTTTGTGAAATTCACTAGATGGCTAACATGTCTCCAGAGCTGTCACTTTGGGCCAGCACCACCCGGAGCAACAATACACCACAGTCACTGTTTAATTATTATCACCCACCATGAGCACTACTGCACGCACCCAGGACTGGTGACCGTGTTACTATATTGTGGGACGGATATTTGTGTTTATTGTTTGGGACTGTAGCCCTTTTGTTATTTACTCCGTGCACTACACATTGCTGTGTATGGCCAGGGATTATTATTTGGTCACCACACCTGGATACAATTAAAAACTGTTTCAAACTGGATTATAACTCTCTGTGTTTCATTACTGCACTGCATCACCCCTGCACCTGCACGTACCACTTACCACTTTGCCACACTGGATGACTGGTTGATTTGCTCCCAGTCGCAGGAGAGAGCAGTGATCCACAAGGCGATCGTGACAGAGCATCTGGTGAGACTGGGTCTCGCCCTGAACGATGCCAAAAGCCAATTAACACCGGTGCAAAGTACGGTTTACTTGGGTCTCCAACTGGATTCTCTTACAATGCAAGCCTACCTGACGACAGAGTGGCCGCCATTCAGAACTATCTAACCCTGTTTCAACAGGGATCCACAGTACAGTTGGTGTTGTATCAGAAACTATTGGGTCTCATGGCCACAGCTTCATCAGCCATCCCACTAGGGTTGCTCCACATGTGCCAGGCCCAAATATGGCTCAATGCCTTCCGGCTATATCCCAAACGCGACAGACACCATCGGCTGACTGTGTCTCACGTCTGTTGGGAAGCCCTACGCTGGTGGAGGCAAGCCCCTCACCCTCACCTGCGAGAAGGCATAAGAATGGGAGTAATACACAACCGTCAGGTGGTGACGACAGATGCATCCAACTCAGGTTGGGGTGCGGTCCGGGAAGGCAGAGGAGTCTGCGGATCCTGGTCGGGCCGATGGACATCCCTGCACATAAATGCACTGGAGCTGCGAGCGGCCCATCTCACTCTCTAGTACTTCCTTCCAGTGCTCCAGATGTGTGTGGTAGCATATGTCAACCACCAGGGAGGACATTGGTCCCCGGGGTTGCACCGCATAGCGTTTCAGCTGTTGACCAGGGCAAAGAGGCATTTGCTGTCCCTCCAGGGAGGGTCCTCATCCGTCAGAAAGGCGACTCCACCCTCAGGTGGTAGAGAGCGCATTTGGGAACAGTTCGGGAGGGCCCGAATTGATCTTTGCCATGGCGGAGACGACTCATTGCCCCCTATGGTTCTCCCTCCACCGCTATGGCAGTCCACTAGGCGTCGACGCCCTTGCACAAAAGTGGCCCAGAACGATTTTATACGTATTCCCGCCGATACCGTTGCTCCCGGCTTTCCTAGAGAAAGTTCGGAGAGAAGAGGCAACAGTTCTCCTGGTGGCTCCCAGATGGCCCAGGAGAATCTGGTTCGCAAACTTTTGCCAGCTACTGCAAGGCCAGCTCTGGGAGATCCCGCTGCACATGAATCTCATCAGTCAGATGAGAGGCACTCTCTGGCACCCAGAACCTTGGTTGGTGGTCATCTTCTCTTTTAGGCAACAAGAGACTATAATGCCTGAACCGCGGGGCACGCTTTTCCTTTCCCCAGCTTAGTATATGCACTGACTAGACACAGTATTAAAGCAGTGTGTTTATCCAGTCAACCTGTACTACAGTGTTTATTCCATCATTAACCTACACAGAGGACTGTAAAATTAAATATATAATATGTTTGTGTAAAAGATACAAAGATAACTTATCTGAAAATCAAATTAACCGAAGTATGATCTTGTAAATGCGTGATTTTATTACAAACTTAACACAAGAGCAAATGGAATTGAGATGTAAAATTTTTGTTTAACAAAACTTGTTTTCCTTATTTGTCCACAATAACAACAAATGATTCCCACTCTGCAGACTTGCATTTTTCTGTGAGCTTTTGTTCATGAAATTCGTTTTTCTTCAGTTTTTCTTTTACGTCCTCCATAAACAAATCCATTTGAGGGAGTTTGTAAAAAAAAACTATTGACCAAAAGCAGTGTCGCGGGGGGCAATAGTTAGATCTATTTTTTGGTCCTGTGATGGGGTTTTAATCAATCATGCCAGAATGCTAGAATTTCTAAGGACTGATTCACACACACATATATATATATATATATATATATATATATATATATATATATATATATATATATATATATATATATACAGTTGTAGTCAAAAGTTTACATACCCCAATGGAAATATGTAATTTCTAGAGATTTCTCAAAAACAAAAACATTTAGGAAAAATATTTTGTAGCAAAAGTTTTGCTTTTGTGGATGAAGAAAAAAGTTAGATATCTACAATTATATATTTCATTATTTTTAATTGCAAAACTCCAACAAGACCATACTTCACGCCCTGGGACACTGAAGAGTGGAACCAGACTTCACCTGAGAATTATCTTACAACAAATGTCATGTGTGTAAGCATGCCTCTTTTGTGGTCAGATGTCCCAATGAAAAATAACCTCTGTGACATTCTTTAGAAAACGCCAATGACTTGTGTTAAGCTGTGTGGTCCAGTGGTTAAAGAAAAGGGCTTGTAACCAGGAGGTCCCTGGTTCAAATCCCACCTCAGCCACTGACTCATTGTGTGACCCTCAGCAAGTCACTTGTGCTCCGTCTTTCGGGTGAGACGTAATTGTAAGTGACTCTGCAGCTGATGCATAGTTCACACAGCCTAGTCTCTGTAAGATGTCTTGGATAAAGGCGTCTGCTAAATAAACAAATAATAATAATTGCACAGAGAAAAAAGATACAATTTCTGAAAAATAATTTTCCCTTGCATGAGCTACGGTAGATTGACCTTTTCCAGTTCAGTCTTATGTTCAGATTTTCTGACTATAGCAAATCCTATTGGGCTACTAGCTTATCTTGCAATATAGGACAAATGTCTGAAGTATTTTGTTGCTGAGGAATGGGATGCACTAGGTGTAGATTTGCTTCAGAACCATATGGCTCGAGTAGGAGTGGTTTCAGAGCTTATGATGAAGGAATTATGATAATGAAGGCTCAGGTGTTAAATCTCCAGTAGTGTTTGCTTGTAGTACATCTTCAGTTGATTGGATTAGATGCAAGGTGGGGGTTGTAATCCTTTCTTTCCAGTGGATGAGCAATATACTGTATATGTGTGGGTTAGAAATGAAACATATCCATCAAACAATTCAGGACTTAAACAGTGTTGCTGACAATGTAGAAAGATAGGGGGAAACAAAATAGCACAGATAAGATTAGGAATACAGATGTGTTATATAACTCTAAAGGGATCCTTTTTATTGTTGCTGTCGTTGGTAAAACAGCAGCAGTATTTCCACATCTGTATATATCAAGGAAATGCTTACACTGGGCTAAGCCATTGTTGCGTATGATCAATAAAATGTATATTTATAAGTTAAAAATACACATTTCACAGATAATTGGTCAACTTGTTTGCATGTTTTTTTTTTTGTTTTTTTTATGTACAGCTTTGTTTATTCAACTGTGAGGTTTGGATTTTTAAAGACACCATAAAGAAAACTACTGCAGAAAAAATATTCACAGTGCAGCTATGAAACTTATCAGGTGCAGGCCATAAATGAAAGTCCACAAGATCCTACCACCACAGGTTGTAAAGGGCTTTGTACTGACACATGTGAGCTTTATTGCATTAAATGGCACCATTTGTCTTGTAAATGCATCAAAATAATTAAAAACAGAAGAATAGTGCATAAACAACGCACATCACCAGATGACCGCTGACTTTAGCTAACAATATGCAAGCTTAAAAGGCCCCAGTCAGATGCAAAGCACCATCTAGAAACGTTGACATGCCTGGAGGTGTCAGTAATTTCAATTACATAAGAGTAGGTGTTAAAACCTCATGCTGATATTGGACTCAGCTCTCGCCAAGATAAGCACCAACTAAGACATAGCTTCTTTTACTGTAAACTACTGTGATCCATCTGCGTTTCTTTTCATCTGATGATGTAGAAATCCTTCTGCCTGGTGTTAGTGCATGAAGTGTAATACTGGCTCCAGGGATCAGCCTATTTTGCCTCCCTGGCTCATCAGCACACACAACGGCTGCAATGCTGACTCCAGGGATCAACCACTATGCGGCCTCCCTAGCGCATCAGCATGACAAGCGTCTGGACTTAGCTGAGTAGGGTACTTCTCTGGGGTCTTCAAGGGGGCACCTTCCATCCTACGTGTGCAAGGCATGCTGACCCAGACCACAAGTCAATATCAGGTCGAAATTTAGTGGTGGCAATCTCAGGTGGGAAAATAAGCCATTGTCCAACATCTGCCAGCATTTTCCAGTCTCTAGCAGCTTCCAGTTGTCCTAGACAAGTTTTGGTTTTAATACCTTTTCTTGGTGGTTGCTCCCCTGGACGGAGGAATGTTCTTCGTGTGTCATATATTGCTGGAATTGGTGGCAACCTGTTGGTCATGCTGCGCTTGTCTTCCAATGCTAAGGCCAAACATTGCAGCACCTGGTCATAAATAAACTGTCCTTGGCCTTACATCCTGTCAAAATGTGTCTTAACACTAGAACCGCCGGGTTTATGCTACTACCTAGAACCGCTGGTAGTAGTCATTTTGACGGGTACATTTTAAACAGCTTCGATATAAAAATGAAACACAAACTATCAGATACAACTCAAATGTTTTATTCATGAACATCATAACATTTGCATAGCAGAAACACTGTATTTAAATGAAAGAATAAACATGAAAGGCTTTATTTTCAAAATTAGCGCATATAATGCATGACGTAAAAAAATGAAAAATTATAATAAAATAAACATTTCAAAAGAAGATATTGTGCAAACAGGTGTAAAATGCGCATTCAGGGAAACATACTTCAAAGTAGCCCCCTGTGGCAGAGATGTGAGAACAGGTGCAGAGGTGATTCAGTGCAGGAATAATCACAGACAGAAACTGTAATCCGTTTGGGAAAAGAAAAGGTATTTTATTTTTAAACCCGGTCTAGCGACCAAACAATAAACCTCTGGCAATACACAGCAATGTGTAATGCACGGAGATAACAAATAATAATGGGTTGCAGCCCAAATAATAAACATTATCTGCCCCACAATAATACTGAACACAATCACCAGTCCGGGTGCGTGCAGTAGTGCTTGTGGTGGGTGATAACAATTTATTAAGTGACTGTGGTGTAGTGTTGTTTCGGGTTAGTGCTGGGCCAAGGTGACAGCTCCGGATACGTGTTAGCCGTCTAGTGATTCACAAATAAAGACAATTACTAACAGCGACAAACAAACAAAAAACACTCACTAAATACTTTTTACGTTTCTCTGGATCTCTCCCAGTCCTTCCAGTTTCTATCTCCAAAAACCAAGCGAAGGAGTAGATTGCGATTCTTCATCCCCTTTTATGCTATCACACATGACCCCTTGGTAAACAAGTGCAGCTGTCTCTACAATGCAGCTGCTACGTTGTTTCCCTTCCGGGTCAATACGTTCCTGCAACGGAGTCTTGCCTTCTTCCAGACTGACCGACTTCCCGGCCCTTAGAAAGAACTGTCAGGCCAGCCCATCCAAAGAACTCTACTTTCGCTGCTTAGCGCCCTCACAGGCCGGGAGGGAGATTTACAACCAAGATTCATTATATTTCTGTCACACCCCCATATTAGCACAATCCACACAGATGTAACGCTTATCAACTGGGCACACTGGGCACAGATAGTTTTATTTTTATTACATTTAGTTACCTGGCATAGCTTTCTGTTGTGTGTGTCACTTGATGCGCACTGTATCCAGGTTGAGCTGCGTTCCCTGACGCTTTGCAGTTTTCTGATCGAAATGTTTCTGCAAAATCTCCATGGCTAGCATCAAGATGAAATCTCTCCTACTGATATTTTCACACAGCCTGTAGAATTAAATGGCTTTTCTTCATGAAACATATGCAACCAGCCTTAATTAAATAAAACACAGTCCATTGAGATAATGTGCTTGCTTAAAAGAACAAGCAAAATAACAGTCCACAAACCAAAGGATTTTATAAATTCAGCGCCTGCACACTATACTCGCTGATATAAAAACTTTGCCTGTTTAAATGTGTTCAGTTTGGCATACAATTGTATTTTGAGCTGAAGTTTCTTTATTCACGATATCGCTCTGCCACCGTAACACCAGTCTTATGCCCCACACAGTATGAAGAGGAGGAACTAGTGCCCAGACGGGGGGACTGTGAGCAGCATGAGATCATGGGGGAGGTCAGGAGACCTGCTCCCACTGCAGTACTTTTGCTGCCGGAAGTACTGTGGCCCGAGCCCCACAAAAGGGAACTGCCGGCTTTGAAGAACCACCAACCCCAGCAGCCTTTCCGCTGCCAGGGGTACAGCGGGACAAGAAACTTGCCCGGTTGTCAGCATGTCTGCTGACAGCATTGCCAGTAGCAGCCGGGCTACTGGTAAGATTGCCGCCCATGAACCCCTTAAAGTCCCTGTTCTTGGCCTGGGACTTTAAGCAAGACTTTGGGGATTTTAAGGGGGGAGGTGGCCATTGAGGCCATGTGTGCTGCGCACGGGGATATGTGGCAATGTGCCCTGCCCCTGTGTGCATTTGTGTGTTATATGTTGCGTGTGTTAATGTTGGTGTATTGTAGTTGGTACACGGGATATAATGTGGGTAATGAGCACGAGTGTTTAAAATGTATAATTGTATTTAGGCACAGGGATTGCACTTCACGTGCATTTAAAGTATGTAATATGTGAACACGGGGTTGCACAGAATTAGTTCACGTGCTGGGATTCAAGTAAATAATTAATTAGTAATTGAATCCTGGCACAACAGTATGTATAGATGTACAAAGCACTCACTCGGGGTTGTGTGTTCGGTGAGTGGAGGAATAAATAAAAGTAAAATAAAGTAAATATAAGTTGCTTAGACTCACCGTGTTTGTTTGACTGTTCATCCATTTAGTGTTAATCTGTTTTGTTTTTCTATTTATTTTGGCCTCAAGTGCCATGTCCTGTTTTCTGTTTAAACCTTTTATTTTACAATAAAACACTGAGCACCGCAGCGTCTCAGTTTCACTGCAAGTACTGCCTGTCTGTGTGTTTTTTTCTGGCCTGACATCATCCCTGGAGCTAGCCTGTCACATACACGTATTCAGGAAAAGTCAAGAACAGACAACCGCAGATCTTTAAAAGACAGAGTAATTTCAATTTTAAAAGAAAAAAGCATAAAAATGACTACCTTGGCGGTTCTAGTGTTATTGCAGCTGGCGATGAACACAAAGGACACCACAGATCCTCTCCTATCCATAGATTAAGGTTCTGTGGTAATGGGAAAACATCATATGTTGACCTGATGAGGAAACTGATCCTGCTCTTTTCCATTGTCCATACATCTCGTCCATCCTCCTTGATTGGTCTGGTAAACTGCCTTCACGCACGCAGTAAAGCGCTGCTGTCTATGCTCTTCAACCCATGGACTGCTTGTTGTCTCACTTCTTCTACTTGTCCTTTAGGTCCCCATCATACCATCTCCCAAGACTTTTCACAGGCTTCTCAGACACTGTTGGTATTGCCTCACCATTAATGTAGAACCTCTTATCCACTACTTTACCTTTAATTATAGAGATGCTCCTTGACGTAGTGGGCTTGAATTGCATTCGTGCCCATTCAATGTTATTGATTAGTTTGCCCAATAACCGATTAGTGCAGGATGCTGTTGTAGTCATGATTGCCATGTCATCCATGTATGCTCTAATTGGTGGCAGTCACATTCCACAAGCTGCCGTTCTCCTCCTACTAGCCATTTTGACGCCCTAATGATTACTTCCATTGCCATTCTAAAAACCAGTGGAGAAATGGCATATCCTGCCATTATTCCAATTTCTACACATTGTCATGTAGTGTTGAATTCTGAAGTTGAAAAATCAAAATGGCAAATATCCGAATTAGGCTTTCACTAAGTTTGCTATTGTCCTCGGTACACTGAAAAAATCAAATGCTGCCCAAAGAAGCTCATGTGGTATTGAACCGTATGCATTAGCTAAATCCAGGAATGTCACATGGAGGTCCTTTCTCTCCTTTTTAGGTGTTTGAATTTGCTGCCAGATCACACTGATGTGCTCTAAGCATCCTGGGAAACCTGGAAAATCGGCTTTCTGTACTGAAGTGTCAATGAAGTAATCCTTCAATAGGTAAGCTGACAATTTCTGAGCAACAATGCTGAAGAAAACCTTGCCTTCCATGTTTAACAGAGAAATAGTGCGAAACTGACCGATACTCATAGAATCTTTTTCTTTGGGTATAAAGACTCCACCTGCTCGACGCCATGCTCTTGGTACAACCTGTTTTTCCTATGCTACTTTTCCACAGGATCAGTTTGCACAGGATTCGTAGAACACCAGGGGCACACTTGTACACTCTGTACAGAATTCCATTAGGCCCAGGAGATGATAACGCCTGTGCCTTTTTCACAGCTTACTCTACTTCTTTCCACTTAGGTGCACAGTCCTCCATTTGCTATTCTGGTGGATTGATAGGTGAGATGTCTGAAGGAATCTACATAGGCTCCTGCCTTTTTATATCTGTGTGTGTTTCCTCGAGATATCTCTCCAGCTCAGACTTAGTTGCTTTTAGTGTGCCATTTTTCTCCGTGGTGAATTTGAATGGGTCTTTATAAAAGTTAGTTCTCGCATGCTCCTTCTTTTTGCAGCGTTTCCATAGGCGCTCAGCTCTGTGCAATGTTGCAAGCTTACCTGTCGCTGGATTTCATTTGACTGTGCAGTAAGTGTTTTATTATGGCTTGGCCATTAATTTACTTGATGGTTAATAATCTACCAGGATGCAAATCTAAAATGCTTAGGGATAGATGTACTGCGATGGGCCAGTCGCAGCGCAAACATAACACAATTTGCATATTGGTTACGACAAGTCACAAAGTGCGCATTTTGTCGTATGTACTAAGAAAAATATGTTAATGAAGAGAGCCACAATATGCTAATTTAAATATTATTTGCAAGATCTCTAGCGAGAGTTGTGCGACATTTTTTCAAATAAAATAGCGGCAGTTGAGTTGTGGTTTGCTGTAACAGAGGGTGCCCGAAGGATACATGGAAGGGTGCAAGAATCAAAATAACATTGTTTTTGTTAAATGTAAACAGCATCTGTACAATGCATTCTGTTTCACCTTCATTTTACCTATTTTAACACTGTTATATATAAAAAAATGAAAGGCAGCTTAATCCCATCAGATTCTATTGTGGGGCCCCAACCTTCACCCCCAAAAAGCTTTTCATAATCATACAGTAGCCCCTCGCTAAACCGGACATGTTTGTCCGACATAAGGAGGTGTCGGGTTTAAAAACAATACAATAAAATCGCACACACATGCATTTACAGTTCTTGATGTATATTAAATATAAATCATTGCGCTGAAATAACACTGATGTGTTTTGGGTAGGCTACACATTACATTGTAAATATAAAATATAAATCTGTACAGTAGGCCTATACAGTAGTAAAATCAAATGAATACCTAGCTCACTTTTCTTGTACTTTAGCCTACTGGTAACTATCCTACTGGTAAACTATGATAAATCATGCTGCTGCATTGTAGGGCTGCTACGATTAAATTGAAAATCGATTTTTCGATCGATTCCATTCCTCATTATATACATCGATATAAATACTGGATAATCGATTCAATAATTACATTTTTGGAATGTGCATAGTTAATAACATTATTTAAGTTTATCAACAAAACTGCACAGAACCCTTGCTATTTATAGTATTTCTGCCACAGACAAGCAGTGGGCGTGTTCTTCTTTTCCTGCTCGTGTTAACTAGCATCTGATTTGCGGGTCCCATCCTACCAGCAAATCCGTTTTTAAAATGCTTTGTAACTACGCCCCTTTGTGACTATATATACAGAAACAAAACAAAACAAAAAAAGAAAGCGCACCACCTTGTATCCACAGCAGGCTTGTATTCCTGGCAAACAGCCTGGAAATAAATTGTGCACATTGAAGAAGACTGACTGTATATAGGTTTCCGCTTCTTTTTGTGTTTGAAAATGAGCTGTTATATAATGAATATTTAACAATATTCAATAACGTTAAAAACAGATAAATAAACAAACTATAGTGATGTTAAATGCAATTTTGGAGTAAGGATCAGCTAGCGGGTATGCATGTTGTAGTAAGTAAATCAATGTATTATTATTATTATTATTATTATTATTATTATTATTATTATTATTATTATTATTATTAATAATTATTATTATTATGTTTTAGGCAGGGATTTCTGCATCGTGTGTTTCACAGATAGTGAAGGTTAGGTGGTACAGTAGATGCAATGCGTGATGCTGCAGCTGTCACTGAATAAAACAGTTTTCATAAACTCGTGTCTAGTTTATATAGATTTGTGAAAAGGATGTGAGTTGTGCAAATATAAGGCAATGTCCAGACAAGAGTTCTCCCAAAACGTCTGTGTTTTATTTCAATAAATGCCAAAAGTAATAATAATAAACCACCCCTTTACCAGCGATGGTATCAGGGGGAACACGGCAGGTTTACAGTCCTGAACAACAAAATAATAACACTCCTAAACCACAATCCTCCGTGCACAAAACTTTCTCGGGTCGTGGTGAGTGCTGGTGCTGTGCTGTGTTGTGCTGTGAGGAATGTGCTCCGGGTCTAGTGCTGGCTCCGTGGCTGCAGCTCCCGACTCTCACTCCTCCTCTGATAACGACAAAACAAAATAATAACAAACACACAGGCTCCGGCTGGATATCGTCATCAGCGCAAGGGGCCGTACTAACGTAGCTGCTTCCCCTTTGTACTCAGAACCTCCTCCTTGCAAGCAACCCGTTGTCATGGTTTCTCCAATAGGGGCCCACCCCGCAGCTGATTGCAATGGAATCCTTCCAGGTACATGCAACTATGCGCTCCCCCTAATATGGTCACCTTCCGGTTTCCGCCTACCGTCAAGGCAGTCCATCTAGGAGGAAGCATACGATCAACCTTACCCAGCGCCTTTTTTGGTCGGGAGGGAGATTTACAGTTCGAATTCTTTCTCTCTCTGTCACATCTCACTTAGAATTCACTTAGGCACACTCGGCCAATTCTAAGTTCCCCAATGGGCCCCCCTCCCTTGAAAAAATATCTGCATTTTGATGCTCCTTACCCGCACGATGTTTCACTGTATAGTGGAAGGGTTGCAGCGCCAGATACCACCGAGTTATCCGAGCGTTATTGTCCTTCATCGTATGCAACCACCTTAAAGGAGCATGATCAGTGACAAGAGTGAAAGAACGCCCCAGCAAGTAATAGCGAAGGGCGTGAGTGGCCCATTTGATGGCCAAACACTCCTTCTCAATGATGGAGTAGTTAATCTCCCGTGGAGCCAGTTTTTTGCTCATGTAAATAATCGGGTGTTCTACCCCGTCAACTTGCTGGGACAGGACCGCCACCAGACCAATCTGGGAGGCATCGGTCTGGAGGATGAACTCCTTACTGAAATCTGGTGAAATAAGTGCTGGGGCCTGGCATAGTCTCCTCTTAATCGTGTCAAAGGCCCCCTGACACTCCCCTGTCCACGTAACTATTTTTGGAGCCTTCTTTTTGGTGAGCTCTACCAAGGGGTTAACTATGGTGGCATACTCGGGGATAAATCTGTGATAATAGCCTGCTAACCCCAATAGTGACCTCACTTGCGGTTTGGTTCTCGGGATCGCCGCCTCCACTAGAGCCTGAAATTTAGAAGTGATTGGCTTTACCCGCCCTTTACCCATAAGGAAGCCAAGATACTGGGTTTCTTGTTTGCCGAATGCACACTTGCCCAGATTAGCCGTCAGCCCCGCCTCCCTCCGAGACTGTAGGACGGCCGAAAGTCTAATAATATGCTCTCTCCAGGTAGAGCTGAAAATCACCACGTCATCAATGTATGCAGCGGCATACTGCTGATGGGGTGCTAGGACCTGGTCCATCAGCCTCTGAAAGGTGGCCGGGGCTCCATGCAACCCGAAGGGCATGGTCTGGAAATGGAACAAGCCATCTGGGGTAGAGAAAGCAGTTTTCTCTTGCGAACTCTGGGTCAGTGGAATTTGCCAGTATCCCTTCGTCAGATCCAAAGTCGAAATTAACCACGCTCCTCCCAGTCAGTCGAGGAGCTCGTCTACCCGAGGCATGGGATATGCATCAAACTTGGAGATGGCATTAACCTTTCTGAAATCCACGCAGAACCGAGTGGAGCCGTCCTTCTTAGGTACCATCACTATCGGGCTGCTCCACTCGCTCCGGGAAGGCTCAATGACTCCAAGCTCAAGCATACCCCCACCTCCCGGCCGATGGCACCCCTGCGACTCTCCGGATTCGATAGGTCTCTCTCGAACCCTGACACCTGCTGGAGTAATAATAGCATGTTCTATCATATTAGTTCTGCCAGGCAAGTCAGAAAAAACATCACCAAATTGTTTCACTAACCCACGGAGTTCACACTTCTGATCAAGAAGTAATTGTTCCCCCATCGGAATGTTAACTGTAGCTGGTGTACTGACAGAGGGACCAAAATCCTGTTCTATACTGTCATTGGCTATAAACAGGGCCTCCCTTTCATTGTAGGGTTTTAATAAATTAATATGATAAATTTCAGTTTTGTTACGGCGATCGGGTTGTCTGATTTCGTAGTTTACATTACCAATTGCCCGCATCACCTCATATGGTCCCTGCCACTTAGTGTACAGTTTAGACTTCGAAGTGGGAAGTAGCAGCAGTACCTTATCTCCTGGCCGAAAAGTCTGAATCCGTGCTTGTTTATTGTACTGCTGCTCTTGCCGATGCTGAGCCTGTTTTAAGTTCTCGTGTGCCAGATGACCAACCAATTGCAGGCGATCTCTCAACATAATTACATATTTCACTATGTTTTTAGCATCTTTATTTTGCTCTTCCCATCCTTCCTTTACAAGATCAAGGACACCTCGTGGTTGTCTCCCATACAGCAGCTCAAAGGGAGAAAACCCGGTCGAGCTCTGAGGCACCTCTCTCACTGCAAACATCAGGTAGGGAAGGAGTTTAGCCTAATGTTTTTGCTCCTGGTTGACAAACCGCCTCAGCATCTGCTTCAATGTCTGATTAAAACGTTCCACCAAACCATCCGATTGCGGGTGATAAACGGAGGTCCGAATGGATCGAATTTGTAATCATTTATACAGTTCCTTTAAACACTGTGACATAAAATTAGTTCTGTGATCAGTCAGAATTTCTTTGGGGATCCCTACTCTTGCTATGATCTGCACTTTTGCAATCGTCAATGCACTAGTGGACCTCAATGGTACTGCCTCTGGATATCTGGTCACGTAGTCCACCACTACTAAAATATGCATATATCCAGTGTCAGACTGGCTCAATGGGCCCACTATGTCCATTGCAATGCATTCAAAGGGGATATTGATCAGGGGCAGTGGAACCAATGGGGCCGGGCGAACCCGCCCCGGCACTACTTGTTGGCACTCTCTACAGGTCGCCACATACCTATTCACCTCACTGTACACTCCCGCCCAGTAAAATCGAGCCAATATTCGTTCCTGAGTCTTTTTGCTACCTAAGTGGCCCGAACAAGGGACGTCATGAGCCAACCGCATGATCTCATGTCGAAAAGACTGAGGAACGAGTAACTGTGTTACAGTCTGCCCTGTGCTCGGGGCTCGGGATACTCTATACAGCAAATGCCCAAGCACAATGTGGTGAGGGTATGTGAGCGGCCAATTGCCATCTACTTCCTTCCCCTCGATAGACCGAACCTGCCCTCAGAGGTTAGCCAGCGTACGATCATTTTTTTGCTCGTACGCTAGATCAACATCTCGGTCCCAGACATTCGGTATATCGAGCGGGGATATAGTAGCCTCAGCACTAGGGGTCTCAGTAACCCGGCCCGATCGGTCACACTGGATTCCAATCCCCTTTCCCTGGCGTTTATCAGACTTGGAGGAGTCTCCTACCAAACCCCAACCTCATTTCATTGATGCGCCCTCCCATTTTTCCACCCTTCTCTCTCATTTAGTTTTTTTTGGGCGGAACCGAGAGGGGAATAGATCAGCATGCAGCGGAAAAATATCCCCAATAGTTTCTCCCGCTGCTCCTATGGTCTTACCGGAGACTGGCTCTACCTTTTGGTTTATAATTGTTTTGAAACATGGCCAGTCTCGACCTAAAATAACAGGGTATGGCAACCTTTATGTCACCGCCACAATTACACGGCGGGTGTGACTACCAATTGTCACATCTAATTTAGTGAGGGGGTAGTCCTTGTTATCTCCATGGATACAGGCGATGACCACTAACCCACGTGACCACCAAGGTACCCCTTCTAAGAGAGTTTCCGAAATCAAGGTCTGACCACACCCAGAGTCCACTAATGCGTGGGTGCTCACATTACCAACCCGCACATCAACAATACAAGGTCCCTCCCAATCATTACCCCTGGACTTACCTGTCGCCAGTACCAAATAATGCGAAGCCGCACCACACTCCATTGCTGAGGGGCAATTCCGGGCAAAGTGGCCGACCCCATGGCACCGTAACATTCCAAAGGAAAAGGCGCCACGAGCCTGATTGTCCCGCTGCCGACCTGGCAGCGGGGAGGGGGCCCCTGTTCTACCCCAGCTGGGGGTTGACCTCGGCCTCCAGTGTTGTGGAGCGAGGCCACCCATTGGGAAACAAGAGGGTGCTGGTCCAGACGTGAAGGGTGTGCGTGGGTGAAGGGGCCCCGGCCTTGGGCCCTCCATCCTGGGTCTGATGAAGGTCGCCGTTGGGATGTATCGGGGTGGGCAGCGGTGTGGGCATAGAGTCCTCGTACCCCTCGGCCAACCTGACCGCTGCGTCCAGCGTAGTGGGCCGGTGCCGGCTGACCCAATTACTGGCCTCTGGCCCCAGCAATTGTATAAATTGTTCAATGGTGACAATCTCAGTCACATCCTCTGCTGTGCGTTCACCAGGGCAGAGCCACCGGGTCACCTGGTCCACCAACTGCTGGGCCATTACTCGGGGTTGGACTCCTTCGGGGCGTTGGTACTCCCGGAACCGGCGGCAGTGTGTCTCCTCCGTGATGTCCAGTCGCTGAAGGATGGCTTTTTTTACCAGATCATACTCCATGGCTTGTTCATGGGTTAAAGCGTGGTAGGCTGATTGGGTCCCACCACTCCCGAGGCCATATGGCTGCTGTCGCCTGCCTTTCAAAGGATGTTAAATAGGCCTCGGGATCATCCTCCAGCGACATCTTCAACACTTTAGGTTACGGAGGCGCCACTGCTAGTTCGGCCACCGGTTCCCTCCTCTGGTTGGCCGCGAGGAACACGGCATTCATCCTTCCATCACCGCTGCCAAGGTCTCTTCATGCCTCCGTGCCTGAGCCTCCATCATAGTGTTCAGTGCTGCAGGGTCCATTATAAAATCCCACTACTGACACCACTTGTGAACAGGATGTGAGTGGTGCAAATATAAGGCAATGTCCAGACAAGAGTTCTCTCAAAACGTCTGTGTTTTATTTCAATAAATGCCAAAAATAATAATAATAAACCACCCCTTTACCAGCGATGGTATCGGGGGGAACACGGCAGGTTTACAGTCCTGAACAACAAAATAATAACACTCCTAAACCACAATCCTCCGTGCACAAAACTTTCTCCGGGGTCGTGGTGAGTGCTGGTGCTGTGCTGTGTTGTGCTGTGAGGAACGTGCTCCGGGTCTAGTGCTGGCTCCGCGGCTGCAGCTCCCGACTCTCACTCCTCCTCTGATAACGACAAAACAAAACAATAACAAACACACAGGCTCCGGCTGGATATCGTCATCAGCGCAAGGGGCCGTACTAACGTAGCTGCTTCCCCTTTGTACCCAGAACCTCCTCCTTGCAAGCAACCCATTGCCATGGTTTCTCCAATAGGGGCCCGCCCCGCAGCTGATTGCAATGGAATCCTTCCAGGTGCATGCAACTACGCGCTCCTCCTAATATGGTCACCTTCCGGTCACCTACCGTCAAGGCAGTCCATCTAAGAGGAAGCATACAATCAACCTTACCCAGCGCCTTTTTTGGTCGGGAGGGAGATTTACAGTTCGAATTCTTTCTCTCTCTGTCACAAGATTACATTCCAAAGTATTGTAATCTGTTGGAATAAATATTTTAGTAACACTGCTGTAGTATGTTAAGCTTTAGGCTTGTTACGTGTCTATCTATCTATCTATCTATCTATCTATCTATCTATCTATCTATCTATCTATCTATCTATCTATCTATCTATATTCTCTTCTGACGCGTCCAAGACATAATTACCCCTCACATTCAATTGTTGTGCACAGCTTTTACTTAACAGCAATGATATTAAAGGAAGAGATATTTACTCGAAAGATTATATTTTGTGTGCCAGTGGCTGCTGATTGGAAACAGGTGCAGAGGTGATGCAGTGCAGAAATAATCACACACCAGGAAACTGTAATCCGTTTGGAAAAGGGGGTCTTTTATTTATAACTCCCAGTCTGGCGACCAAACAATAAACCTCTGGCAATACACACCAATGTGTAAAGCACGGAAGAAACAATAATACATGGATTGCAGTCCAAATAATAAATACATGTTATCCGCCCCACAATAAAATTTATTTTTTTATTTTTAACTTGGTCTACTTAGTAGCCTAGACAATTAACACAATAGATCATGGTCCTATACAGATACTCAGAATGAGCTGGAGGGGTTAGTGGCAGTCTATTACCCCCAACATGGTGGGAAAACCAGAAATGTCATAGAAATTTGTTTTTAAGGCTTGTAAGTACACCCTGACTTCAGTGAAAATTAGGTACTTGGGTGTTCGTCTCAAAAATGCATTGAGCACAAATGGCAACATACGAGAAAAAGCGGACTGGGAAATGCCAGCAACAATTGCGACTGTTTAAAACATGCTTCCAAAAGTTCTAAACAAATTGATGGAATTATAAATGTCGCAATTGCCCACTGATTTAGTACATCTCATTACAATATTTTTTATCTCTAATTTGCACTGTTTCTCCACCCTGTTTTGTGAATTTCTACAGGAACGCTCAGAATTACACATTCATTTAAGGCTAAAGCGCAAATAAGAACTGCGGCTGCCAAGCATTTGTTAAAATGATGCTAACAGCGTTGCATTTGTTTAATACATTTGACGCTACACTTCCGACAGGTTTGCATGTGGTTTGCAACGATTGCGACAGACGCAACACTTTAGTACATCTACCTCTTAGTCTGATATGTGATTTGCCATTCATGATCAGTAAATACAAATTAGGCTTCATAAATTTAATCATTTAAAACCCACTGATAAATACATGAAAAAGGGAATGAATACATAGAATCTCTTTGTGAGACATGTTGAACTTGATTGATTACCATTCTAAGTGCAGTTTGGTTTGCTGCTGTGCTGTGGGGTTAGCACATTGAATTATAGGACACAATCTGAAACATTAGGTTTGCTTTGCCAAGCTGATGCTGTTGTTTCAGCTTTAAATTTAAAGCATGTTTCCTTTTATCCAAATGGGTCATTTGTTAATGCTTCGGTAGAATGATGACAGACTGGTTGGTTTTTATTCATCACCGGAAGCCATTTGTACAGATCACAAGAATTTATAAAAAACCTCTGTCATGTTCATGTGGTTGCTTGTATTTTGTACGAGTCAATATCAGATTTGAATGTACTTGGCATTAACTTCAGAGGATTCTTGAATTTGTTGTACTTTTCTGTACATGTATTATTTAAACCAATTGTGATAAATCTGTTTTAAATATTACAACTATCTCCTAGGCACTAATTATTTTGGTATCTTTGGCAGCAGTGTGGAGTAGTGGTTAGGGCTCAGAACTCTTGACCGGAGGGTCGTGGGTTCAATCCCAGGAGGGGGACACTGCTGTTGTTCCCTTGAGCAAGGTACTTTACCTAGATTGCTCCAGTAAAAACCCAACTGTATAAATAGGTAATTGTATGTGAAATAATGTATAATGTGATATCTTGTACAAATTGTAAGTCGCCCTGGATAAGGGTGTCTGCTAAGAAATAAATAATAATAAATACTATCTTGCCAGTCACTCAGAGTGAAACTTGTGATTCAAGTTAAGCTATATTCCATTGGCACTGCCACGACTAGGAGATACAAGGCATTGGGGGTTACTCTACCTCCATTTTCTTTTTAAAACCTTTTTTTGTTTATGAAAAGGGAGTACAATCGATTGAAAGACTAGAACATCCTGCCCCTCTCTCCATAAGAACAAGCCTGTACTTTGCAGACTGGTGCTGAAATCTGGAAAAGATTATGGCTGAAATCTTACGCTGGTTTACACAACAAAAAAAGTTTAATTGGAGATTTCTGGATGCTACCTACACTCATCACATTGGAATTGGCATCCACACTCCAATTTCTTCTATCATTGTTTCCCAATATCTTTGCATAAAGTGCTATTTCCACATCTGTTTGTTTTTATTTTATTTTATTTTAAAAAAATATAATAAATCACAGTGATAATTAAACTTCAAGTGTACCAGTCATTATTTTCTTTTAATAACTTTTCTGAGATACATAATTTTTAACTTGGTACATCAAATGAGAACAAATTCACATTTTGTGTATGAAATATGAGATTAAAGCCTTAGCTTATGTTCACGAAACTTCAGTAGTTTGGCTGGAGGACGACTGCGTGCCACTCCTATCTTCACCGTCATGGCAGGTTACCTGTTACTCCCACCTCCATCACCTGGGGGAGAAGTGGACTCCAGCTGCCACTTGCTTGGCTGGGGGCTCCCCTCCCACTGTCACTTCCCCAGGGTCTGCTTTATTTTCTCCTCCTGCAAATAAAACACATCGGGAGGGAAGTTTTCCAGGGCTTGTCATGCATACAGCATACTTTAATTTCTTACCACTTACAACAATATCCCCATCCCCAAAACACCTCTGTAGGTCTTCGTTATGTTAAACTACATTCTCACCTGCAAATAAACACAGCAGGAGGGCTGTTTTACAGAGCTTTTCATATGTACAGCACAGGACATTATATAGCTTTGGGGTTGTAATGAAAACCAGACCTGGAATTTAGAACAATAGGCTGGTAACTATTAATACAGCATTAAACTATGCTGCCTACAACTAATGCCCTGTACTGTTTGCCTACAGATTAGTATTCAGGTATTTAACTTAAAATAACCTTGCTACACATGCTTTGACTTCACTTAACTATTTTGCAAATAAGCTAAATACTATTTAGACACTATTGACTCCTAACAAGTGGGAGCTTAAAGCTCACTAAGCTTTGTTTAAATTAACAATAGTTCTAGTTGTTCAGAGAGATGGGAGAACTGAAAAACAGTGTTGTTGCTAAATGTACAAAACATTTTTTTTTCATTATTCAATATGTATAAAAAAGAAATACCTGTGTCTTGACACATTCCCTCTAAGACGCCTGCAGCTCCAAAAAACGGCAACTAGGCTGCTGATATCCCAGGTAAGTTCTCAGTCTCAGATACTGGTACAATAAAAACAGATGTTGGTGGAACTGACTGTAGCTGTGCCTGGAGGGTTTGGATTACCGTAATGTTCTGTTTTCAGGACTTTGCTCTTGGTTTAGAAGGCTTTCTCTCGCCTTGTCCATCTTCACCATGGAACTGCTCACTCCATATCCCTGCTCATACTTTGAGATCTCAGGATGTTGGTCACCTTGTAATGACCCTCACAAATTCTATATCAGGGTATTAGGCATGCAAATTCCAAGAATATTTTAAAATCTAGGTGTAATCAGCAATTCATGTGTCGAACGCTAAGCCAGTTAAAGTCAGTGCAGAGATTGTTGTGCAACACAGATTTATGTTTTCTCTAAAACAAACTTAATTTATTGTTCAAGCATCACAAAAAAGCTTTCAAAGGTAAACAAGATTTTTATTTGCTATATTATACAAATCTCTGGAAACAACCCAAAAAAGTCACCAGAAAGAAAAGTATGTATTTTCTTTGAAACTAAGTAATTTATGTGAGGGATTATCTTTAACTATGATGAGCTGGTTAAAATGGACCCAAGGGACATATGTAATATATTATATTCTATATTCAAGTTCTACCTTTTTATGTACACTTGAAACTACCATTGTTACCATAAAATAAATGCATATCTGTATTTCTACGTAGGATTTGTACTGTGCTGTTGGTGGCCATGTTACAAAACCCTACGGTGCTTGTTTCTCAGTTTCAATTCATTACATGAAAGTAGCTGTTATCTACTTCATGTTAATATTGGACTCTGCTTTCACCAAGATACAATGAGATAGTAGTGGTGGGGACCAACCAAGACGTAGCTTTGCTTTTCATCCGCCAGGTAATATGGATTTCCTATTGACCCAGAGTTTATGGATGAAGTATAATGCTGGCTCCAGAGATCACTGGTGCATCAGCACACACAATTGTGGTGATGCTGGCTCCAGGGATCAATCAAAGTGTGGCCTCTCTAGCACCTCAGTATGGCAACCGTCTGGAATAGGCTGAGTATTCACAGTTAACAGCATTATTATTATTTTTTAATACCATAGAAAACACATCCAAGGGCAGTCTGAGCTGTGGCAGTCTAAAGGCCACACATCCAAGGGCAGTCTGAGCTGTGGCAGTCTAAGGGCCACACATCCAAGGGCACTGAGGGGCGAGGGTGGAGAAGGAGCGGGTTCTGGAGGCAGGGGAGCGTAAAGGAGGTAGAGCCAGTCTTCTAGTGCAGGCGGAGCGGAAAGGTTGAGTGGGGGCGTAGGGAGAGATGAGGGTCTGGAGGTAGCTGGGTGCAGTCTGGTCAAGGCATCTGTAGGCTAGTACAAGAGTCTTGAACTGGATGCGAGCGGTGATCGGGAGCCAGTGGAGTGAGCGGAGTAGTGGAGTTGCATGGGAGAAGCGAGGCAGAGAGAACACTAGGCGAGCAGCGGAGTTCTGGATGAGCTGGAGCGGATGGGTGGCGGACGCAGGGAGGCCAGCCAGGAGGGAGTTGCAGTAGTCTAGGCGGGAGAGTACCAAGGCCTGGACCAGGAGCTGGGTGCCGTAGTTGGTGAGGAAGGGTCGGATTCTTCGGATGATGCTCAGGAAGAATCGGCAAGTGCGTGCCAGTGGAGTGCTGGGAATAAGAGAGGCAGGGGTCCAGGGTGACTCTGAGGTTCTTAGAGGAGGATGAGGGAGAGAGTGTGGTAGATTCCAGAGGAACAGAGATAGAGAGATCAGAGGAGGGGGAGGAGAAGGAGGGAAAGAAAAGGAGGTCAGATTTAGAGAGGTTGAGTTTGAGATGATTCGAGTGCATCCAGCAGGAGATAGCAGACAGACAGGTAGAGATACGGGAGGGGGTGGTGGAGTCAGAGGTGGGGAAGGAGAGGAAAATCTGAGCATCATCAGCATAGAAATGGTATGAGAAACAATAGGATGTGATGAGGGGGCCCAGGGAGCGGGTGTAGAGAGTGAACAGGAGAGGACCCAAGACTGACCCTTGGGGGACTTCTGTTGAGAGAGGGCGAGGTGTGGAGGTTGCTCCACGCCAGGTTACCTGGTAAGTGCGGTTGGAGAGGTAGGAGGAGAACAAGGCCAGAGCAGTGCCAGAGATTCCCAGGTCAGCGAGAGAGGATAGTAGAATAGAGTGATCGACAGTGTCAAAGGCAGCAGAGAGGTCGAGGAGAATTAGGACAGAGGAGAGAGAGGCAGCTCGGGCAGAGTTTAGTGAGTTGGTGACAGACAGGAGGGCGGTTTCAGTGGAGTGAGCAGAGCGGAAGCCAGATTGGAGAGGGTCGAGCAGAGAGTGGTTGGACAGGAAGGTTTTTCACTCCATCTTATTCGTATGATTCTGTATGACACACACATCCACAATGTTTAGAATTCACATCCTAGCCCTGTATTTAATGTAATATGCCTGTAGTTAATTTATTTGCATTGTTTTTTTTACTGTTTGTATTTAATGTCATATGCCCTGTATTTCTTACTATCTTGTTAAGCGCTTTGTGATGGTGGTCCACTGTGAAAGGTGCTATATAAAATAAAGACTGATTGAAAAGATTGATTTATTATTATTATTATTATTATTATTATTATTATTATTATTATTATTATTATTATTATTATTATTATTATTATTATTATTATTTTAGTAAAACCCTGGAGGCCAAAGCATATGGCCTATTGCTCTATTGGTGTTGGTGCTGATTGCATGACGCAGTATGAATAAAGAAGAACAAAAAAAGGATATTAGAATTTCTTCCTGTTGTATTCATCCTGTACATTCACAGACAAGTCTATCTTATTTGGCCTGGGGTAAAAACATGTTGGCATGAAAAAACATAGCACAACACTAGGCTGATCTGCTAAACTAACCAAAATAACTCACAGAAAACATTAAGCTTGAGACTTAACTCTGATTTGCACAGGGCTAAAAATCACAACATACACTCCGCCTCTGAGTGCCACTAAAGCACAGGGCATCAAGTTAACTACACAGAGACTTTTCTTTCATTAGATTTTTGTCTGGGAAATCAATGATTCAGTATGTGGTTAACAGCTATCTTGTGTTTGTTTAGTACATTTAGGGTGCATGTCCTCGCCTAACAAGCAGCAAGCCATGGCATCCCCATCTCCTCAAACCGCTGACAGGATGTCTGTTTGCTTTCCACTGGTGTTTTTAAATTACTTATAATATTTTTTTTTACATGCTAAAATTTAGTACAAAAGGTTGCCTTTTGTACAGTATTAAAAACAATAGTTTATTTTTCCTTTGTGTCATTAATGCACCAGTTGTTCTGGATGTTTCACAGAACTGTACTTCTTTTCACATCAACTCTGGATACAAACTATATATTCCAATGGGGCTTGGGACTGCGCTTACTCACACATTTTAAATTAAGGCAAAACCAGAAACTTTTATTGTCTATACATCCGCAGTGTAATAAAGTCCCAAATTAATTTAATTTATCGTTTGCTTATTAAAAATAAATAGCACATGTCTGTTTATTGTGAATTTCTGCATCGAAGGTGGTATCTCACTAGAAACTAGAGGACTGAACATACGCTGATGATGGGCGGAGTTTCAAATGACACAGAGGAAGTAAGGGGAGCAGCTGCCATGGATGCTGAAGCTGTATCTTCAGGTGAATTTGTGTCCTCGTTATATGCGAGGCACACATATTCAAGTCCGTTTTCATCATTTCGGATCTCAAAAGATGTTTTTGTTAGTTGTCAGATCAAACCAGACTTTACGCACCAATCTGAGCGGTGTGTCAGGGGACAGTGCCTCAGCTTCCCGCAGACGCTTCAGATCCAGGCTAGTAATTCGGGGGTTGTTGTCTGGCCTTGTCTTTACCTGCTTTACTAAAAGTTTTCATGACTAACAGGAATATGTTCTTCTTGGTTTCAAACTCGCTGTCAGCAGAGATGTTAAAATTTCTACTGTTAAAATATCTATTTAGTCCAGAATACTAGTCCCCAGTTGAACTTCTTGCACTTCCTGCATAAAATCCCCTTAAGCTGTTGATTTTTTTTTTTTTACTTATTTCCATAAAATGAATGTCCATATTTTTTTTCTTTAAACCAGTCTTTAAGTACATTAACAGTCCATGCTGTAGTTTTTAAAGTGTTTTTTCAATCTTTGTTTTCTTCTGATTTCATTTCTGACAGTTGCTGGTGCACTTTTTTTTATTTTTATTTGTCAGGTGTTTCAACCTTGACCCCCACCGCTTTTACAGTTGTGCCTATTTGCTTGGTGCGGCCAAGGTTGCCCCAATTCTTTCTTCTAACTTAGCTTGTGTTTTTGATACAAATCAGTAGAAACAATTGGGGCAACCTTGGCCCCCATCGGCTTTACAGTTGTGCCTATTTGCTTTGTGCTGGGCAAGGTTGCCCCAATGGTTTCTTGAAACTTGGCTTGTGTTTTTGATATCTCCACTTTAAATGGCTGGGCACTTTTGATAACTTGGCATTACAGGAATAGCAAAATTGTTCAACCTATATTGAGGTGATGTACTGCCGTTTGGATAGGGTAAATATAAATAGTAGCCTAGTCTGTTGAAAGGGTTAAAATGTGAATCTGTGTAGCGTAGCAGTTATGTAGTTGGAGTGAAAGAATGACTAGTTAGGGATCAAATCCTGCCTTGATATATATATATATATATATATATATATATATATATATATATAGTGCCTTGCATAAGTGTTCACCCCCCTTGGACTTTTCCACATTTTGTAGTGTTACAACCTGGAATTAAAATGGATTTAATTGGGATTTTTACCATTTGATTTACACAACATACTTAACACTTTGAAGATGCAAAATATTTTTATTGTGACACAAAAGTTAATTAAACAAAAAAAGACATTTGTTGGTTGCATAAGTATTCACCCCCTGAGTCAATACTTGGTAGAAGCACCTTTGGCAGCAATTACAGCTGTGAGTCTTTTGGGTAAGTCTCTACCAGCTTTGCACATCTGGATCCTGCAATTTTTGCCCATTCTTCTTGGCAAAATTGCTCAAACTCTGTCAAGTTGGATGGGAACCGTTGGTGAACAGCAATTTTCAAGTCTTGCCACAGATTCTCAATCGGATTGAGGTCTGGGCTTTGACTGGGCCATTCTAAGACATTCAGGTTCTTGTTTTTAAACCACTCCAGTGTAGCTTTGGCTGTGTGTTTAGGGTCATTGTCCTGCTGGAAGGTGAACCTCCGCCCCAGTCCCAGGTCTCTTGCAGACTGAAACAGGTTTTCCACTAGAATTTCCCTGTATTTGGCTCCATCCATCTTGCCCTCAATCCTGACCAGTTTCCCAGTCCCTGCCGATGAAAAGCATCACCATAACATGATGCTGCCACCACCATGCTTCACCGTGGGATGGTGTTCTCAGGGTGATGAGCAGTGTTGGCTTTGCGCCACACATAGCGTTTTGCTAAGGCGAAAAGTTCAATTTTGGTCTCATCAGACCAGAGAACCTTTTCCACATGTTTGCTGTGTCTCCCACATGCCTTTTGGCAAAATCCAAACAGGATTTGATATGGGTTTTTTCAGCAATGGCTTTCTTCTCGCCACTCTTCCATAAAGCCCAGCTTTGTGGAGCGTCCAGGTTATAGTTGTCCCATGGACGGTTTCTCCCATCTCAGCTGTGGATCTCTCCAGCTCCTTCAGAGGTACCATTGGCCTCTTGGTTGCTTCTCTGACTAATGCCCTCCTTACCTGGTCACTGAGTTTTGGTGGACGGCCTTCTCTAGGCAGAGTCGCGGTTGTGCCATATTCTTTCCATTTTTTAATAATGGATTTAACGGTGCTCCGGGGGATGTTCAAAGTTTGGGATATTTTTTTATAACCCAACCCTGATTGGTGCTTCTCCAGAACTTCATCCCGGACTTGTTTTGATAGCTCCTTGGTCTTCATGATGTTGTTTGTTTAGATATGCTCTATAACAAACTTTGGGGCCTTCCAGAAACAGGTGTATTTAACCTAGATCATGTGACACTTTAATTGCACACAGGTGGACTCCATTCAACTAATTATGTGACTTCTGAAGGCAATTGGTTGCACCAGAGCTTATTTAGGGGTGTCACAGCAAAGGGGGTGAATACTTATACAATCAAGACTTTTTTTATTTAAGAGTTTTTTATTTGTAAATAATTTTGAAAAATATGTAGATTTTTTCCCCACTTCGACATTATGGATTATTTTGTGTAGATCAGTGACAAAAAATCCTAATTAAATCCATTTTAATTCCAGGTTGTAACACTACAAAATGTGGAAAAGTCCAAGAGGGGCGAATACTTATGCAAGGCACTGTATATATATATATATATATATATATATATATATATATATATATATATATATATATATATATATATATACGTTAAAGCTATGTGTGCAAAAGTTTGTATGTTCAATCAATGAAAGTGTCATTCATATCAACTGCATTTTGTTCACGATAAAAATGTGTTTGTTACACATAAATAAAATATTATTATTTTTTTAAAGTTTGCAATATAAACCCTGTGTGGGAATCGAACCCAAGACATGCTTCTCATGCAACCTGCAGTGCAGACCCTGTAGAATTCACACCACAGTTTGTACTTCCATTTAGCAGTAAAGTTACAGTTTTTAGCAAGTAATGAGATGAACAAGATTTTGTAAATAATGATTATGTATTATCCCGATTGTATTGAAACTTTTCATCTGATTTTGCAAACTATCATAATAAGCTTGATCTGTTCATTTAGTATATTGTAACTTTTTCATGTTTAAGAAGTAGTACTCAGGGTAGGGTTGCCACCTTTTCCAAAGACCAAACCCAGACATATTCTCAGTCAACCTTGTTCTATCAAAACTTCAGTATACTGTAATACAGTTTAACACAAATAAGCGGGTTGGTGATTCCCAGGCCTTTACCGTTAACAGAATGCATTATGCTACATTTATTATTTTACTGAACTAATATGAAATCACGGAAACATCATAATTTATAACGTATTTAAAAGTACAATAATTGCAAACAGCATCCATCTACCTGTAATTTTAGGCAACTTGAAAACTCAACAGAAATCCTTATGCACGTACCTTAGTATGGAGGGTGATCAGTGTCAAAATTACGATGCACTTCCGCAATGGTATTCTGCTTGCTGATCATGATTATGATCATGGTATTCTGCTTGTTGATCATGATCATGGTATTCTGCTTGCTGATCATGATTATGATCATGGTATTCTGCTTGCTGATCATGATCATGATTATGATCATGGTATTCTGCTTGCTGATCATGATTATGATCATGGTATTCTGCTTGCTGATTATGATCATGCACATGGTATTCTGCTTGCTGATCATGATCATGATTATGATCATGGTATTCTGCTTGCTGATTATGATCATGCACATGGTATTCTGCTTGCTGATCATGATCATGATTATGATCATGGTATTCTGCTTGCTGATTATGATTATGCACATGGTATTCTGCACTGGTATTCTGCTTGCGGATCATTAACATGAAGACCGTATTCGTTTACCAGGGTTGCCATGGAAACTGTGGACCCACAATTCTCCTGGTGCATCGCTCACGTTACAGATGGCGGATAGACCTGAATTAAGGCAAGTTCGAGTTTTTTTTTTTTTGAGTTTTCTTTTTATATTCGTTTGTTATTGTATAAAAATTAATACTCGATCACATGTGCTCATAACATAGATAACCATCTTTTAATGATTTGAGAGAGTATAGTGACCACATTTGTCACTGTTTTTTTGTTTTTGTTTTCTAGTATACAGTGTATGTAACTATAAAACGGTGGTGGGTGGGTATTGGTACCTGTATAAGTACAAGTATTTAATTTATTTTTTGTTTTGTTTTTGTCAAATTTGTCAGTGTAAGGGATTTTTCACCATCGACTTTTTTATTATTATCATTTTGTGGTATCAGTTATATACGTATTTTCGAGATTTGTATCTGTATTCTTGTCTTTCCAAACAGGTTTGAATAGCATTTTTACCTATTACATGGTGGTGGTAATAATCATTCATAAATAAAGTAGTTAAGCAAAAACCAAATATTTTGTGATTTGTTTGTAATTTTTTTTTTTTTAAAGCCATGTAAAACTTGTTTTCATTTGTACATTTGCAGTAGTTTGATTTCATTTAATAGCTATAATATGGTTAGGGCTAATTCATTTAAGCAACAGTATTCTTAAAAGTTAGCTATGGACCAGTTCAAACCCAAGATACCAGTGGAGGACTGCAATTTTAGGAATATAATTGTTAATTTTCCAAAACCGGGCCAAATGTGTATCGTATGGCTTTAAGCCGGTTGCCGCATTTGGGCCAATACATATTGTCCCGTGGTGGAAAAAGACACCGGACCGATACCGGCACCCGAACCTGGGCCAGTTTGGCAGCCGGAACTGGGCCAGTGTTGGGCCAAAATAGTTCGGTTGTCTGGGTACTGGCTCTTTGAGCTAATATACATATATATATATATACAGTACTGTGCAAAAGTTTTAGGCAGGTGTGAAAAAATGCTGTAAAGTAAGAATGCTTTCAAAAATAGACATGTTAATAGATTATATTGATCAATTAACTAAATACAAAGTGAGTGAACAGAAGAAAAATCTAAATCAAATCCATATTTGGTGTGACCACCCTTTGCCTTCAAAACAGCATCAATTCTTCTAGGTACACTTGCACAAAGTCAGGGATTTTGTAGGCATATAGTCAGGTGTATGATTAAACAATTATACCAAACAGGTGCTAATGATCATCAATTCAATATGTAGGTTGAAACACAATCATTAACTGAAACAGAAACAGCTGTGTAGGAGGAATAAAACTGGGTGAGGAACAGCCAAACTCAGCTAACAAGGTGAGGTTGCTGAAGACAGTTTACTGTCAAAACTCATACACCATGGCAAGACTGAGCACAGCAACAAGACACAAGGTAGTTATACTGTATCAGCAAGGTCTCTCCCAGGCAGAAATTTCAAGGCAGACAGGGGTTTCCAGATGGTGGTCGGCCAAGGAAACTTACTGCAGCAGATGAAAGACACATCATGCTTACTTCCTTTCGTAATCGGAAGATGTCCAGCAGTGCCATCAGCTCAGAATTGGCAGAAAACAGTGGGACCCTGGTACACCTATCTACTGTCCGGAGAAGTCTGGTCAGAAGTAGCCTTCATGGAAGACTTGCGGCCAAAAAGCCATACCTCCAACGTGGAAACAAGGCCAAGTGACTCAACTATGCACGAAAACACAGGAACTGGGGGTGCAGAAAAATGGCAGCAGGTGCTCTGGACTGAAGAGTCAAAATTTGAAATATTTGGCTGTAGCAGAAGGCAGTTTGTTCGCCGAAGGGCTGGAAAGCGTACCGAATGAGTGTCTGCAGGCAACAGTGAAGCATGGTGGAGGTTCCTTGCAAGTTTGGGGCTGCATTTCTGCAAATGGAGTTGGGGATTTGGTCAGAATTAATGGTCTCCTCAATGCTGAGAAGTACAGGCAGATACTTATCTATCATGCAATACCATCAGGGAGGCATCTGATTGGCCCCAAATTTATTCTGCAGCATGACAACGACCCCAAACATACAGCGAAAGTCATTAAGAACTATCTTCAGCGTAAAGAAGAACAAGGAGTCCTGGAAGTGATGGTATGGCCCCACAGAGCCCTGATCTCAACATCATCGAGTCTGTCTGGGATTACATGAAGAGAGAGAAACAACTGAGGCTGCCTAAATCCACAGAAGAACTGTGGTTAGTTCTCCAAGATGTTTGGGCCAACCTACCTGCCGAGTTCCTTCAAAAACTGTGTGCAAGTGTACCTAGAAGAATTGATGCTTGATGCTGTTTTGAAGGCAAAGGGTGGTCACACCAAATATGGATTTGATTTAGATTTTCTTCTGTTCACTTACTTTGCATTTAGTTAATTGATAAATATAATCTATTAACATGTCTATTTTTGAAAGCACTCTTACTTTACAGCATTTTTCACACCTGCCTAAAACTTTTGCACAGTACTGTATATATATATATATATATATATATATATATATATATATATATATATATATATATATATATATATATATATATATATATACAGCTCTGGAAAAATTAAGAGACCACTGCAAAATTATCAGTTTCTCTGGTTTTACTATTTATAGGTATGTGTTTGGGTAAAATGAACATTTTTGTTTTATTCTATAAACTACTGACAACATTTCTCCCAAATTCCAAATAAAAATATTGTCATTTAGAGCATTTATTTGCAGAAAATGACAACTGGTCAAAATAACAAAAAGATGCAGTGTTGTCAGACCTCGAATAATGCAAAGAAAATAAGTTCATATTCATTTTAAACAACACAATACTAATGTTTTAACTTAGGAAGAGTTCAGAAATCAATATTTGGTGGAATAACCCTGATTTTCAAGCACAGCTTTCATGTGTCTTGGCATGCTCTCCACCAGTCTTTCACATTGATGTTGGGTGACTTTATGCCACTCCTGGCGCAAAAATTCAAGCAGCTTCGGCTTTGTTTGATGGCTTGTGACCATCCATCTTCCTCTTGATCACATTCCAGAGGTTTTCAATGGGGTTCAGGTCTGGAGATTGGGCTGGCCATGACAGGGTCTTGATCTGGTGGTCCTCCATCCACACCTTGATTGACCTGGCTGTGTGGCATGGAGCATTGTCCTGCTGGAAAAACCAATCTTCAGAGTTGGGGAACATTGTCAGAGCAGAAGGAAGCAAGTTTTCTTCCAGGACAACCTTGTACTTGGCTTGATTCATGCGTCCTTCACAAAGACAAAGCTGCCCGATTCCAGCCTTGCTGAAGCACCCCCAGATGAGTCCAATTTTCAGCTTTGCCCAACACCTGGTCGTCTAATGGTTAGACGGAGACCTGGAGAGGCCTACAAGCCACAGTGTCTCGCACCCACTGTGAAATGTGGTGGAGGATCGGTGATGATCTGGGGGTGCTTCAGCAAGGCTGGAATCGGGCAGCTTTGGCATGAATCAAGCCAAGTACAAGGTTGTCCTGGAAGAAAACTTGCTTCCTTCTGCTCTGACAATGTTCCCCAACTCTGAGGATTGGTTTTCCAGCAGGACAATGCTCCATGCCACACAGCCAGGTCAATCAAGGTGTGGATGGAGGACCACCAGATCAAGACCCTGTCATGGCCAGCCCAATCTCCAGACCTGAACCCCATTGAAAACCTCTGGAATGTGATCAAGAGGAAGATGGATGGTCACAAGCCATCAAACAAAGCCGAGCTGCTTGAATTTTTGTGCCAGGAGTGGCATAAAGTCACCCAACATCAATGTGAAAGACTGGTGGAGAGCATGCCAAGACGCATGAAAGCTGTGCTTGAAAATCAGGGTTATTCCACCAAATATTGATTTTTGAACTCTTCCTAAGTTAAAACATTAGTATTGTGTTGTTTAAAATGAATATGAACTTATTTTCTTTGCATTATTCGAGGTCTGACAACACTGCATCTTTTTGTTATTTTGACCAGTTGTCATTTTCTGCAAATAAATGCTCTAAATGACAATATTTTTATTTGGAATTTGGGAGAAATGTTGTCAGTAGTTTATAGAATAAAACAAAAATGTTCATTTTACCCAAACACATACCTATAAATAGTAAAACCAGAGAAACTGATAATTTTGCAGTGGTCTCTTAATTTTTTCCAGAGTTGTATATATATATATATATATATATATATATATATATATATATATATATATATATATATATATATATTAGGGCACTTAAACGGACATTAGGTCATCGAGACTTGTTAATTCCTGCCACACGGACACAGATGCCAATTCCCGGACTATCCGGTCAAACCCGGACAGGTGGCAACCCTAACTCAGGGAGACGGTGTTGAATTCTCAAATGCTCTGCAACCCCCGTAAACAACAGCACACATTCTCCCCATTCACTAACGGCGTGACTCGTCCCAATCCACTTACAATACATGTAACATATATAAAAGACAGACAAGACAAACTGAACAGACAACAAGTCCTGCAACAAAGCAATTGTCCAGGTCATTACAATATATATTTTAATTTGAAAGTAAAAATATATGAAAGCATGATGACTTTTATGTACCAAAATCTTTACTAATATACAATTGAACAAGAACTGTTGAATATTTATTTTTGTTTCATACAGTATTAAATGTCAGTGTTTATATGAAAGTGAAAAATAAATAAATAAATACATAAATGTCTATGTATTAATTTATTTATTCATTTATTTCAATATTTATATGAATGTATTTATTTATGTTTTACTTTTACATAGCATAGCTAATTCTCTGAAATTAATGTTCCTTTTTGTCCAATGGGGATCACAAATAGTGTTACTCTCATCAACCAGTATCGAGAGAGGAAAGCGTACTTCCTTGTGCCAATAGAGGCCACAATGAGCGTTAAACTGACAGAAAACCAAAAATGTTCAGAGCTCAAGCTCAGAATCTCAGAATGAGCATGATGAAGATGAATGGTGGCTCGAAAAATCGCAAAAATACAAGTCCGGAGAATTCTCAGCTGGCTGACTTCATCTTTCAAAATACTGCATGTCTTAACTACTTGTGTAGCACTGACAGTTAACACAACACGCCTGCAAATTGAAGGTTGTAGGTTTAAATCCCACGTATACCAGATTTTTTATTATTATTTATTTATATAAAGAAAGTTTTTTTTGCAGGCAAATGTTCCATTTTAAAACATAAATAAAAAATTTAATATAAATGATATAAACGTCACAACTTAAGTGTGTTCCCTATTATATTTCCAAACAAACAAAACAAATTAATTATCATTAAAATGTCGTGTAATATACATATGTGTGGATAAAAGTGCCTGGGGTCTGCAAAAAAATACGTCGGGAGAAAAAGGAAGTGGAGAAGGACATTTTTATTTTGGCGACTTATTTCTTTTACTGTGACAGGTATTTACTTTTTTCTACATTTCACTTAAATGAGTGTTGGGAACTACACATCAAATGTGGAATGGTGCTTTTGGCTGATTTACTTTCACTGCGGCAGTACCCTGAAAACACGTAAACTATCTTTTGGGTTTTTTAAATTTGTATTTATATTTTATAAATTGATACAATATATAACAATAACATTTCATTCATCTGTGCATGCAATCAGTACACATTTCACAATGTTTCACAACAGATACAGGCACATTTTTATCTTTGATGTGCTTGTGGTATATATTAAATAAGTTGAAACTAGGGAAGTTTCGCTTGAGTTTCCGTTTGTCCTTATGTGGTCTGTGGACCGTTCCTGTAAATTATTAGCTCTGGCAGGTTGTTGTAGCAAAGAATGAAGCTGTGCCATTTATTTTAAACTAACAAGCCCTCTCATTATTTGGTAAACCCTGTAGCACCAACATAATAATATATAATTAGTGAAAAATACCTGCTGAATTAAAAGTTCAGGTTGCTGGCTTTTCTTTTTTTTTTTAAATCAAAAGCCTTAGGGGAGTTTTGTTTGAGTTTCCATTCGCCTTTATATGGTCTTGTTAGGCTACACTACACTCTAGAGAAGAAGAATAAATGAGAGTAAGAGAATGCATCTCCCTAAATACTTTTTTCAGTTACTATGACTATATTGATTGTGGTAGGTCACATCACAACAAAAAATTGCAAAGGAAATATAGATTAGTATGTGACATTTTAAATTAGGCAGGAACTAGATTTGTTTTCGGGAGTGGGGGGGCGGGGGGTGTAGAGAATAATTAGTATCACTTACCACAGTGCTTTCAGCTGGGGATTTTTTAAGCATCACTTCAAGATGATCAACATCTTCCATTGAAGACAAGGGGAAGTTTATTCTCTCTGGAAGGGTTGCATGTTTATCTGTGGGATCTATTACAGAGATTTTCCTTTGCAGGTCTTGAATAATCTTTGTGTTCTGCTGCACCTGTGCTTTTATTTCAACTAGTATGTTCTTCAGTAGCTGTGAAATGTAAGTCAGGAAAAAGAAAAAGAAAAAAAAAGATAGTGCTCTATTTAAAAAAGATTCAACTAAAATAGATGATGGCTACTAGCACTGCCCTGCAGGACCAGTGTGCCTAACAACAGAACATTAACAGAACATAACAACCAATCACACAGCACACACACACACACACACACACACACACACACACACACACACACACACACAGAGAACACACACACACACACACACACACACACACACACACACACACACAGAACACACAGTGCAGTGGTATTAATATGATGGCATTTGGTGTTATTGAAGTGAGGTTACTTTAAGAAGTCTGTGAATAGGACTGCCCCTGTTGCTCACCTCAATACTGTTCTTTCAGCACCAAGAAACTGAGCTTGCGAAAGTGAAAATGTGTTTTGTTTTAGTCCGCAATAATCAAAATAGATAAACTGCTCCACCTGGCGTGGAGCAACCTCCACACCTCGCCCTCTCTCAACAGGAGTCCCCCAAGGGTCAGTCTTGGGTCCTCTCCTGTTCTCTCTCTACACCCGCTCCCTGGACCCCCTCATCACATCCTATGGTTTCTCATACCATTTCTATGCTGATGATGCTCAGATTTTCCTCTCCTTCCCACCCCTCTAACTCCACCATCCCCTCCCGTATCTCTACCTGTCTGTCTGCTATCTCCTCCTGGATGCACTCGCATCACCTCAAACTCAACCTCTCTAAATCTGACCTCCTTTTCTTTCCCTCCTCCTCCTCCTCCCCCTCCTCTGATCTCTCTATCTCCATTCCTCTGCAATCTACCACACTCTCTCCCTCCTCCTCAGCTAAGAACCTCGGAGTCACCCTGGACCCCTGCCTCTCTTATTCCCAGCACATCTCCACTCTGGCATGCACTTGCCTATTCTTCCTGAGCAACATACGAAGAATCCGACCCTTCCTCACCAACTACGCCACCCAGCTCCTGGTCCAGGCCTTGGTACTCTCCCGCCTAGACTACTGCAACTCCCTCCTGGCTGGCCTCCCTGCGTCCACCACCCGTCCTCTCCAGCTCATCCACAACTCCGCTGCTCGCCTGGTGTTCTCTCTGCCTCGCTTCTCCCACGCAACTCCACTGCTCTGCTCACACCACTGGCTCCCGATCACCGCTCGCATCCAGTTCAAGACTCTTGTACTCTCCTACAGATGCCTTGACCAGACTGCACCCAGCTACCGCCAGACCCTCATCTCTCCCTACATCCCCACTCGACCTCTCCGCTCCTCCTGCACTAGAAGACTGGCTGTACCTCCTCTACACTCCCCTGCCTCCAGAGCCTGCTCCTTCTCCACCCTTGCCCCGCAGTGGTGGAATGACCTTCCTACAGATGTCAAGACTGCCCAGTCCCTGACCACCTTCCGGTGCCTCCTCAAGACTCACCTCTTCAGACAGCACCTGTAGAACTCCTCTTTTCCCTCTGGACACTATCACTCTTCCTTAATGCTCTTTACTTGCTCTTATCTGCTCCCGATTTTACTGCATTTAATTCTGTACTTTAGAGTACTGTAATCTGTCACAAGTGTTATTTAATCTGTAGTATTTTGTATTTAATTATATCCTGATATAACTATCACTGACACTGTTATCTGCTCTGTTACTGAATTGTATTTTCTCATATACTTTGTACTTGCTAGAACTGAAGTCATTGTGTTTTATCTTGCTCTTAATTGTATTAATACTTGTACTGTGACTCTTCAAATGTATTTTTGTTTTTCGACTGTAAGTCGCCCTGGATAAGGGCAACTGCTAAGAAATAAATAAATAAATTAATAATAATAATAATAATAATAATATAGTGATAATTCTTGTTGATATGTGGATTAGTGGCGAGGGAGTAATAATTCAATGTAGGTTTTAAGAATATCAGACACCTTAGTTACTATTTGTAATATTTTACTGAAAAGCCCAAACCTAATTTGAATACATTTTGACTAATGTTGTCTCTTTTTTTTACGGAGACAACTGCTAACGTTTTTAATGTGTAAATATATAGTTTTTATATGGGGGTGTCATTCACACAGACGCGCTCATCTCACTGCCACAGAAAATACACACGGGCTGTAGAAATAAAAAGTTAATTAACAACGTAAACACTGCACTTATTTCTTTTAAACTGTTAATAAATAATAGCGCTTTACAATAACATATTAAATGGTTGCTATAAACTCGCTTCCTTTACTAAACCATGGAATGTAAAGTTTTAACCTGTCACTTAGGAGTTTAGAACATATTCCAATCATACATAAAAACTTTCTTAAAATAACTTAACCATATACATTAACACTATTACACAACGACAGTATTTAATTGTGAGGAGGTGGATGAATATATTTTTTGCCCTAAATCATGCCACTGATAACTAAAAACCAAGGCTTTATAACCAACTCTTTTTACATGCATAAACAATCACTGGTCACCTTCATTTCAATGTGATGCAAATATAGTTCTTTCATTTTATTTCTGTTAATTTTTTTTAAAACAGACAAAGCTACTATTGGTAAAAACACCAACATGTAATAACAATTGTAATTATGTTCTAACACATTTATTTTATTTGGTAGATTGGTATTGAAGTGGTGGGGTGGTTTATTAAAACATGAGAAGCAGATCTCTGGAAAGGTCTAAACAAAACACAGCAGGATTTCTAACCTTCAGCACACTGTTGCAGCCTTACACCCTCCACTCGGCAGGGGTTTCCTGCTTAGCTAACAAGACCACTCACACTGGACGTGACCGTACCTGCCCACATGTAAATAGTATGTCTTTGCATTTATGTTTCTTTAAAATTTAGTAGTCGCCAATTGATTTTACCCCGTTTTTCTCCCAATTTGAAATGGCCAATTATATTTAGGCTCCGCTCACCACTACCACCCCCGTGCTGACTTGGGAGTGGCAAAGACAAATACACACTGTCCTCTGAAACGTGTGCCGTCAGCCGACCACTTCTTTACACTCTGCAGGCCCGCCATGCAGCCAACCCAGAGCTACAGCATCGGAGGACAACGCAGCTCTGGGCAGCTGACAGGCAAGCCCACAGGCACCGGGCCAGTCTACAGGTTTTGCTGGTGCGTGGTGTGCCGGGGACACCCTGGCCGACCTTAGCTCTTCACCCCCGGGCAGCACTCGGCCAGTTGTGTGCTGCCCCCTGGGAACTCCCATCCATGGTCGGCAGTGGAATAGCCTGGACTCGAACCGGTGACCTCCAGGCTATAGGGCGCATCCTGCACTCCACGCAGAGTGCCTTTACCGGATGTGCCACTTGGGAGCCCCAAAGTATGTATATTTTGAATGTAAGTTTGTGCTAGATATAGGAGGGCTGGAGATTAGAGTTCCCACTGATGATAATATAAGTGTGGAATGTGGCCAGATGTAAATTGATTTATTGATTGTCAATTAACCCTGGTCACATGCTATAAAAAGGTCCAGCTTACACATCTCGGGGATGCTGCAAGACCATGGGGACTCAGACAGTTCACGCTACCCAAATCAAATAAATCTTTAAAAGCTAAACTCCTCTGGTCACTGTGCGTCTTAACTGGGATTGGGAGCTTTGTAGAGAAGAAACCACCAACATCCGTGTGTGTATCCGGGGACGGATTGTAACTGTTACAGAAGAAGTCAAAACCGTCAACATCCGTGTGTGTATCCGGGGACGGATTGTAACTGTTACAGAAGAAGTCAAAACCGTTAACATCCGTGTGTGTATCCGGGGACGGATTGTAACTGTTACAGAAGAAGTCAAAACCATTAACATCCGTGTGTGTATCCGGGGACAGGGTTTTTTTAATTGTACAACAAATAATGATTAGTTTAGGGCTTTTTAGATCCTACAAACAAGTATAGGAACGAAGTGTATTAGCAGGACCTCCATCGTTAGTGGAGTAACGCTTGCTGTATCCACTACACCTTTTGTTTTGTAGTTTGTTTGTTATAGCGTTTTATCTTGCCTTTCTGTTTGTTTTGCTGTAAAGCTATGCCAAAAGTGTTGCATCACCCTATAGAATTAACGAAACCTGCCGAATAATGTTACGGTAACATATTGAATTACATACTGCTTTGTTGTTTTCTATATACTTTATGAAAAACTGACAAAAATTGAAAAATTTGACCTTTCGAAATCTAACATGAAATACTGCTCTACTATTATGGCTTCTGGTAGATTTTTGCAACATCATTTTGTAGTTTCTTTGATTACATAATGCAAAATAAAATATCTAAATTATGTGAATATATATTTTTTTAAAATAATGTCTCAATCCTAAAATTCTCGGTGATGCAAAACTTTTGGCCATAGCTGTATGTCCTCCATGAGCTACCACCACTGGTAGTGTAATGTGATTTTTTGTTTGAATTATTATTTTTTTTTATAAATCTGCACACCTGAATACAGTGGCAACTACAAGTTCTTTGTCTCTCTCCTGTCTGTTAGCAGATAACCCACATCTCTTTTACACTACAGTATATTTTACACCTTAGAATTCTCTTTTTGCTGCACCCTGTGTCCTGTCATTCAGTCAATAACTATGAAACATTCAATAGTTGTACATTTAGAAATACTAAAAGAAACTTTCAACTATATGGCTTTCTCAGTGTCATCAATTCATTTTTTCATTGAACTTACATTACAATAACAGTCCATCATTGCCAGAGGTACATAGATATCACTACTATCAGATTATGCTTTAGTATACTGGTTGACTACAAGTACTAGAGGATGGACATTTATTAATATACACTTACAATACAAAAATCACAAACCATGGAATGTATTATAGTTATTCATCATAGGCCTATTTCTCCGATATTTGATTTGTACAGATACACTTGACTGGCTAATGTGAAAATTATTTAAGAATGGCAAACTTAGGTATTATATCAGTTTAAGCTTCACATTGAGTCTCAAAAGAGACTCAATCTTACAAGCAGTTCACATTAGAATTCTTAGACAACAATGGTTTGTATCTATATCTATTGTATAATGCACATCACTCACTTTAGCCACATTTATCAATTGGACAATGGTATCTAGTATCTGTCACATGTTTCCAGTAACAGTGTAATCATAGAATAATGTGTATGATGCATACCCTTATGACTGCAGCTATGTGAATCAGGAGGAAAATGTGAGTCATAAAAATGTTTGCCTCTGGTACCACTCTTAAACGATTTACACTTGTTGAATAAGTTGAGACCAAGTTGCTGTCAACATGAGTGCAGCTGCGATTAGAAATCATCCCTTTGTATAAAACTTTGGCAGTCTAAACTATGCCAAGAGGACTAGGCGACATCCCAAGTTTCATCAAGCCTGTAACACATGTATATACTTGGTTATTATCCAATAACCCTAATTATCTACTGCTTAACTACTTGAAAAGGGTGTACATTTGAAGATTACTAAATTGTTCACATTTTGTGGATGTGGTTCCATTCGTACGTTTAGCAAATATAATAAAATGAATGAAATAATATAAGTATGGCTTGGAGGAAACAAAACAAAAAAAATTGTGAAAACTAAACACCATAAACATATGTAAATAAAACACAATGGGGGACATATATCAAGATTGATCGACGCAGCTCTAAATTGGCAGAGTGTAAAGTAGCACTCTGCCATGGCACAAATTTGACCCCATCCCGAATGTATTAACTGTCCCAAAATTAATGAGGCACCGGGTAGCTGGCACATTTAAATGCTTAAATGCGCTGCGCCGGTGCTCAAGATGGCCTGTTTCACAAAAGCGATTTGTGACAATTCGCAATAGCAAGCACCTCACAAATAAAAAATTGAGTACCAAATATTCAAATGCCTTGCGTGTGTCGCAAGGGGAGTTGTACAGATTTTTTCCGCAAGTCCTTTTTACTAAAAAAAGTTGCATTGGAAAAAATGGGTTTGCGAGTTGTTCTCTCGGAAGCGCTCTCAAATTTGGAGGAGGTGTCATGAATAATCCTGCAAGTTCACCACCATGAGCTAAATTCAGAAGTTAATTTGCTCGCAAATCATGTTGCATGGAAATCAGTTAAGACTGGTTACACTCAATTATTTTGCAGGAAGTACTTCAGGACAATCTCTGTTTCTAGTTAAAAAGTGAACATGGCTTTCAGACAGCTATATTTGCAAATGCCAACAGAGCAACAGAAAAAGAGGAAATATCGTGCAGGTAGAATATATAGACAACGTATACATTCCTTGACTTGTCTACTGAAGAAGTCCTTAGTCGATTTATACTTTGATTAAACATAATAACATTTTGGTTTATTTCCAACTCAAACATTTAATTTGTTTGTGGTTTATTTTAAACAATACTAATTACCAGTGCTTGATTTGTAAAGAAAGAGGTGCCGGGGCACAAGCAATGACAATAATACCGTTCTTAAGAACCGCACATTCAAAATGATAACACGTTTATTTGAAAGAATGTTGTACGTACTAGTGTTAGATTTTATTATCACTTATTCTACATCATATATGCAAAGCAGTAGTATGTGCAGAAAAATAAATTAAAGGCAAATGCAGGACAAATATATATAGTGATGTCAAAAAGTAATAATTCCTCTAGAGGAAAATATACTTGAACTTTGACCCATTCGACTCCTCGAGACCATCACTTTCAGTTCAAACACAAAATGTCTCATCTTCAAATCAAGTAACCTTATTTCATTTGTGTATAAAAAAACGACAATAGAGTCACAGTCCTTCTTTCACAGCCTGTGTCATCTTTATGGCACGGACTGTCCCTGGCAGTGGACTGTCTCTGTTTAGCGCACGCAAGAACTTGCAGAATGGATAAAACTGTGAGACTTGTAAGAAAACGGATTTGAGAGCAAAACATTTAATGACATTTGTAACTTTCATAGCTGAATAGGTGCTGGCTATGCCTCGTCAAGCCCAAATAATGTGTCTTCATTTTAAAATTTACAGGTTTTAACCCACTAAAATCCTGGTAACTCATCTGGAGAGGCAGAAAGCGGCGGAGCGCATTGTACAGCGGTGCTAACACAGCCATAACTTGCCAAAAGTGATACATATGGGGAACTTTTAAGGCCGGCGTAAACTCGCCACTATGGCCTTAACACTGTCGCAAACACTTGATACATGTCCCCCATAGATTTTTTAAACACATGAATCTAGTGTTCCATATTAATAGAAGAATTATGTATTCCGGTATCTGCAGCCATTACCTTATATGAGGCACATCCAGAGAGTCATCATAATCTTGTACTAATCACACAGCAAGTGAGATTATAGTCAAATGCAATCTGAAATGTATACAGGAGGCTAGGATTGAATAATAAAAATTTAGTGAAGGCTGATACCAAATCAAGGCAGTTATCGTGTTCACAATGTAGTGTGTGACAGACAGACTGTTGAATAGTTAAATTACATGTATGATGTAAATTATAGTTATACTTAACATAAGTCATACTAGATACTGTACTTCATAGAACACTGATTCTATCCATCTTACACTTTCATTATACTGTTATTTTGAAGTGTATTATTACACCATGACTGAGAAAAATTCACCATATGGAAGCTGTCTTAATAATAATAATAATAATAATAATAATAATAATTACAAATTTACAAACTCCTCACCAATGAAATGTGTGAACATTCAGAACCTGTCACAACTAATATATTGTATGAGTAGTACAGTAATCCGTTGTGCATCCGCCCGTCACATATCTGCCCTAACCGTTTGTCCGCCATGATCAAGCTCTTCAGTAACGTCACCCACCCAGCAAAATGTCTACAGAACCCAAGACTCACCCCAGATACTTGAGGTAAAAGGATCCAATCTCTGATTTTCTTTTCTTCATTTTGAAAGTACAGTACTATAAAATCTAGTTCCCCACTAGTAACCCCTTGTAACTGTGTTACATAACCATTACAATGCTGTACCTGCACCACTTCAGAAAATAAAAATAAACCACAACAGGTATATAAATGTAACACTGTTTAAACTTGTAACATTGTGCTTTTATAGGTTCAAAACATATAGTTAATATACATTTACATATATTAGGTTTACCAATAACAAAATGTCAAAGGTACCAGGTGCGATTTATATATTTTTTTCCCTATCCGTAACTTAAGATATAAGTCAAGTATACACAAAATTTGTTTACCTGCATGCAACTAAATAATTTTTTCCCCATCATTTGTCCAAAACAATCTATCTAAGCCGAACTGATTAAAGCAGCAATACATATTTCACTTAACTCTTCCAGTCCAAATGTACTAAAACATGGCCACCTATCAACATAGGGGATGGTATGGATCTGTTTGCAATACTCATCTTGTTTTAATTGATACAATAGTCACCTTCAGATAAAATGGCATTTAAAAAAAACAAATAAAAATCAAATTCCAGAAATGTACTGTATACAGTACAGTCAAAGCTGAGGAGCAAATATGTGCCTAAACGAAATTGCATTAAATTTTTTTTTTTTTAAAAACTTGGTTTACCTTGATTTTAGCATTTCCTTTTTGATGTTCATAATAGTAAGAAGGCAACTCCAGGGGTGTGTGTTAACATAAGAGAATCAGACTTCTAGGCATAATGCCCTTAGAGATGTAATTATCTCATGCTAACATATCCCTGTCCTTGTCATCATTGGATTAGTACACTTTCCAGGATGTGTTGTCAGTACACTAGAAAACAAGTAATTTCTTAAAAAATAAGGAAAACTAAAAGTAAGTACCCTGTAATGCAGATACTTGAAGCTTAGGAGGCGCCCTCTTTGGTGCTAGTATTTGGGCACTAGTACCTTGACCATGGTGTAGCATGACAAAGTCAGCTGGACGTGTCCATTTACAAAAAGGTTCCTAAAATCATTGACACTTTCTGACTGTGTCACATTGTAATAAAAATAATAATAAATATGATTGAAAGTATTAAAGAACACCCTTTAGTGCTTACCACAAATACACTGCTTACCATTGCTGTATCCTGTGATATGCTTTTAAACTGGGTGCAAATGCCAAACCAATCAATGTATCTAGATTTTACATAGAAGTCTATTAGCATCCAATTATGGCACTGGTAAATTCTCACTGAATTTGACACAAATAATCTAAATACTTATTTATGCCTCTTGTTGTTGTATTTTTAATTGTGGGGCAGCAGTGTAGAGTAGTGGTTAGGCCTCTGGACTCTTGACTAGAGGGTTGTGGATTCAATCCCATGTGGAGGACACTGCTACTGTACACTTGAGCAAGGTACTTTACCTAGATTGCTCCAATAAAAACACAAAATTGTGCTTTTGGCTGATTTACTTTTGCTGCGATAATATCCTGAAAAACGTAAACTATCCTTGCTGTATAGAGTGTCTCTGGCAGTTCTCGCTGATGCTGAAAACGTTCCTCTCAATATATATATATATATATATATATATGAATCAGTCATTGTAAATCCTGGCCTGTGATTGGTTAAAACCTCATCATAGGAGGAAAAATAGATTTAACTATTGGCAATTGCCCTCACATCCTTACACCACAGGTCAATAGTCTCCGTCAACTGTGATTGGTTCTGTCAAAGTCCACACGTTCTTCTTTTATATATATATATATATATATATATATATATATATATATATATATATAGGGGAGAGGTTTAAGGAGGACAGAGATGTTTTAAACTCCTGTAAGTGGTTTTGTTTCTAAAAAAGTTTCTAAAATGCCTTAAATCATTTAATAAAATATTTCAGCGTTTGTAAAGCATAGTATTATTAATAAAGGCCGCCCTCGTTTAAGGGCCACAGTCATTTTGATCAATTTAAAATAAATGCTGCGGCACCAAATTGAAGTAATACGGTATATGCTTACCTTCCAGTATATGGAAGTGTCGTGTAGGCTATATGAAAAATAAGAACTGCCTTCAAAAGGCAGAGACTTCAGAATACGACCAAACAGCAATCAGTTTTTCAGAGACCCTCAGTGCATGGACCACATCAGCTTGCAAGATGTGGCTGGTTGCTGTTGTCTCAGGCCTTATAACCACCCCAGGCATGGTAAATATCATGGGAACCGCACAGCCCGTCGTGGTTTATACCTTACATATATACTGTATATAAGCGCAGTCCCAAGCCCCATTGGAACGTATAGTTTGTATCCAGGGTTGATGTGAAAAGAAGTACAGTTCTGCGAAACACCCAGAACATTAATGACACAAAGGAAACATAAACTATTGTTTTTAATACTGTACAAAAGGCAACCTGTTGTACTAAATTCTGCATGTAAAAAAAGGAGAATTTTGAAAGTAATCCTGAACTTTACAGGTAGCCAGTGCAGCATGGGAAAGACGGGGTAATGTGATCATGTTTTTTACATCTAGTAAGGATCCTAGTACCGTCATTTTGAACCAGCTGCAATTGGTTTATGGCGTGTGACGGAAGACCACCATAGAGAGTTGCAGTAGTCAGAGATGAATGCATGACAGAGTAGCTCTGCATCCGGGAGGGAAAGGTAGGGATGGACCTTTGAGATGTTTCAGAGGTGGTAGAAGGAGGATTTGACTACAGAGAAGATTTGGGCATCAATGGAGAGGTTACTATCCAGAAGTACACCAAGGCTTCGTACAGTGGGGGAAGGCAGCAGCAGACAGTTTCCAAGGTTCAAGGAAGCAATATTGAGATTCTTGAGTTGAGTTTTCAATCGTACTAGAAGTAGTTCAGATTTGTTAGTGTTGAAGAAAATTGGCAGACATCCAGGCCTTGATGTCTTGGATGCAAGCTGAGAGCTGGACCATGTTAGAAGAACGTCCAGGATCTAGTTTTAGGTAGAGCTGGGTGTCATCTGCATAGGAGTGAAACATGAGGCTATGTTGGCGGATGAGGTGACCCAAGGGAAGCGTGTAGATGATAAAGAGAAGAGGCCCAAGAACACACCATTGAAGGACGCCGCAAGTGACCGGGTTTGCGTCAGCACTGCTTCCATCATAGAAAACAGACTGTTTACTTTGACCTTTTTAGTCTTTGAGATAAAGAGCTCTTGCATTTTCAGCATGATCTCTGAACTCTGTGCATAAACTTTCTACAAATTCTCCTTCTAATTCCCCTCCACCCTCTCTGATCACTATTTCATCTTTTTCTGTCTCTCCCCTCTCCCTACTCCACCTACCCCCACTGTCACCTCCTGCCGTAACCTCCGCTCTCTCTCCCCCTCTGTCCTTGCCTCCACAGCTCTCTCACCTCCCTCCTATCGACTCCTTCTCCCAGCTCGCTGTAGACTCTGCTACCTCCACCCTCTTCTTCTCCCTTGACTCCCTCTGTCCCTTCCCCTCCCCAACCCTGGCTCTCCTCTGTGCTCTGCTCAGCAAGAACCAAATTGTGCTCTGCCAAAAAGAAATGGAAGAGAACCTAACTCCCTGCTGCCCTATACCTCTACCGCTCCCTCCTCTCCTCCTTCTCCTCTACTCTCTCCACTGCTAAATGCTGCTATTTCCAATCTAGTATCCAATCTTCCACTAATAACCCTGGAAACTATTCTCTATCTTCTCCTCCCTCCTCTATCTCCTCTGACAACTTTGCCTATTTCTTCTTCTCTAAAATCTGATATCCACATACTCTGTAACACCTCTCCCTCCCCCCACCCCCTCCTGCTCCAACTCAAACACCCTTGACCCCACCTCCCTTCAGAACTACCATCATTTGTCACTTAACCTTAATCAGTCACTTAACCTCCTTGTGCTCCGTCTTTCGGGTGAGACGTAATTGTAAGTGACTCTGCAGCTAATGCATAGTTCACACACCCTAGTCTCTGTAAGTCGCCTTGGATAAAGGCGTCTGCTAAATAAACAAATAAATAAATAAAAAATTTGTGTGTGGGGGCTGCGCCATCAACTCCAAATTCTTTGTGATACCTACGACTGTAAGCTTGTTGCAACACTGCAGGCTGATGTGGAGAATAGACTTGCACCTTATGTGTCCCTGGAGAACTTCAGACTTGCCAGCACCCTACATCCTAGCTTCAAGTTTGACTGGTGCACGGGAAGGAAGAGGCTCTTGGCATCAGCCCTGCTACATCCTCCAGTGAGCCGTCACCTCCATCTCCACCTGCAAAGTGACTGAAGCTCTTATAATTAGCCCCAGTTTCAGCACTGACTCCTTCCACACTCCACCCAGGCGTTCAAGACCACCTCACACAGGCAGCTGTTGCAGAAGCCTCTGAGCCGCTTATTTTCAGGAAGGATAACAGACAGGTGCCCTACCGTTGTCAAGCTGGCCTGCAAGTACCTGCCAATACCTGCTTCATCTGCACCTATCGAGATGCTTTTAAGCGTCACTCGAAAAATCTTCTGCCCAGAAAGGTGTAACCTGACCGACTCTAAATTTAAGAAGCACATGATGATTTGTTGTAACATGTTGAATTTATTTGATACCTTTGTATTGTAATTGTGTAATTGCATGTGTTGTTGACAAAGTTGTACATCTATGGCAAAAGGTTTTGCATCACGTAGAATTTTCGGATTGAGACATCATTTTAAAAAAAACAAAAAAAAAAACAAACAACAACTAATGAACATAATTTAGATATTTTATTGAACAATATGCAATCAAAGAAACTACAAAATGATATCGCAAAAGTGTACCGGAAGCCACAATAGTAGTATAGTATTTCACATTAGATATTGAAATGTCAAGTTTTTCAATTGTTGTTGTTTTTCATTAAGTATATGGAAAACTACAAAGCGCTATGTAATTCAATATGTTAACGTACTATTATTCAGCAGGTTTCATTCGACTTTATGAAGCAAAATTAGGTAATTCTAAAGGGGGATGCAAAATCTCTGGCCACAGCTGTGTATGTGTTTGACAAGTTGTGTATATGTTTGCTCAATAAAACAAATATCCTAAAAGGAATCGGAATTGATTAAAAGGGAACGGGAAATGGAATTGGAATTGAAAAAAAAAAAGATTAACCCAAACCGTCTGTTACAAACCACTGTCCAATAAACACAAATTACATTGGCTGAATGCTTTCCCTATGGGTAAAACAATGGGGCTAGATGGTTAAAAAGCTCTCAAGACATATTTGGCCTCTATCCCACTGTCTACTCTTACCAATGCAATGGCCTAATATCATCTCATTTAAACTAAAAATCACTAGATAAGTCTGTCCTATATACACTTTTTTTTACTTGGTGTTCACAAATAATTAATGCCAGCATCTTCTAGAACATTACCATCAATGCCATAAAGTTTTCCCTGGAAGCCAAGAATATTTTCTTCCAGATATGTTGAATGTAAAAAAACAAAACAAGTGGAATAAGTGTAACAATGACACAACAAAAACAAAGCATCACAATCTGGGTTCAAACCTTTATTGTTTCAAAATTCTAAATTTCCTTTAGAATACAGTAATTACTTATATTACTTTTTATGGTTAATGTACAATTTAACCCAATAATGAGACACAAGATCACCAATATGAAAACAGTCCTATGCATGTTTTATGATATTGGGAAGCTTTTGTGCTGTATTATATTGTAAACAGGACAATGTCTTCCCTTTCTGTATCCATGACAGCATTTATTTGCTAAAAGTGCATTTAAAATATTGCAATGATGACTGATTCTTCAGTCTGTCAAAGTGTACAGTTCAGGGCCATTATACTGGGCTTTTGTGAACAACATACAGTATTTATCTACAATATCAACTATAACTTCCATCTAGAGTAGCAAACTAAAGAAAAATAATATTAATATGCATGCCATGAACATTCCTCCATACAACTTTATATTTTCAGAATATTACAGAGAAAGTATGCTGATAATGATATTTTTCACAAAAGGACAAATGCTGGTAAATATAATAACTAATATGTAACATTCAAATATTTGTTAATTTTACAGACAAATAATCTGGCTATTAGCCACTATATACATGGCATGCCCTAAAAAAAAAAAAACAATTGGTCCACATTTCTAAGTTTTTGAGTAAAAACTGACAAAATGCAAGTCAAATTTTCAATCAAGAACTTGAAAGTTAACTTACTGCAAAAGGGCGCCCAAGAATTGATCATGTTTACACTGCCTGCCGCTGTGAACTATGATGAGGAGGGTACATTATGAGTAGAATGAGATAAGTAAAGAAAAAATGACAAAACAATCAATTATCTGATAGTGCTTTTTGTCTTGAAGTTAAACTTTCTTGTTCCAGGGTACAGCTTTCACTCTGTAGAACTTTGTGCCCAATGGAACTTTAAATCGGTTCTGAGCCTAGAAGACATAAAATATTTATTTGATTAGTTATATAAAGTGTTATACTACCAATAATAAGAACATAAGAAGAACATAAAAACATAAGAAAGTTTACAAACGAGAGGAGGTCATTCGGCTCGCTTGGTTGTTAGTAGCTTAATGTTCCCAGAATCTCATCAAGCAGCTTCTTGAAGGATCCTAGGGTGTCAGCTTCAATAACATTACTGGGAGTTGGTTCCAGACTCCCACAATTCTCTGTGTAAAAAAGTGCCTCCTATTTTCTGTTCTGAATGCTCCTTTATCTAATCTCCATTTGTGACCCCTGGTCCTTGTTTCTTTTTTCAGGTCAAAAAAGTCCCTTGGGTCGACATTGTCAATACCTTTTAGAATTTTGAATGTTTGAATCAGATCGCTGTGTAGTCTTCTTTGTTCAAGACTGAACAGATTCAATTTTTTTAGCCTGTCTGCATATGACATGCCTTTTAAACCTGGAATAATTCTGGTCGCTCTTCTTTGCACTCTTTCTAGAGCAGCAATATCCTTTTTGTAACAAGGTGACCAGAACTGAACACAATATTCTAGATGAGGTCTTACTAATGCATTGTAAAGTTTTAATATTACTTCCCTTGATTTAAATTCAACACTTTTCACTATATATCCGAGCATTTTGCTGGCCTTTTTTATAGCTTCCCCACATTGTCTAGATGAAGATATTTCTAAGTTAACATAAAGTCCTAGATCCTTCTTCAATTTCAGTATCTCCCATATGGTATTTATAGTGAACATTTTTATTGCCTGCATGCAGGACCTTACACTTTTCTGAATGCTGTCTAGATCATTTTGAATGACCTTTGCTGCTGCAACGGTGTTTGCCACTATTTTTGTGTCGTCTGCAAATTTATCAAGTTTGCTTATTATACCAGAATCTAAGTCATTAATGTAGATTAGGAAGAATAGAGGACCTAATACCGATCCCAGTGGTACTCCACTGGTTACCTCGCTCCATTTTGAAGTTTCTCCTCTAATCAGTACTTTCTGTTTTCTACATGTTAACCACTCCCTAATCCATGTGCATGCATTCCCCTGAATCCCTACTGCGTTCAGTTTCAGAATTCATCTTTTAATGCAGGACTTTGTGAAAAGCTTTCTGGAAATCTAAATAAACCATGTCATATGCTTTGCAATTATCCATTGTTGATGTTGCATCCTCAAAAAAGGATCAAGCAGGTTAGTTAGACACGATCTCCCTTTCCTAAAACCATGCTGACTGTCTCCCAGGATACTGTTACCATATAGGTAATTTTCAATTTTGGATCTTATTATAGTTTCCATAAGTTTACATATAATGGAAGTCAAGCTTATTGGTCTGTAGTTAACTGTTTCGGTTATGTCTCAATCTACTTGCCAAATGTAAAGCAACACATTTTAAGTTGAGACCCTAAAAAAATACCAGCTCTAAACTAATAATAAAATACTCCTTTGAAGCCCCCTAAATTAAAGCCTGAGTTTCTAGTTGTGCATTTTTTTCTTTTAATTTTATTAGATCAGGTCACAAAAGCATATTTAGATGTGGTTGATACAACAGTGGACAGTAGTCTAGAAAAAACAACACCAAAAACTAGCAGGACATACTTGACACGTGCTTGTGGGGCAAAGTGAGCAAATCCACAATGTTACGGCTTGGATTAACCCCGCTCTGTGGACCGAAAACAATTCTGTCTCCTGTGCTGCCAATCAAGCACAAATTAGCACAACAAAAACCTGAATTCATTATTTGCCAATATGCAATCTTTTACTGGCAAAGAACTAAGTTAACTTTAACAAAATGAAAGGGGGACTAAAGGGGGACTAGTGGTAATAAATAATAGTCCTTAGAAGTGGTTAAAACTATATAGACCTTATTTATTTAGTTGGCTCTATCTAGTATATTTCCTCTCTAGTTTTTTTCTTTTCAGAAAAAAAAAACAATTTGGCAGAAAAGGATTCATTTTTCTTGCAAGACACCAACGAACAGACTTCACCATAAAATCACAGAACACATCTGTGTACCGAGTATAAAGTCAATATCTTGAAGAGCTGGCAGCCATCTTAAGTCACAGATCAAAGTACCGTTAGATTTTGCCCAGAAGTTTCCTTAAGTCCATTCCTGCTAGCACTATCATTGGCTGCTTCAAGGTTTTATAAAAAAAAAAAAAATGGAGAGCGATAGGTGGAATCACTCTATTTCATATTCATAACATCAAGTATTTTCTTCTAATGGAGACTTGAAACAACCAATGATAGCAGGGATATCGATTTAGCTGTCCATTCAGAGAAAAGGGATGGAGTTACGGTGTGGAAGCTCGCTTCCTAAGCCCGGATGAGAGGAGGTGTCGATGTTTGAGAGCCATTCCATTTAAGCATTTTACTTAAAATAATATTTTAAATTTTCCCTCAATTATATCCTTCTATAAATACCGTTGTGCCGTCAAGCTAACGTGTTCAGCAAGTGAAGAAGTGTTTTGTTTTTTTGCTTTTGAATCCCCAGGGCTGGAATTTGGTGGTAGGCTACATATTATTATTATTTGTTTATTTAGCAGACGCCTTTATCCAAGGCGACTTACAGAGACTAGGGTGTGTGAACTATGCATCAGCTGCAGAGTCACTTACAATTACGTCTCACTCGAAAGACGGAGCACAAGGAGGTTAAGTGACTTGCTCAGGGTCACACAATGAGTCAGTGGCTGAGGTGGGATTTGAACCAGGGACCTTCTGGTTACAATCCCGTTTCTTTAACCACTGGACCACACATATTGTAATAACCACCAATCCGGACTCCTACTTAAATATTCAGAAATTACTGTTTGTCGTCTCTGACGCTGCCGTTAAGCAGTGCTGCTTGTGAGCGTGCGTATTCACATGTCAACATTTAAAAAAAACAAATATCCTGAACCCAGCATCCTTGACAGGGGTGCATATTGCTTTGAAAAATGGTGCTAAAATGTTTTAAATGTTTAGCACCAGAGTCCCCCTTACAACTTCTCACATGACTTTTCTCCTGTATATGTGGATGGGTCACTTGAGTAGTCCAGACCAAATGACAAACTATCATCATCTATGATTGCTCATGAATTAAAAAAATTAAAAAATTAAAAAATGTATATTATATATATATATATATATATATATATATATATATATATATATATATATATATATATATATACACACACACACATACTAAAATGTCTACTGGCACCAGAATTTATATAAGGTATATAAGGTACCTGGGTGCTAGAATCTAGCTCCGAATTTACACCCCTGATTCTTGACATCCCAATTGTATGAACTGTCGGAGGAGGAGGTGGAGCTAGACAACGACCTCGATAATGACCCCTAATTTTGGCGAGTACCAAACCATTTAACCATTTCTGCTGGTACTCATGTGAGAACCTAATGTCAAACGTTATGTGAACTTCTGATTATAATCTCTCATTATAATCATCTTTTATTATAAACCACAATAAATGCAGTAAATATTCTGAAAATTTGACATTTTAAAAATTAACGTAATCAATGCTAACACAAAAATGACAGATTCCCCTCACTCTTTTAATTAACCTTTAAATCGGTCAAATAGTGTAATAGAATGCCCTTAACGCCAGTCAATTCATGAAACTATCTTTTTCTAGATTAATCATAAACAAATATATGAATTAAAAAAAAAATCCTATTTTGCAGATACAATGGAGTACTACAGTGAAAATATTTATGTACAGTATATTGAGAGCAGCATAACAAGAGCGTCACTTCTGTATGTGTATGATTGTCCTTTCTTTCAGTGGCAATACAGTAACCACAATACTAAAGCATATCACAGTAGCAACACAGGCACGTCACATCTCTTCTAAAGCCAGGAGAAGGAGGCTTTGACTTTATGAACACACACTGTGAACAAGTAACTGAACAAACAGCACGATCAGGATTGATACATACTGCAGATAACTAGATTATTTTTTAATTACTAAAACTTTTTATTTTTTATTTATTTGCTAATAAATGTTTGGACCGAATGGTATCTTAAATACTGAAATGTACACAAATGCACAAACATGCACTGAAATGCAAATAAAAAATAAAAAAAATAGTTAGCTGTACTTTTATTCTTTACATGATCTTTCCACAAACATGTAAAGTATTTTAAACTTTACATGTAGTAATGTCAATGCCATGAAATAATGTACCTTGTATAGTTATTATAAATAATAAATGATTGCCTTACGTGCCTCTACCTCTTCTATTAATATAGCAATCTCCTGTGCCGTTAAGCATGGTTTATGTATTCTCTCGGCGAGTGACTTACTACTTGCTGTTCTGACTTGCGCTGCTTTTTCAATCTCCGTGCTACTGCTGCTTGACATGATCGTCCCTTCTACATTCAAAACGGAGCCTTGCGGTGATGCAATCGCATTTTGTCTCAAAGGGATTGTTGCCGGGCCCTGATTGGATAGCAGATTCCCCAACCTACTCAGTATTGATTGGCTGGGTGCTGTCAGTGTGCCACTAAACACGCTTGTGGTGTGTTTTTATTTTGATCAGAATCACACTTTTGGAGAAGCCATGCCCTATGGGGCAGACGCGTTTGACTTTAACCACTGCGTCTGTGATTCCACTTGTTTCATCAGAATCGAGCCCTGGGTCTTCAAAGTTGTTCTCATCAGGGATGACCAGCTTGAGATTGAGACATCCAAAGGAACGGATTAACCTTTTAAATGTATACGATTCTGTTTACTTTCTAACAGTGTTAGACTAATGAATAATTATGAAATAAGCTGAATATCTAAGTGGCCTGTAATTTTTAACCAACTCTAATGATGGCGAAATTCACTTTTTAAAAGCAGTTGACCCAAACTTGCTTTGATATTAATGCAGAAATACAGGTAAGGTACCGGTAATTCTGCACTGTGATGGGATGACCAACAACCAATCACAGCACTTAGTTTGTCCACGACAATTTATATATAAATATCTATTTATAAAATGTCATGGGCAAATGTCTTGCATATAAAATATATAAAATAATAATACATCTTGTTGAGGTATTTAATCAAAAACAGAACATGAGTGTTTCCCTTATACACTGTAGATATTAACTGCACAGGTAGCCAGGGGATGCAAAGGTATGCCAAAAATTCAACTGTTATTCCTCTCTCAAAGAACGCTAATGCTTTATACTAGAATAATGCAAATGTAGAAATTGGGCTATTATACATCAGGTATAGAGTTCAATACCATAGGGCAGTTATCTAAAACCACACATTTTACTGAATATGAAAAACACTTCAAGCTAGACTAGATTTTGAATAGAACCAAAAATAACCAAAGAAACAAAGAACGCTATGGAAAAAAAATACTTACGTCAGAACCCAAGGAAGGGGTTATATAGAAGGGTTGGCCTCTTTTTTTTACACAGAGAGTGTATCTTAAGAAAACAAAAAAACCCTTATGTTGCACAAAAACTAAAAAAAAAACAAGAAACAATTATATGTTTGTCTAGAATTTCTCTAAAGTCATCGTAATTTCAAACAGAATTTCAATTATGCTACAGTGAGCATACCTGCCAGCATAAAAGCAACCAACACAAAAATGGCATATGTTACAGAGAAAAAACCCTCTAAGCTCAAAAAATAAAAAGACAACAAAATACCCAAGGTAATCTGACTGTAATATTTGTAAGAAATCCTAGGGGCAGTGATATACAAATTAGGAACAGTGGCTATGGAGCAACAAGTTAAAAGACAAGGACCCACTGTATCCCATATAAGCTGGCTGTATGAAGTTTACAAAAAACATAAGGAAGCCTCAAGCTGTTCAACAAAAAAAATAAATTAAAGATGACAAGCAACAAAGAACATTCCTTTTGAAATTAATTTTACTTCAAATAAAACGTAGGCGATTGGAAATGGCTGTTAACCACCATGGGGAAGAATCATCTGCAGTGAATTATTACCAGTTAAGTAAATAAGTACCAGCACTGTATAAAAGCTATCGAGCAAACAATATCAACAGAGACAGAATTAGGCAAAATCAATATGTATTTTCCACAAAAAAACTGAATAAAACATAACATTGTCTTGAATGATGCAGAGAACGGCAACAAGTCATGACTGTAAAACATTTTAGTCAGACGAATCAGCTTCCACAGGAATCCCTCGTTAACTCTCTTATGCCAACTTTCCAAGCCATTTGTGGGTGTGTACTGATTTGGGCATGTTTTGATAGCACGAATGCGCAGCCACAGCATTACATTTGTCAGTGCCTTTGTCAGTGCCTAAGTGAAAAAAGAAGTGATATCTGAAACAACACCACATTAGAAATGTGAAAAAACGGCAAGTTATCAATAGTGCCCAGCCATTTAAAGTGGGGATATCAAAAACACAAGCCAAGTTTCAAGAAAACATTGGGGCAACCTTGGCCAGCATCAAACAAATAGGTACAACTGTAAAAGCGGTGGGGGTCAAGGTTGCCCCAATTGTTTCTACTAACTTGGCTAACGTGTTTTTATGCAAGTTTGATCCGCTTTTATTGTGCATGAAAAACATAAGCCAAGTTAGTAGGAAACAATTGATATCTCCACTTTAAAATGGCTGTGCACTTTTGATAACTTGGTGTTTTTTCCAATGTGTTTTTGTTTCAGATATTACTTCTTTTTTCATTTAATGGATATGTATATAATGTGTGTGTGTGTGGAGGGGAGGTGCAAGTATAATGGCAAAAGCATTTGAATGCAAAGTAACAATATTAGACTATTTTCACAGCATTCAAAGTTTCAAGATGTGATTATAATATATGTAAGGTATAAACCACGACGGGTCGTGCAGTTTCCATGATATATACCACGCCCCAGAAGTGGTATATATCATCGGAACCGCACAGCCTGAAGCGGTTTATACCGCTTACTCTTCTGACTACCTGTCATTTGTGGGAAGAACAATAATTAAAATAATTAAAACACAATTAAATTAAAACAAAACCAGAAACTTATTGTGTATACATCCGCAGTGTAATATAGTCCCAAATTTAATTTAATTTAATTAATTGTTCGCTTATTAAAAATAAATTGCACACGTTCGTTTATTGTGAATTTCTGCATTGACCGTGCCATCTCACTTAAAATTATAGGACTGAGCGCAAGCTGTGATGATGGGCAGAGTTTCAAATGACACTAAGGAAGTAAGGGGAGCAGCCGTGATGGAGACTGAAGCCGGATCTTGAAGTGAGTTTGTTAACTCATTATATGCGAGGCACACATATTCTAGTAGGTTTTCATCCTTTTGGATCTCAAAATATGTTTTTGTTAGTTGTCGGACAACCTCGCATCCAAGTCGTGCCAGATTAAGTTGACGATCGAACCAGACTTTACGCACCAATCCAACCGCGGTGTCAGGGGGCAGTGCTTCTGTTTCAAGTTCCTGTGTTTGGGTCAATTTAAAGGGGGAAAGAGCCTGAGAGAGCCTGCGTGGCGAGTGTCTCCCTTACAACAGTGTATATATGTATATATATATATATATGTTCAATGAAAGTCATTCATATCAACTAAATTTCACATAAAAAATGTGTTTGTTACACATAAATAAAATACTTTTATTTTTTTTTTAAGTTTGCAATATAAACCCTGTGTGGGAAATCAAACCCAAAATATGCATCCAATGCAGCTTGCAATGCAGACGCCCTAGCTTTTGCGCCACAAAGTTTGTTCCATTTGACAACATTTGCAAGTAGTATAGCAGTAAAGTTATAGTTTTTAACAAGTAACGAGACAAACAAGATTTTGTAAATAACGATTATGTATTATCCTGATTGTATAGAAAGCTTTCATCTGATTTTGCAAACTATCATAATAAGCTTGATCAGTTCATTTAGTATATTGTAACATTTTCATGTTTAGGAAGTAGTACTCAGGAAGATGGTGTTAAGTTCTCAGAATGTTTTTTTTTTTTTTAAACTACAGAGAATTCCTGACAAACTGAACAGATAACAAGTCCTGCAACAAAGCAATTGTCCAAGTCATTCCAATATATTTTTAAATTTGAAAGTAAAAATATATGAAACCATGACGACCTTTATGTACAAAGATCTTGAGTATTTATTTTTGTTTCATACAGTGTTTATATCTCATAGTGAAAAATAAATGAATATCAAGATAAAGAAAGAAAGAAATGTCTATGTATTGATTTATTTCAATATTTATTAATGTATTTATTTATGTTTTACTTTTACCAAATATATAGGCTATCCTTCAGTACTAGCTAATTCTCAGTAATTAACGTTCCTTTTTGTCCAGTGGGGACCACAAATAGCGTTACTCTCATCAACCAGTATAGAGAGGAAACTGTACTTCCTTGCACCAATAGGGACCTGTGACAGAAATAGAATCATTCTTGGTGGTAAATATCCCTTCCGACCTGTGAGGGTGCTAAGTAAAGGGAACAGAGTACCCTGGACTGCACGGCTTGACAATTCATTCCCAGGTTTAAAAAGAAGTCGGTCATCTAGAAAGGGGGCGGAGCTTCGGTGCACTCATCATCTCATCAACCCAGACACCCTAGAAGAAGCCGTGAAACTAGCCGAGGATAACTCGGTGGTATCTGGCATTGCAGCCCTTAATGTACCACATGTACACCGTGTGGGGAAAGACCACCAAAATGCAGATTATTTTTCCTGGGAGGGGGGAGTAATGGGAGTAATTCAGCCGAGTGTTCCTTTGGCTCCACTCTGAGCGGTGCGATCTGTGACAGAAATAGAATGATTCTTGGTAGTACAATTAACCCTGACAATTAATTCCCAGGGTTAAAGGGAAGTTGGTTATCTAGAACGACCCGGAAGGGAAACGATGTGGCAGCCGCAGATTGGAGAAGCGGCTGCAATTGTTTACCAAGGGGTCATGAGTGACGGTACAAATAGGGACGGAGCGACATGATCTGTTCCTTCGTATGGTTAAGGAATGACCCGGAAGGACCAGTGTTTATATATATTGTACCGTGATTTTCTTTGTTTGTCTCTAATTTGTTACTTGTTATTTATTAGTAGACAGTTAACACGTTCCGGAGCTGTTGCCTATACTAAACTGGACATCACTGCACTTGCACCACGAGCACTACAACACTCACCCAGGACTGGTGACCATGTTTGTATATTGTGTATTAACTTGTCACCAGACCAGGATTATAATTAAACCTCCTTGCAGTTTTAATTCTTGTTGTCTGCCTTTCATTGATCACCGCATCACTCCAGCACCTGCACACTGCAAAGCACTTTACCACAAGACCACAATGAGCGTTACACTGACAAGACACCAATATTTTTCAGCGATCAAGATCAGAATCTCAGAATGATTATTATTTATTTGTTTGTTTATTTAGCAGATGCCTTTATCCAAGGCGACTTACAGAGACTAGGGTGTGTGAACTATGCATCAGCTGTACAATTACATCTCATCCGAAAGACGAAGCACAAGGAGGTTAAGTGACTTGCTCAGGGCTCAATGAGTCAGTGGTTGAGGTGGGATTTGAACCGGGGACCTTCTGGTTACAAGCCCGTTTCTTTAACCACTGGACCACACAGCCTCCAGAATGATGGTGATGATGATGATGATGATGATGATAATTCAAAAAAATCTCCAAAATCTCCAATATAACAAATTCCCGAGAATCTCAGCTGGCTCTAATACTGCTTGTTTTCTCAACTAATCGTGTAGCACTGACAGTTAACACAACACATTTGCAAACTGAAGGTTATAGTTTGAAATCCCACGTATACCAGACCTTTTTATATTTATCTAAACAAAGATATTTTTTTGCTGACAAATGTTCCATTTTAAAAAAGAAATAAATAATGTAATATAATTGTCATTAAACTCGGATGTCCTGTAATATACATATGCGTGGATTAAAACTCCTGGGGTCTTCAAAAAGTTTCTTTTGTTTTTTTCACCTGCGATGCGTGACTAGTCCATTTTAAAATATCAATTATATCATTTAATAGAAATGATACAGACGTCAAAATAAATGCATTCCCTAGTATATTTCCATGTTGACAAAACAAGTTAATTGTCATTAAACTTGGATGTCCTGTAATAAATATATATATATATATATATATATATATATATATATATATATACAGTACTGTGCAAAAGTTTTAGGCAGGTGTGAAAAAATGCTATAAAGTAAGAATGCTTTCAAAAATAGACATGTTACTAGATTATATTTATCAATTAACTAAATGCAAAGTGAGTGAACAGAAGAAAAATCTAAATCAAATCCATATTTGGTGTGACCACCCTTTGCCTTCAAAACAGCATCAATTCTTCTAGGTACACTTGCACAAAGTCAGGGATTTTGTAGGGATATAGTCAGGTGTATGATTAAACAACTATACCAAACAGGTGCTAATGATCATCAATTCAATATGTAGGTTGAAACACAATCATTAACTGAAACAGAAACAGCTGTGTAGGAGGAATAAAACTGGGTGAGGAACAGCCAAACTCAGCTAACAAGGTGAGGTTGCTGAAGACAGTTTACTGTCAAAGTCATACACCATGGCAAGACTGAGCACAGCAACAAGACCCAAGGTAGTTATACTGCATCAGCAAGGTCTCTCCCAGGCAGAAATTTCAAGGCAGACAGGGGTTTCCAGATGTGCTGTCCAAGCTCTTTTGAAGAAGCACAAAGAAACGGGCAACGTTGAGGACCGTGAGCGCAGTGGTCGGCCAAGAAACTTACTGCAGCAGATGAAAGACACATCATGCTTACTTCCTTCTGTCGGAAGATGTCCAGCAGTGCCATCAGCTCAGAACTGGCAGAAAACAGTGGGACCCTGGTACACCCATCTACTGTCTGGAGAAGTCTGGTCAGAAGTGGCCTTCATGGAAGACTGCGGCCAAAAAGCCATACCTCCGGCGTGGAAACAAGGCCAGCGACTCAACTATGCACGAAAACACAGGAACTGGGGTGCAGATAAATGGCAGCAGGTGCTCTGGACTGATGAGTCAAAATTTGAAATATTTGGCTGTAGCAGAAGGCAGTTTGTTCGCGAAGGGCAGGAGGCGTACGAATGAGTGTCTGCAGGCAACAGTGAAGCATGGTGGAGGTTCCTTGCAAGTTTGGGGCTGCATTTCTGCAAATGGAGTTGGGGATTTGGTCAGAATTAATGGTCTCCTCAATGCTGAGAAGTACAGGCAGATACTTATCCATCATGCAATACCATCAGGGAGGCATCTGATTGGCCCCAAATTTATTCTGCAGCATGACAAGCGACCCCAAGCATACAGCGAAGTCATTAAGAACTATCTTCAGCGTAAAGAAGAACAAGGAGTCCTGGAAGTGATGGTATGGCCCCACAGGCCTGATCTCAACATCATCGAGTCTGTCTGGGATTACATGAAGAGAGAGAAGCAACTGAGGCTGCCTAAATCCACAGAAGAACTGTGGTTGGTTCTCCAAGATGTTTGGGCCAACTTACCTGCCGAGTTCCTTCAAAAACTGTGTGCAAGTGTACCTAGAAGAATTGATGCTTGATGCTGTTTTGAAGGCAAAGGGTGGTCACACCAAATATGGATTTGATGTAGATTTTCTTCTGTTCACTCACTTTGCATTTAGTTAATTGATAAATATAATCTATTAACATGTCTATTTTTGAAAGCATTCTTACTTTACAGCATTTTTTCACCTGCCTAAAACTTTTGCACAGTACTGTATATATATATATATATATATATATATATATATATATATATATATATATACACATACAGTACTGTGCAAAAGTTTTAGGCAGGTGTGAAAAAATGCTGTAAAGTAAGAATGCTTTCAAAATAGACATGTTAATAGATTATATTTATCAATTAACTAAATGCAAAGTGAGTGAACAGAAGAGAAATCTAAATCAAATCCATATTTGGTGTGACCACCTTTGCCTTCAAAACAGCATCAAGCATCAATTCTTCTAGGTACACTTGCACGCAGTTTTTGAAGGAACTCGGCAGGTAGGTTGGCCCAAACATCTTGGAGAACTAACCACAGTTCTTCTTGTAGATTTAGGCAGCCTCAGTTGCTTCTCTCTTCATGTAATCCCAGACAGACTCGATGATGTTGAGATCAGGACTCTGTGGGGCCATACCATCACTTCCAGGACTCCTTGTTCTTCTTTACGCTGAAGATCGCTCTTAATGACTTTCGCTGTATGTTTGGGGTCGTTGTCATGCTGCAGAATAAATTTGGGGCCAATCAGATGCCTCCCTGATGGTATTGCATGATGGATAAGTATCTGCCTGTACTTCTCAGCATTGAGGAGACCATTAATTCTGACCAAATCCCCAACTCCATTTGCAGAAATGCAGCCCCAAACTTGCAAGGAACCTCCACCATGCTTCACTGTTGCCTGCAGACACTCATTCGTGTACCGCTCTCCAGCCCTTCGGCGAACAAACTGCTGTCTGCTACAGCCAAATATTTCAAATTTTGACTCATCAGTCCAGAGCAACTGCTGCCATTTTTCTGCACCCCAGTTCCTGTGTTTTCGTGCATAGCTGAGTCGCTTGGCCTTGTTTCCACGTCGGAGGTATGGCTTTTTGGCCGCAAGTCTTCCATGAAGGCCACTTCTGACCAGACTTCTCCAGACAGTAGATGGGTGTACCAGGGTCCCACTGTTTTCTGCCAGTTCTGAGCTGATGGCACTGCTGGACATCTTCCGATTGCAAAGGGAAGTAAGCATGATGTGTCTTTCATCTGCTGCAGTAAGTTTCCTTGGCCGACCACTGCGTCTACAGTCCTCAACGTTGCCCGTTTCTTTGTGCTTCTTCAAAAGAGCTTGGACAGCACATCTGGAAACCCCTGTCTGCCTTGAAATTTCTGCCTGGGAGAGACCTTGCTGATGCAGTATAACTACCTTGTGTCTTGTTGCTGTGCTCAGTCTTGCCATGGTGTATGACTTTTGACAGTAAACTGTCTTCAGCAACCTCACCTTGTTAGCTGAGTTTGGCTGTTCCTCACCCAGTTTTATTCCTCCTACACAGCTGTTTCTGTTTCAGTTAATGATTGTGTTTCAACCTACATATTGAATTGATGATCATTAGCACCTGTTTGGTATAATTGTTTAATCATACACCTGACTATATGCCTACAAAATCCCTGACTTTGTGCAAGTGTACCTAGAAGAATTGATGCTGTTTTGAAGGCAAAGGGTGGTCACACCAAATATGGATTTGATTTAGATTTTTCTTCTGTTCACTCACTTTGCATTTAGTTAATTGATAAATATAAACTATTAACATTTTTTTTATATTTCACCTAAGTGTTGGGAACTACAAATTAAAAATGAAATGGTGCTTTTGGCCAATTTACTTTTGCTGCACCAATACCCTGAAAACATGTCAACTATCCTTGCAGTTCTCGCGCTTCGCTGACAACATAGCGTGAGGAACTACTGTTTCTCTCAATCCAAAAGGGAGACTAAAGAGACAACCTTTGAACAAAAAAACTGCTGTCTATTTTCTTCACTGTTGTAGTACAGTATATCATATGAAGGCCAGTAAACAGTTTCGACCATTCCACTATTGATTCTTGTAATTGTAGCAGCCCTAATGGATAGTGACCCATTGTCACTGTTTAAAATCCTAGAATTAATTTTCAAAATTGACAAGTTCTCACATTATACAGTAATTATCCAGCTCCACAAAACAACATATTAGATCCTTGACAATTACAATATTAATCAAATGGCTGGCTCTTCACTGTTCCAAAGAAATCAATTGTATCCATCACTATGCACGGCTTATACCAGTGAAAATGTTGACCCATTTCCCTGAAAGGAAAAAAACAAACAAACAACAACAACCACAACAACAACAACACTGATGTTACAAACTTAGAAAAAATCAACTTAGCTTTAGGTTGGAACATCGTTTTTCTTTTTGTTGTTGGTATTTGTATCTTTGCAACAAAGCTGTTAGAGTTTTCAATATTATCATCTGTAGATCATGAAATAATTCTAAATGCTGGCTATAAGAAGTAATTCGAAACTTCACGTTTCGTCTCAGCCAGGCTAGAGTGGTCATTATCCGATGTTAAATGATAAAAGCCTATACATTTTGCAACTGTCCTTTTTAGCCTGTTTCAACACTAGCCTGCTACAAAAGAAGCTACTGTTTTACTTTGCATTTTGTTGAAAACAAAATCAATAGGATATTGTCTGCCCTGTAAGACAGTATTTTTATGTTAACAAAAGTAAGATATTTTGAGTTTCTTGTGCTGTTAAAATACTTTTAAACCCCATATATAACTAGATAATAATCAATAATATGACTTAGATTTGATGAAACTATCAATGGCTATGTTTAACGACTTTTGGGTGTTGGAATTGCACATTCTTTTTATAGAATTTTTATTTTATCATACAGTCACCGTACTATACTTTTCTAAATTTTGGAAATGTGTGTTCCAAGCATGGAACGCCTGGAGGGGGTAGGCCAGCGCCAGTGTGGTACGAATGACTTTGTTCCATGGGTCAACATCATCATACTGAAAAAGAAATTCACTTCCTTATATATTGTAATCCCGTTGCAAGCCTTGTGTTAAGCAATGCTTATCACAAAACTTCAGGACAAATATCCCTAAGCCAATAAAACCCAGTATAAAAAATAAATAAAATAAGAAGCAAACATAAAGCTTACAGGCCCCCAAGATCATAGCATTATACTAGTTATACACAGTTATATTACACTAGTTATAATCTCTCTTTGAAAATTGAATTGATTTTGAGTTTAGAATCATAGATCTTTTACCAGATATATTTTTTTTACTTAAAGCTGTAAAAATGTTACCAAGGTGTTATTCATATTACAGTGAAGCTGTTGATAGTGATAATTGCATTGCTGACGAGGGATAACCACATGGAACACATATTAACCCTTTATGGACTGGGATCGTGTTAACACGATCATACTGAAGTGGGCTTCTAGGATCGTGATCGTGTAAACATGATAAAAAAAGCACTTAGTTTTGATGACTTACAGGGCCACAGTACTTCGCAGTACAGGCTTGAAACACATATCAATGGATAGGGGAGGGACTGATGTTCACTTCCTGGTATTTTTTATTCATGTGACGTCACCGAGAGGGGCATTTAACGGCTAAAGGGCGGAGACTGTTTACAGCAGCCAAGAAGAGACAAAAGCAGAAACAAAACATCACAGAAACTTGTTTAGAGCTAATAAAATGGGAAACACTGTAAATCTGATGTATTTGACTGATAATTATATTAGAACATTTATTCTGTCTCGTGTTTTATATATATATATATATATATATATATATATATATATATATATATATATATATATATATATATATATATATACACAGTATATATATACTGTATATATATTATATATGTTTTTTACAACATTTATTAATATCAAGAAACGAGTGGCTAGAAGCATATACTATTTTATTTATATTTATAAATATTTACTTTGAGAAAGTAAATCGAGAGTAATGTGCATTATTGCTTATAAAGACCCTGAGAATAAACATGTATTATGTCATTGCAATCACTCAGGTGAATCAATGTCTTGTAATTTCCTCAAACATCAATATTTTTCAACAAAACTTTCAGAAAGTATTGTAAGGTCCTTCGGGTCATAAAATAAGAAATTTTTATACATGTAACTCTAAGCAGAATACATAATAAAAATGACTTAACTTATCTATCCTTAGAGACAAGTAGAATGATCCTGTTACACCTGTTGTTAACCCGGATGGCCACGATTAGGCAAGTCAATTTAGAATATTTATATATTTATATATGTAATATCATTCTAGCATTTTACAAAGTTGGTATGAACACCCCTTTTTAATACAATGCATTTTTTTTATGATTAACACCCAACATATTAGCATAGCCCTCCTTAATTACCATAACATAACACCAACTGGCACAGTATTTAGAAGTTATTGTAAACCAATGTCGTCATAAAAAAGGACAGGGTCATCTACATATTTTTTCAGGAGTAATACCACTACTATCATCGCGTGCTACCTCTATTTTTGTTGTACATGTAGCCAATACTATTCGCATCAAAACAGATCTTTAAATATTGTCAAGATGTTCTTACCTTCTTTGCCTGACAATATTCCTTTTCCATAACTTTTCCAAGAACCCAAGGCCTTCGTGGAGCACCTGATGCTAAACAGACAATAGTAATAATTTATAATTCAATGTACAATATTATGCTACAGAATAAAGTTTGTCCAAACGCTAATGCAATGCAAAGTTTAAATGAAAATACCTGTAAAACTTGTACAATTTTCTTTTTTTTTTATTTTTCCCCCAGTTTTAGTATCCTAGGTTTAGAATTGTGCCTTATTTCAATATTTCCAGAACTCTGACTGTTAACTTAAGATGTTTGTAGCATGGAACGTGTTCTGAAGTGATCATCTCATCAAAGAAGCAATTAACGTCCAAGGACATTCTTCAAATCAAAATCACTTCACCACCACAGTGAAACCAGCTCCCTAAAAATGTCATTTATTTATATAATGTATTCATCAAGATGGCTTTGTAAGGCAACACATACATATAAGCATCAATTCAATTATGGGGATGCATCTATTGTACAGGAATGGCAGAACTACATTTAAAGTATTATTTTTTTCATCTAAACAGTTATTTATTTTTTCGATTTTGTTCCTATTATTTGCTCATATTAAATGATTTGTTACATACAAATATGAAAATACAATATTACTACAGATGTAGGAGTGTAAAATACCCTTTATTTTACAATATGACCCGTACCACGTACCACACTCACCTGGTTTGAGATCCAATGCTGCAAGAGATTCTGAGTGCAGAAAGTATAAGGTTGGGCCAACAGTAAAAAGGACATAATTATCATGCCGTTCATCCAAGATAATAAGAACCAAATCTCCAACCTGAAAACTGAAATAAAATAAAATGTCAATCAATATCATGACCAATTTTGAGAACACATTTAAAAATAGTTTTTATAAAAAGGCTAGACCCAAAGTTCAGTTAAGATTTTTGTTTTAATACTGACACAGGAAACTTAAGATTTTTTTGTCAACTGAAACTGCAGTCGATCTACATTTTTAAGACCAATGACGGGAGGCTGTAGATACGACACAGAGCAGGCATTCCTTCAGTGCATAACCCCAGGGGTCATGGAAGTTTAATTGAATGAGGGAGAGGTTAAAGGTGTTACCCCTCACACATCTGGAGGCCATTCATAGATCACGGACCAAGATATATATATATATATATATATATATTGCCTGTTGCACTGATGTACAAATGTATTTATACGTGTTAACTATACCCTGTTCTAAGACCCACCTTAATGGGACCTTTTGCAAAACGGAGGACTTCGTAAACCCCTCCCCACCCCCGTGCAAGTGAAATACAAAATACTACGGATTGGATTAAGTGCAGGATTAAATACAGTAAAATAGGGAGCAGATAAGTGCAAGTTAAAGTGCATTAAAGGCAGAATCCAGAAAGGAAGAGTTGAGAAGGAAGAGTGGAGAAGGAGTGGGCTCTGGAGGCAGGGTAGCGTAGAGAAGGTACAGCTAGTCTTCTACTGCAGGCGGAGCAGAAAGGTCGGGTGGGGGTGTAGGGAGAGATGAGGGTCTGGAGGTAGCTGGGTGCAGTCTGGTCAAGGCATCGGTAGGCGATTACAAGTCTTGAACTGGATACGAGCGGTGATTGGGAGTCAGTGGAGTGAGCGGAGCAGTGGAATAGTGTGGGAGAAGCAAGGCAGAGAGAACACTAGGCGAGCAGCGGCGTTCTGGAGGAGCTGGAGCGGACGGGTGGCGGACGCAGAGAGGCCGTCCAGGACAGGAGGGAGTTGCAGTAGTCTAGGCGGGAAAGTACCAGGGCCTGGACGAGGAGTTGCGTGGAGTGGTTGGTGAGGAAGGGTCGGATTCTTCATATGTTGCTCAGGAAGAATCGGGAGGGAGAGGTGTTTAAGAGTATGTGGATATCAGAGATTTTAGAGGAGAAGAAAGAGGCAAAGTCGTCACAGGAGATAGAGGAGGGCGGAGGAAGGAGAAGGTAGAGAATAGTTTCCGGGGGTTGTTAGTGGAGGATTGGATAATAGATTGGAAATAGCAGCATTTAGCAGTGGAGAGAGTAGAGGAGAAGGAGGAGAGGAGGGAGTGGTAGAGGTATAGGGCAGCAGGGAGTTAGGTTCTCTTCCATTTCTTTTCAGCAGAGCACAGTTTGGTTCTTGCTGAGCGGAGCACAGAGGAGAGCCAGGGTTGGGGAGGGAGGGGGGCTGGTTGGGAGGTGAGGGGACAGAGGGAGTCGAGGGAGGAGTCGAGGGAGGAGGTGAGGGAGGAGAAGAGGGTGGAGGTTGTAGAGTCTACAGAGAGTTGGGAGAAGGAGTCGATAGGAGGGAGGCGAGAGAGAGCGGTGGAGGCAAGGACAGAGGGGGAGAGAGAGCAGAGGTTACGGCAGGAGGTGACAGTGGGGGTAGGTGGAGTAGGGAGAGAGGGGTGAGACAGAAAAATAGATGAAATAGTGATCAGAGGTGTCCAGCGGGGTGGCAGAGAGGGTAGAGGGGCACTAGATGGAGAATTTGTAGAAAGTGGATGCATAAAGTTCAGAGATCATGCTGAAAATGCAAGAGCTATTCATCTCAAAGACTAAAAAGGCCAAAGTAAACAGTCACCAAAATGGTTTAAAATCGATTCATTAAGCAAAGCATCAGGATGAAATTACATTACAAAAGCACAGCAAAAAAATACAAGCAAGTTCTTGTAAAAAAACAAACAAAAAAAAAAAACACAAGGATACCCGACACTCAAAAAGAACCCCAAATTACTCCAAATTAATTTGGACCTTAAACACAACCCCAAACAGTTCTTCAAATGCCACAAAGAACAGTCAAGGAATCATTCGAGAGCCTAAGGGACAACATGGGGAGTGTAGTGGAGTATGACAAAGTAAAAACCAATATTGAATGACTACTTTTCATCAGCGAGGATGTCACTGTATGTCCTCAAACAATCCTAAATGCACTTTGTATAAATCAAACCGAAGTACTAAGAGCAGCGCTCCAGACAATGTTTGGGTCATTGAGTAATTTACTCTCCAATTTAAACACAAAGTGTGTAAACTATATTTTGGGTGAGAAAAATGCAACATTACCTAACTGTTCAAATTAACATTAACTGTAATGTTAATTTGAACTACTGTACAAAAACGTGGTCTTATTATAGTGCAAGAAGTTTCTACTCTTAATGCAGTTAGCTCCAGTGTTCACTGATTCTCTACCCACTAGGCTATAAGTTTTTTTTTTCTGTAACTCTTCCCCTCTCAGTCTCGTGTTCTCCTTTTCCAAGTCGACACTCCCTAAAAATAAAATGTCCAATAACTATACCAACACTGCACTAATGTAAATAAATAGACAATAAGATTGTATTCCTTATTGATCGCTTTGCTATAGCATATAATTCAATGTATGGATTTCGAATGAGCCTGGAAAAGGATAATTTGGTCTTAGCTTTTAGAACTTAAAAAAAAAAAAAAAAAAACATATTTAAGAATGATATTACAAACAATGTTCATATTTTAACTACTAAATCGTGACCACCTGGCTTAACAAAACATGTTATTTAATCATTGTACTTGTCAGTGGTTATATGATTCTGTTTTTTAAAAGATGTGACTATTTTGTGTTGTTTTAAAAATTGACTGCACTTAAGGTTTCTTCATTAAGCAACCAGACCCAAGGTATTTTGCTTTATTACAGAAGCTTAGATTCACTCGTGTACCAGTTCTCTGCGCATGGAAACCACATTTTCACAACATTTCATTAAAAGCACGAGTACTTTACACATAGCGAATTTACATACCAACCCCCAGCTTTCCCATTCATTTGCATGACATCAGGTGAAAAGCCTGGTTTACTCTAAAACTGGAAACCCAAAAAAAGCATTTTACATGAGACATTTTTCTCGAGTTAAAAAAAAAAAACACGCATGGAAACCCCTGATTGTTGAGAATCATATAGTAAATACTGTTTTTCTTCACAAAAATCACTGACCTGAAAACTTAATTGTAAAAATAACCACAGAAAAATCTGGGAAATTCTGAAAAAAATAAATGCCAAAAACAAAGAACCCTAAAAATACCACATATACGGAAACAAATATTTCACACTTCTACTAGGGGCTGTTGTGTTGCAGGGGAACAGTTTAATAGTTCATCCAGAACAGGGCCATGAACACACTGACGACTGCGGCAGCCGGTTTGTAAACTTACAAAGTACAGTACAAGCACCCTTTACAAGGATGCTCAAAAAGAACTCTCAGGTTTACCAATTTGTGTGGTTACTGTCCATTACTCAGTTAATGAATTACCACATCTTTTTATAGATACATATATCATAGGGACATCTGTTCTAAAATGCCTAAGTAAAACATACTTTTTACCTTTTTGACAATAATGGCAATGTAGCTCCATGTCCATTTTTCTTTGTCTGGTTTCTTCTTTTTTTTTTTTTGTTTCAGCTGCCTATGTGTTTTTTTTTTTTTTGAGGTTGTCTGATAAGCATTTCTTAACATACGATTTGCAATGCGATTGCGAAGATCAGGAATGGTGTTTTTGTCTCAGCAAGATGTCCACAAAATATTGATGGGAGCCTAAATCAAGCCAAAATGTCCCTGTCCTACCCCCTTCTTGATGTATCAGGCATTAAAGATGCATGTCCAAAATTTAGAAACATATAGTATGATAATGATTGTATGATAACATCACAATTGTAGAAAAAGAATGTTCTATTCTGGTCCCTAAAGTTTATTTTTTGGTACTTGTTTGTAAAGTGCTTATAATAATAGCGTCAGCATAATTAAAATATAATCCTAGGGTAGATAAGAAATACATACTTACTCTCTAATGGCAATTTTTTCAGAATGTCTTGAAGATACTGAAGACATGCTCTGAGACATCTGTAAAACAAATGTAGAATGTGTAAAAATGAAGTGATGGTAAAAAAAAACAACCCATCATGTGCACATGATTTCAGTCTTTAAAACCAATATATTAGAGTCACAGATATAAAAAAACATGTTAACAACATAAATCTCCTGCCAGGTTGTAAATACATAAAAAGCTAAAAGATAGGAGGCTGTGTGGTCCAGTGGTTAAAGAAACGGACTTGTCACCAGGAGGTCCCCGGTTCAAATCCAACCTCAACCACTGACTCATTGTGTGACCCTGAGCAAGTCACTTAACCTCCTTGTGCTCCGTCTTTCGGGTGAGACATTGTTGTAAGTGACTCTGCAGCTGACGCATAGTTCACACACCCTAGTCTCTGTAAGTCGCCTTGGATAAAGGCGTCTGCTAAATAAACAAATAAATAATAATGATTATGAGATTCTGATCTTGATCTCTGAAAAATGTTGGTGTCTTGTCAGTGTAACGCTCATTGTGGTCTTGTGGTAAAGTGGTTTGCAGTGTGCAGGTGCAGGAGTGATGCGGTGATCAATGAAAGGCAGACAACAAGAATTAAAACTGCAAGGAGGTTTAATTATAATCCTGGTCTGGTCCTGGTCTAATAATAATAATAATAATAATAATAATAATAATAATAATAATATTAGTCTCTTACAAAAACCCACAAGGTTCTCCCCAGGCTTTTTCAGCCGGGTAGGCCGCCCGGCAAAGTGTCCAAAAAACCGATCTGCTTGTCTTGCAGATGCTACTGTGCGCTTCTAGCAGACTAGATCAATTGCGCGTTGCTGGGTGAAGAAAAAATCTTGGAACCACATCACAGCTGTGTTACGTCTTGACACAACATTTAACCAATCAGAGAGTTGAAGGGGCACGTTTTCTGTGTTAAGCACATTGAGAAGCTAAAACGTTAAATAAAATAACCAATTATTTTCAAAGCAGAGAGAGTGACAATGAATGCAGGGCGTCAAAATAAGCCGGCGATCGGCGCAGTCCACTGCCTAATACTATGTTTGCGCCAGCTACTTTATTAAAAAAAATATTAAGATTATTTTCGGGTATTATAATTCAGTCCATTTTTTGTCATATTATTGTACTGTAAGGTGGTATATAGTACATAATAGCTATACATATGCACAAAAAAAAAAAAAATTAAGCTAAAAAGGAAGTGAAAAGGTTACCGTTTCTTTGTGAACTCCAATTACCCTACGTTATCTTTCCCCAGTCAAATCGTAGAGTTATCTCCCATATGATATTTATAATGTACATGTTTATTGCGTGCGTGCAGTACCTTACACTTTTCTCTATTAAATGTCATTTGCCATGTGTCTGCCCATTTCTGAATGCTGTCTAGATCTTTTGAATGACCTTTGCTGCTGCAACAGTGCTTGCCACGCCTCCTATTTTTGTGTCATCTGCAAATTTAACAATCTAAATTATTAATTGAGATTAGGAAGAACAGAGGACCCAATACTGATCCCTGTGGTACTCCACTGGTTACCTCATTCCATTTTGAGGTTTCTCCTCTAATCAGTACTTTCTGTTTTCTACATGTTAACCACTCCCTAATCCATGTGCATGCATTTCCCTACTGCGTTCAGTTTGAGAATTAATCTTTTATGCGGGACTTTGTCAAAAGCTTTCTGGAAATCTAAATAAACCATGTTGTATGCTTTGCAATTATCCATTGTCGATGTTGCATCCTCAGAAAAAATCAAGCACGTTAGTTAGATACGATCTCCCTTTCCTAAAACCAGGCTGACTGTCTCTCAGGATACTGTTACCACATAGGTAATTTTCCATTTAGGATCTTATAGTTTCCATAAGTTTACATATAATAGAAGTCAGGCTTATTGGTCTGTAGTTACCTGGTTCGGTTTTGTCTCCATTTTTGTGGATCGATATTGCATTTGCAATTTTCCAGTCTGTCGGTACAACCCGTGTCAAGATCTTGGTTAGCGGTTTGTAAATAGCTTCTTTCATTTCTTTGAGTACTATTGGGAGGATGTCATCCGGCCCAGGGGATTTGTTTATTTTAAGAGCTCCTAGTCCCTTTAACACTTTGGCCTCTGTTATGCTAAAGTTATTTAAAACTGGATAGGAACAGGTCGACATGTGGGGCATATTGTCCGTATCCTCCTTTGTAAAAACTTGTGAAAAGTAATAATTTAATATATTTGCCTTTTTTTTTTTTCTTCGTCTATGATTTTGCCATTTGTGTCTCTTCCCAGAGCTCAAACGCCTCTGTACACTGTTACTAAAAACTAAGCCAGCGGACCGAGTTGTAATTCAGCAGCACATTATGTGTCTCGCTGCCTGTTTCACACAGAGTTGCGAATCTCCCTTTATTGATACTGCTGGTGTTGACAGCATTGATACTCTTTTTCACTACCGATTCAACCTCATCCAAAACACTTCATTGAAGCCTTGCTGGCAAGTACTTCTTGGTGTGCAAAACAGTGAAAAAAAAGTTTCTGAGTGCAGCTTTCTTGGCAGCTGTTCAACACCCCAACTCGTGCACTTTGCATAGCCGCTGCCCCATTGCTGTCATGCCAGACAGATTGTCAAAGCTAATGCGGCACTCCTGCAATCTCTCCTGAACACATTCGCTGCGACTTTGCCCGCTATTTCGTTTTGTAGAAAATTATGGCTGTATGCGATATGCGATACAACATTTTATTACAAAGTTAACTACAGATGACAAACAATACAAAACTCACCAGTCGTTGATTCAGACGTTTGTTCTCTTCCTCCTTCATGTGTAAAGTCTGTAAAACATTAAAAATACATAACATTAGATTATTATTATCACATTTTATAGAATATTACTGTTTTATTATTTTTACTTTTTTTTTTTTTTTAACTATTGCACTGGGGAAAACAAATCTTAAACAGACTGTTACAAATAATTACTTTAGTGTATCCAGAAAATATAAATATTTTATACTATACTGGTGTTTGTCATATGTTGATGACATCATCTTACCACATAAGAATTGATTAAAAGACATCACTCAACAGAACCATGCACCTATTTTTTTAAAACACCGTTTAACTTAACTAAAATACAGAACTATGGGTACTGAAACAATGTAACAAAGTAATTATTACAATTATTAAAAATACAATTATAATAATAATAATAATAATAATAATAATAATAATAATAATAATACCCACCCTCTCTAATAAAATGATCCTTTGTTTTTCTTCAGATATTACAGGTATATTTTCACTGTATGGGTGAGAATAATGAAAATGATCAGGTAATAATAATTAAGGAAATGAATCTCATAATATATGTATATATATATATATATATATATATATATATATATATATATATATATATATATATATATATCTGGGTGATTAAAGACTGTGTAACTATGTATGCTTAAAGCTAAAAATATAAATGGTATATAAATATACAAGTAAATTAAACTTACTTTTCCTCTTGTCTGTCTTCCTTTCTGTCCAGCAGACATCTCTGTATCCTGTCTTAATTTGTATTGTCTAGTTAAACACTTTCCTCCTGTCTTCTCTTTTTTGTTCTAAATGTATCTTCCCTTTGTATTTTCACATTTCACTCAGATTTACCACTTTTACACTCAACTCTATTTGACTACTTTATTATTTCGATGTACATTAAATGTAAAAAATACAGGGTCTACATATAGTTTTGTTTCCCCACCACCTGTCCTTTATGCTATTGATTTTAGTTAGAGTCAGAATTTGCCGTGGTTTGATGTGTGTACTAGTTAACATAATGCTCGTAACAATACAGCATATTTTATAAAACTAAGTTTAAAAAAGGTACTGCTTCAATGTAGCAGTATAAGTGCATCTGAAACCAGTGTAACTTCTTCTTAATTTAATACAGTCACTACAGTCTATGTCAATACGGAGCTCTAATCTCCAGCCTCCTTTTAAACTGACCCAATGAACTGCAGGAAAAATTGATTACCTAACCCAAATATCAGAGATCAATTACCTCTGCCAAATACAATTGACCAGCGAAGCATATACAATAGTTTTTTTTCCCCATTTAGCACTGGAAACCTGACAGTTCCCTGACCTTGTGCTTTCTGAAGTTTTAGGCTACATACTGTATTACACAATACAGGGTATGTATTTTCATAGGAAATCTTTTTTTTTTCATTGTTTTAAACTTGCAAATGCTTACCTTATATCAGTAAATATTATTTATAATAATAATAATTTTTTTAAAAAACTAGACATTTACATATCTTCATATATTGCTAAAACACAATTAGATTTTATTTGTATTTCCAAAATATTACTTTTCTTTTTATAATGGCTGAACAAATTTTTTTTTGTTCTTCCTGAAAAATCCAAGATTAGCTAAAACTGTCATGTTAAGTAGTTTTTACTGCCAGGATTATCTTAAATTCACATTATTTAGGACATTCAGACTATAAATTAATATTTTTTTAAAACAGACTTGGTTCCAGACTATATTTACAAAATAGAATAAATTGTACATAAATTCGCAAGGCCTCCTAAACCAGTATTTCATTAAAAAATAAAATAAAATAAAAGATCTGGGTGACAAGTAACTGCATCTATTTAAGTGCCTGCTGGGAGTATATGTGCAGTTTTGCCCTTATAAAGTAACTGGTGCCCATGAGTAGTAGCTACTGAAGGAATAATTCTTACCGAAAAGTGACAAAGAAATTAAGATTAAAAGGAGCTTTTTGCAATGACGTTGTTTTACTTCACTGTTTTTAAAATGTATGCTTACTGTACAGCCATCATGCTGGCTTCCACTGCAGAATCAATTCTCCCATCCTCCCCAATGGCAGCAACTGAGACCAGCCTCTCAGAGTCAGCATGGGGCTCAGCTGCACAGGCTCCCGCCAAATCGTCCTGAGCCGGATTAGCAGAAGAAAAGAATGCAGAGGAAACCAAGGAACTGCTGCGCATCTTGTTAAGTTCTTCTTCTAGCTGCTTCTTTTCTTGGAGCAAATGTGCTCTGTCCTCTGATAGAGTTTCGATCAAATCTAAAATTAAGGAGAGCAACACCATCAATACATTAAAATCCCTGGTCAAACAAATTCAGGATTTTCAGGAACATGAACAAAATTCAGTCATTTCTAACAATAGGTTATGAATCGCAGTATGGGTTCTTGTGACAAGAGTAGAGGCTTGATTTACTTTGTTGAATAAAAGTGTGCTAAGCCCCTTTAAACTGAAGTTCTGTGTTTGGGGTTTGCTATTTCTGCCGCTGACCAGCCTTGACCGTCCGCCACAACGCCACAGTTCTATAATGCCTATATTACTCTTACAGGGCTCCCCTATGAAATTATATTTACTACCGGGTACTCATTACTGTTGAGTGCAATATGTTGCTTTAACTGCAATATGTTGTCATTTTAAGATTAATTCTCCATGAGATACATGGAAAGCACAGTGGGATTCATTGCCACTGTGTTGTACAGAAAATGGCTGTACTAAAAATATGTGTGTAAGCTTACTGAGCATCTATTAGAAATATAATCTGTTTGCTTTCATATTTCCCATTGATGCAAGTTCAGTTACATAAAAATAAATTTAAAGTGAGCCAGCACCAAGTAATCTGCATTCAGGGATTTCTGTAATATATCAGACTGCTGAAGATACCGACAGTCAATACACAGATTTAAAAATCATTAGCCAATATCTATTTGAGTCTAGTTTATTATCAAAACACTGTTTTTTTTTACCATTCATTTGCCTAAATGCAATAAATTTTGTCATTTAATACTTTAATGAGCTGCTATCTATCATGTAAACCACAGCGCCAATTGTCTGTTCGGGTAGTATCTGTTTGGGTCAGTTTGACTCTATTGACCCAGTTTTGATCAAACAGGTAAACAGGTAAAAGTGGGGACCTGAGTACAAATATAAAATGTTTTTGATACAGCTTGTTGGCCAGTAAATTAAGTTTCAGATACAATAGCTCATCAAATGCACAGAGATCAGGGTAAATAACAGGTGTGTAACTCTGTGTACTGCATGGTTGTGACATCACTCCAAAGGCTGAAGTCTTGAGAATTCAACTATATGGATATTATTTGTACATGCCAGTTTTATAAAACGCCATTAAACATCTAACCAGTCCCTCCATTTGACTAACTATAACAGGACTATATATTCAAAGCTGTATATAGAGAGTTCTGAGGCAATGATTGTGTAACTCTGTGGACTGTCTACATTGTTATTAATTCAGTTATGCCAATCCCATATATCTCTCCAAAGGCTTAAGTCTTTAAAATTTCAACTACATTTAGGTCACCAAGGCAACTTTTTAGACAACTGTAAATATTAATGTAATTGCCTACAGGTGTGCTGCAAAGTTTGTTTGTATAGATTTTTCATTAGTTTTGTTTTTCATAATATAGTTTGGCGTGTATTCCTTAATCACCCAATAATATTGTGAACATGGACCCGGGGTACATTTAGATCGCTTTTGTATATGCGTGGTTGCCTATTTATTGAGGTACAGTACATTTTATTAAGAAACATGTTTTCCAATGCTGCAACACTACCATGCTTAAAGAAGATTTATGCCAGAGACATTCTAGAAGTGGTGGATGCACCTCACAGTTTCCAATTTTTCACAAATTTCTAGAATATTTTTTTTTCACTTGGAAGTTGTAGGGTAGGATAAGTAGATAAATAAAAAATAAATAAAAAATGTAATGCATTTTAATTCCAAGCTATAAGGCAACAGAAGGTGAACATTTTGAAAGGGGGTGTAGACTTTCTATAGGCACTATATATATATAAGCATTGAGACACCTTTACACATCGATATAATAAAAAATAAAAAAACGAAAGTTTTTGCTTTAAAAGAAGGGTTAACACTCCACTCCCCCGTCCCACCCCATCATGTCTTAATGCTCAGATTATTATTTTGAACAATAATAAGTATATGTACATTAGATAGAGCAGTAATAAGGAGACTGTGTTTAAAACAATAACAAATGACCCTGCAGGCTCCAAAAATAGATAGTTTACTTTGAATACTGTACATGTATATTATTTGTATGCAACAGCTTTACAAAACATCTTTAAATGTCTGAGTAACCCTCAATTTGCAGAAACCACTGACAGGAATTCATAAGGAAAAACCTACAGTATAGTACTGTTTTAGTGTTTTTTTTATTTTTTTATATCGTTGTTATTTGACCAAGGCTTGTTAATTCAAAACATTGGCTTGTATAACTTTTCCAGTATCAGTGATGTATAAATTGTCCCTCCAATGCAGCTTGTAGAAAGTGTCCAAAGTGACACTGTACAGACATGGCTCAACGGTATGGCACACACTTTATAAATAAGTTACTTACAGTAATTATGATGTATGAGGTGTACTTATTTTTTAAGAAAGTTTGTGTTTTATACAAATCTAGCAGCATTAAAGTTAATGAAGGGATGTCCCACATACAAGTCCCCATAGATACAGTACATTATTTATTGTTTATTTTCATCAACTTGAAATGCAACCCCCACCCCCCCCAAAAAATTGGGCCTTATGTGACGGGGGCTTAAAAACGTCACATGACTAATATGACAGCCTTAACTGGTTACAGGTCGATTAGGCATATTATAAACTTAAGTGTACTTTCTTAATATAATCTGCCATTAACTTAGCACTCAAATGAGCATTAACAAATAATATTATTTCTGAACATACCCACATATCAATCACACTAACACATACATTTTTTAAAATGCAAAACAGTAGGTAACAAAAAAAAAACAAAATAGCATAAACAGCATACTTAAAACATACCTTTGTCCCTTTCCTGTTGCTGTGCTGCCTTTTTCAGCTTATCATTTAACTCGTTTATTATTTGTTCCTTCTTCACTTTTTCTCTTGTAAGAACAGTATTGAAATTTGTCTGCCATAACAAACAAAAAAAAAAGTTTTCAACAAATATCAAATAAACATATGAACTAGTATTTCTTGTTCTCAGAAGCTTTTGTGATGGAGAACATGGTTCATGGGTAGAATAGAAGAGCAATGCAACGCATGCCTGACATGGGGAGAATGGGTCTGAACCTGCTAAAGTCACATTCTGATGGCCTGTGTGAGGGATTGCTTATACTGATAATACAATTTTAAAGCTTGTTTCAAGGGACTTCCACAAAACTGAATGTTAGCCTTTGAGCAACCCCCACAATGGTCCACGTCAGCTGGAATGACCCTGTCTTTAACACAAAAACCTGTTTTGCATTTGCATTTTGTTAATTGATAAATATAAACTATTAACATGTCTATTTTTGAAAGCATTCTTGCTTTACAGCATTTTTTCACACCGGCCTAAAACTTTTGCACAGTACTGTATATATATATATATATAGAGAGAGAGAGAGAGAGAGAGAGAGAGAGAGAGAGAGAGAGAGAGAGAGAGAGGAGAGAGAGAGAATGTTGCAATTGCTGTGGCATTTTGGTTAGTTGTTAAACAATCTAGCTTTTTTTTCTTCACAGACTGGCTGTAGTTTTCATACTTGCATGTCAGCACCAGTACAAAATAGCCTGTTTAAAAAATGACACTACACAATGCACCTGACTGGACTAAACTTCCTGCCAAACAAATAGTCAGAGGTTGAGTATAGAGTATACATTGCCTTGCTGTATATAATTATCATTTTAAAATAATATATTTTTTACTCTCTATTTCAAAAAGGGGACTCTATGGGAAAACAGTAGGCTAGGTTCAAATGACAATATACAGTATAACCAACCTCCGACATGAATTCTAATAACAATAAAAAAAATGATAAGAATTACTGACAAGACAGATTATTTGACAACTTTGAATTCTGACAACTGTTTGTCACAAATTTTGTGTGACAAAAATAATTCTATTTGACCTTTCATCTTCCTTTTGAACCTTAAATGCAGTCATTTCACAAATTTGGACTTTTGAGTACCATTTCTTTCATTTTAGACTCAGAAGGCCTGGATTGTTCCAAACTGAAGTTAATTTGTTTTGATCGGTAATAAAGAAACACAGTTCAAATACTCTTTGGAAGTTTGCATTTCAGTTTGTAAGTAACTGTGGGAAAAAGAGGGTTCAGAAGAGATTAAATCATTCCAATAACTCAGACCATTCAATCAATCTATGCTTGAGATTCCTGCTCACGTTGTTTTTAATTGTAACCTGTAGGTCAGACCCTTGGAAAGATTAAAAAGATGAAAAGATCATGAAAACTAAAGACAAATCTCAACAGAAAGCTTTACAAGATGTTTAAATATAGTGTCATTGTTCACCCCTTCCTGGCTAGCAACCAAACAGCATTATCATTAAAGCAAAATACAAACTGTACAAAGACCTGTAATGCCCATATTACTATTTTAAAGATACTGGTCTATGTCAAGGAATGAAGTAGCATAGAACTAGAGAATGACAACATTTTTCCCCAAAGATGCTGTCTTAGTGTTAACCCATAAAAAGGTTTACCACAGTAAATGTGCATGGTAAATGTTCAGTTTCCCCCAAGTTTTTTTCTATTAGTTATTCTATGCATTTGCATATACAATAGTTTACTATCACTATGCTTTATCACACTTTTACTGTGGTAAACTTTTATAAGGAAATATATAAATTAACAATTACTATTTAGAGCATAAATGTATTTCCTAAAACCAAACATCAAAATACTGTAAGTTATGAAAATATAGTACAATGCTCTTCCAGTTCCTGAAAGCAGAAAAAATTGGCATTGGCAACGTAATACAAGTTATGATCCCATTTCAATCTCAGCAACTGTACCAAACTTTGTTGGCCAGAACTAGCAAATGTGCAATTTAGATTATTTTCTGGTGTTTGCTTAATGAATTGTATTCACGATGTAACACTATAGTTAACTGTCTGATCCCAACATGCAGTTGTAATAACCCTAATATACCTCTGAGTGAGAAACAGTGAAGGAGGATGGTAAACATTAGTTTAAATTTCTCCAATTAAAATGCCATAAGAAAAATAGGAAGGAGTGCAGAGGCATGTGGACTTTTGTACAACCATTTCAGCTTTAGTAACACATAAACACTCCCTCATGAATCATTATGAACCATCTGTATGACCTCCTACTGAGGTAACAAACCTCACAAGGGACAGACTCGGAGACAAACAGCCAATTTCCACAGAACCTTTGCTAACTATCTACATGACTTATTTTCATTCCAGTACTTGCTGAATGTGTTACACAAGAAAGCAAAAAAAAAAAAAGTATATGAATAACACGCATATCCTCTGCCATAGCTATAAATAAAAAAATAAAAAAACTGAGCTATGAGAGTCATGGAAAAAAAAAAGCCATTATGGCCTACATCCACAGTATGTACATGTAAAAACATGTGGCATAAAAACGTATGTATGTTAGGATAGAGAAACTCATCCACATCCTGTGAACCCTTTAATTTTCATACAATTAATGTGATATAAAGGTTTACTTAAAGAGTAAGTTGCAGAGTTTCGAAAATTATAGTGTTACACATCCACACGTGTTGCTACAACTGTTTAAATAACATACCTGTCACTTATTTTTACTGTTTGCATCCTGACAACTTTTTACACTTATAACTTTCAAAGCTCTTTTAAAAATGTCTGCTCTATTGCACGGATAGTGTAAGGATTATTGCTCACATTGTCAAACAGGTAACACAGCAACAATGATCCATGATGTGGTATGGAACAGAAAAGCCAGAGCACTTTTTTTTTTTTTTTTTTGGTAATCACTCTTCCTGCAGTGATTTAGAGGACAGATCTCAAACCCCAGTGTACTAGAGCGGACATTTTGAAAAGAGCTTTGAAACAGACTTTAAAGTTACAACTGTAAAACGTTGTCAGGATGTTAACAATGACAAGAAAAATTACAGGTATATTATTTAAACAGTTGTAGCAAAACGTGGGTGCGTATAACACTATTATTCTTTAAGTTAAGTTTACCTTGAGTGGCTGCTAATTGCATGTCACTTTAATGGTGTCTAATTTAAAAAAAAGTCACAAAATTATCTCCAAATGATTTTTAAACAAGTATGTTTTTTTTTTTAAATACTTAAATGTATAAGTGGTACTCTGGCTATAGCAATCCCAAATTGCAGCTAAACATGCGTCAGTACTTTATTAACAAAAGTCAATGTAAATGGTCAAATAAGTGAGGAAAGCATGTCATCAAGATCCATATTCACAATATCCAAAACGACAATCATAAAAGCCCTGAAACACACCTCAAAGCCACAAGTGCAAAAAGTGGTTAGGATGTAAATGAAAAGAAATGATAGGCATGCCATTTAAACAGCTGCCACAACTCGTGGATGTACCAAAAATAAAACCGTGGAGTGACTGACAGCTTTTAGGATTTACATTAAGGGAATATTGGTGAGAAAGTGACATCAGATGTTTCAGTTAAAACAGCAATCTCTGATATTCATTTATTTTACCTGCTGCTCTGCTATCAATGATGTTTTAAGGTTCTGCATTTCTTCATTCTTTGTTTTTTCAAGCCGTTCAAGTTGTCCCAGTAAAGATGCCCTTTCTTCATGTAACTTTTCTTGAAGATCTGCATTAATACTTAGTGGTTTCCCAGCAAGTGCCTCAGTATGACTAGATGACAAAACCTCTCTATATAACAAAAACAAAAACACAACAGCACATAAATAAATAAGCAAAATAATATTATAATTGTTGAGAAATCACGGTGAGTTAAGGAATAAAGCTTAATAAAGCTGGAAAAAAGACAAAATGAAAAATGTTATAAACACGCAGGTGACTTGCACAAACCAAGCATAAGGAGTGTACATATTTTTGTTTAACTTTTATACCCATTAAAGAAGTTCAAGTATTGGCTTTGTGTCATTCCATGAGAAAATTGAAGTGTGAAGTAGTGTTGATATAACAATTGATAGTTCGATGATATTATTGTAACAAAGTTTCACAATACAGATTTATTTTTTATAAAATTGCATTTTTTGGTTACAATGATGATCACCTGTACCACCATATTATCTAATACTGTACACAATTAAAGGAAGATAATAATGAACGAGCATTTGGACGAAACCTCAAACAACCCACTGACAATAAGCCATACTACTAACAAATATATCTCCATCTCTGTACTTGTAGCTTGACTCCAGTTGTTTGTAATCTGTCTAATATAGTACCTATCCCACTGCATTTTATGCTGATATACAAGTCTGTGCCAGACCAACAGGGTTCAAGGAAACCCATTTGATATGCTACCACTTTTTCCAACCTCCCAGCCCACTGAAGTGTGAAATACCTATAATAAATAAATAAATAAATAAATATCCAGGGTGACTTACAATTGTTACAAGATATCACATTATTTTTTACATACAATTACCCATTTATACAGCTGGGTTTTTACTGGAGCAATCTAGGTAAAGTACCTTGCTCAAGTGTACAGCAGCAGTGTCCCCCACCTGGGATTGAACCCACGACCCTCCGGTCAAGAGTCCAGAGCCCTAACCACTACTCCACACTGCTGTTTTACAATATCCCTGTGTTAGTACAACAGTGAATACTGAAGTATAAGTGCATTTAATAAGAAACAGCATCTGGTTACAGGGAATACTTTATGTGGCAGCATTAGGATACACCAGTAGTAGACTGGCCAAGTCCAGGATTACGTGCTCAGCAAGTGGCTTGGGTTGGATTTAAGCTATGCTGATTGGCTGGAACACATTTTATAAGCATAACCTCTATAAGAGTAGCTAAAAGTTAGGCAGTATTTATTTTTGTTATAAATAACAGGAGTTTTGTTTTTGTATTACCTCTTATAATTATATTTTGTTTTAAAATATTTGTGGTCAATAAAGCATGGCATTACCTCTGACAAGTGTGTTCATTTTCAGTACAAATTTTACTGTGATAAGTGCAGTTACAGTGATACTTTGTGGATGATAATCGTGATTCAAAAAGTCCACTATTGTTCCAACACTAGTGTTAAGGAATCAGAGGTTCTACAGGAGATCGACTTTGTCATTTCTGGAAATTTCTCAAAAACAAATTATAGGAAAAATCTTTTGTAGCAAAAAGTTTGCTTTTGTAGATAAGGAAAAAAAGTTTTGTAGCGGAAGGTTTCAGATGATTGGCTAATATCTTCTGGAAACATTTTACCATGTATTGGAACTGAATTTCCTGTGCCATTAGAGGAAAAACAGCCCCACAGAAGGACATTACCAGCTCCATGCTTTACAGTAGGCATTAGGGGTGGGAATTTCAAATAATTAGGTACAGTGGCTCTCAAAAGTATTCATCCCCCTTGAACTTGTCCACATTTTATTGTGTTACAACATGGAATCAAAATGGATTTAATTAGGAGTTTTTGCCACTGATCAACACAAAAAAAGTCCAAAATGTCAAAGTGAAAAATAAAATCTACAAATTGTTCTAAATGAATTACAAATATAAAACAGAAAATAATTGATTGCATAAGTATTCACCCCCTTTGCTATGACACACCTAAATAAGCTCTGGTGCAACCAATTGTCTTTATAAGTCACATAATTAGTTGAATGGAGTCCACCTGTGTGCAATTAAGGTGTTTCACATGATTTCAGGATAAATACACCTGTCTCTGGGAGGTCCCACAGTTGGTTAGTACATTTCCTAACAAAAACAACATCATGAAGACGAAGGAACATTCAAAGCAAATCCGGAATAAGGTTCTTCAAAAGCACCAATCAGGGGTAGGATATAAGAACATTTCCATGGCATTGAATAACCCCCGGAGCACAATAAAGTCCATTATTAAGAAATGGAGAGAATATGCCACAACTGTGAATCTGTCTAGAACAGGCCGTCCTCAAAAACTGAGTATCCGGGCGAGAAGGGCACTAGTCAGGGAGGCCACCGAGAGGCTTATAGCAACTCTAAAGGAGTTACAGTCTTCAACGACTGAGCTGGGAGACACTGTGCATACGGCAACAATAGCCCGGGTGCTTCACAAAACTGGCCTTTATGGGAGAGTGGCAAAAAGAAAGGCATTGTTGAAAAAATTTCGGCTAGAGTTTGCCAGAAGGCATGTGGGAGACTCTGAGACCAAGTGGAAGAAGATTCTATGGTCTGATGAGACCAAAATAGAGCTTTTTGGCCTCAATGCTAAGCGCAATGTTTGGTGCAAGCCTAACACTGCAAATCATCCTGAGAACACCATCGCTACCATGAAGCCTGGTGGTGGCAGCATCATGTTATGGGGATGGTTCTCTGCGTCAGGGCCTGGAAAGCTTGTGAAGATAGAGGGCAAAATGGATGCCGCAAAGTACAGAGAAATCCTGGAGGAAAACCAGCTGAAGTCTGCAAGAGACTTGGGAGAAGATTCATCTTCCAGCAGGACAATGACCCCAAACATACAGCCAAAGCCACACTGGAGTGGCTTAAAAACAAAAAGGTCAATGTCCTGGAGTGGCCCACTGTGTTGATCAGTGGCAAAAACTCCTAATTAAATCCATTTTGATTCCATGTTGTAACACAATAAAATGTGGAAAAGTCCAAGGGGGGTGAATACTTTTGAGAGCCACTGTATTTGACTATTCTATTACAAAAATGTCAAATATTCGACCTCTAATTAGAATGACAGGTCTATTAGAAGCAATCAATCTGTTATGCAATAAATACGTAAGGTATTGGAATAGGAAAATAAAAAGTAGAAAATCAAAATTCACACTACAACTTTAATAAAAAAAACTACATATATTTAAAAACTGTAAACTGCATTTTGATCTTGTTTAACAAATGCTATAAAACATAGGCTACATACATAACTTAAACAGACACTAACCTGCGCATGCTGATTCCAGAAGATAAAAAACATAAATAAAATCGTGCTGATTTTGAAAAAGAACAACAAACTTTACAGAAGCTTTGTATTGTGCATGTACACATTCAAAAATGAAAATATTTAAAAAGATCAGCATATCAACGTGTTCGGGGGAAAGACGACTGCGCAATCTGTTTACTGTAAGTCCTGCAACTGAAAAACTCTCTCTGCTGGTTCAGATGTAGCTGGGATACACAGACAGGCCTTTGCTAAACATGCTAGTTTTCTGTAGCGATTTTCATTCACTCCCCACCATGCAAGTGGGTCTTGATAAGACGGAATACACGCGTCAAGTGCGTATTTTTCAAGTTCTGTTTGCAACAAGGTGGTTTCCGTGTAGTAGTCCTCACCAAACAGTGTAGCCATAGTGGTATGCTTGTCAGAGCGAGTTTTTTTTAACAGATGGACCAGCTGCTTCCATAGATGTGCGTTCCCCTCCCGCAATGTCATCAGTGCTATCCGTATCTGCCAGATTTGAAAGCAGTTCATCCACTTTCTTTCTTACAGCAATTCTAACTGCATCATCAGTAAACTTAAGGTGTTTGTATCGAGGGTCCAAAAATGATGCGATGAGTGCTACTTTATGTGCCGTTTCTGTACCTGAAGGTGCCAAGTGCCGTCTTAAAGATTCGGACACAGTGGTTTTAAACTGTGACACTTTATCTGATTCATCAGGTGCCAATATCAGATGCTTTGATAGCAGGGTGGCAGTAACAGGGTGCACCATTGAAATGGGCACTTCTGACTCACCACACAGAGCAGTTGTGGCACATTTCAAGGAGCGTAATACTGGCAGTAGCTCTTGGATAACTTGCCTGCTATTATCCGTTAGGTCCAGTGTTCGGGTTTCTGTTAGTTTCGTGTAAGCCCTGTCAGGTAACACTGCTACAAGTGCCCATCTCTGCTCTTGAAGACACTCAAACATGTTGTAGATTGAATTCCACTGTGTACGACAATATTGCAAAAGGCAGATGCTCAGGCAGATTTTGCTGCTGTTGTTTCAACTTTAAAGCCTGAGTTGCAATGGTGCTGTGGTGAAAATGGGATACAAGTCGGTTCGCAGCACCAACCACATGACTTATGCTAGAAAGTTTAAATCCATCATTAACAGTTAGCTGTAGAGTATGTGCAAAGCACACACTCGATTCCCACTCAAGAAATGCATTGTTTGCTAAAACAATGTTGCTGGCATTGTCATGGATGCAAGCAGTGATTTTCCCATTTATATTCCATGCTTCAGCAGCGGTCTTCAGCACATCTGCTAGATTTTCTGCTGTATGCCTTTCTGGCATTGTGCGAGTTTGCAAAACAACACTGATAGGTAGCATATCCTTTGCAATAATTTTTGCAATTAATGTTGAATTTTGTTCAGCACGAAAAACATCACATCGTCGACGAGTCGTCATAGCGAAAGATGCAATGCTCGTTTGATTTTTTCCACTATCTGCTTGCAAAGTAGGTGGATGCTTAAGTTTTAGATGATTAGGCATCAAACTTGTTGATTTGTGATAGGCAATATTGATTCTGCAGAGCTTGCACTGTACATTACTCTCGTTTATTTTCTCAAAGTAATTCCACACTGTACTTTTCTGCGAGAATGCCATCGTGCCCTTTGCTGCTTACAGTACTAGCCAATAGCAGACTGAGGAAATGAAATCTGACAGTCTGCCTGTCAATCATCATTGTGTTCGTAATTATTTGTGGATTCATTTTCACCGATTCCTCATTTTAAAAAAAATATATCGCACAAGTTTTTCTTTTTTTTTTCTTTTTTTTTTAAATTACCGAGTAATCAAATGTTTATTTAAGTATTCAAATAATAATTTTATTTTGGATATTCGAATACTTGGTCTCACCCCTGGTAGGTATGGTGTTCTTTTCTTTGTACGCCTCACCAGACTTTCTCCAAACGTAACGACTATCAGTGTGACCAAATAGCTCGATTTTTGTTTCATCACTCCACAAACGCCTTGACCAGAACTCATATCCATCATTCAAATAACGTTTTGCAAACTTTAAGCGATTGTCTTTGTGACGTTTTCCTTAGAGTGACTTTTTCCTTGGCCTGCAACCATGCAATACTCTACCTATGGTTGAAATGAAAACTCCAGTCCCACTTCCAGCCAATTCACTTTGAATATCTTTAGCAGTCAATCTCGGACTGTTATTAACCTTTTTCACTATTGTTCTACTTGTTCTTGATGAAAGAACCTTTCTCCCAGACCAAGGGAGCGTTGTGACAGTACCATGAATCTTGAACTTCTTAATAATAGAAACAGTAGTTGAAATTGGGTTACTCAAATGCTTTGAAATCTTCTTGTATCCTTCTCCAGCTTTATGATAATAAATAATTTTCTGCCTAAGGTCTTCAGATAGCTCTGTCCCATATTGACTTATTGGTAATGACAGCAATCATCCTATGTCTAACCCTTTTATACTCTCTAAGAATGGTCACCTACAATCCAGCATTTTCTAGACTTTTCTAGAATTAGGTTCTGCATTACCATATTGAAATTTCTAGCACTGTGTAGACAATACTATCATAGCATCAAAGGGTATGATACTTTTGAATTTGCATTTTTGGTGTTTTGCCAAAAACATTGCTGAAATAAATAATTGTATCATCTATTTCTTATAACTTTTTTTTCCTCATCCACAAAAGCAAAACTTTTGCTACAAAAGATTTTAACAAAAATTAATTGTTTGAGACATTTCTAGAAATGATAAATTTGGGGTATGTAAACTTTTGACTACAACTGTGTGGCAGAGTAGGGGGAGGGGAAGAGGAGATGTAGTCCAGGAGGATGCTGCAGGACAACATTCCCCAGAATGCCACAGGGTTACCAGGAGTCACAGGGGAATCACCTGGCCCCATGTTAATGTGAAGCACCTGAGGCTGATTAAGCCCTGGATAAAATCAGGGGAACCCTGTTGTCAAGGCTGTCTGTGTGAAGGCCAAAGTCCTGTTTGGGCTAAAACAAGGTACTGTGTGAACCTTAGTGTATTCGTGAATCTTGTAAACTGTGTTTTGTGAAATAAGTGTTTTGGCTGGTAAGCGGCTTAGCCGTCCAGTGTGCTAGTAAAGAATTGTTAAAAGTTTAGTTAGTACTCCAATGGGAGTTAGGTTTTTGTTTTGTTTAATTATATTTGTTTTATTCTGTGTGAATAAAAGTGCACGTAAGTGCTTAAAAGTGGCGTTCTGTGTCTGGGTCTGCTGTGTTAACCTTTTGCGGTCCTATGTCGGACCAGGTCTGACATTACAATTTTTCCTTTCCGGTCCGAACAGGCGATGAATAAATGGACCGCAAAGGGTTAAGGGTGAAAAAGAGCGAATCAGAGAGAGGTTTTGTTTCCTCCTTATCATACTGCTAGTTATTAACATTATTCTCAATTTACCTGCTCAACAATTACTGAACAATAAACTCAATTGATAATTGAACTTAAACGTTTATAATAGCAAAAATACACTTCAAAGAGGGTGCTTCCCAGCACTCCAAATCCTGTTCAAACCAATTTAGGTAGCAGAGCATCGAAACTGTAACTCACGCGGTCCTGGATTCCAAATGGGACACATGAACATGACTATTAGGTTGTTAATAGTGTATGCTTTCTGGCTAATTAATTGAAAGTTCCTGAGTTCTTAACTTTACCTTTCTGTAAAGCCTTTTTCTTTCAACTGACTCTCAAGCTGTTTGACCTTTTCTAACAGCTTTTCTTCAATAGCCTCCTTCTGGTGTTCAAAGTCTTTAAAGGCATCTGCCAGGGCAGCTTTGACGGCGTCCTCCTTTTCCTTGTTAAAAATCTGCATAACAGTCTGTTTCTCCTGCTGTAGATTGCTTGATAGAAGTTTTTTATCTTCCTGAAGACCACATATAACAGTATTAAAATGTTGTTGCTGCTCCTGAAAAGCTCTTTCCTTTTCTTCTTTTTCTTTCTCTTGAGCTTTAATCTGATTATCACAGTCATTCTGAAGCTGCCTAATTTGTTCTTTAAGGCCCCTTTCAACATCCACAGCTTTTTTCTGTAAAGATGTTAGCTCAGAGTGGAGAAGAGTGATTTCTTCTTCATGACTGCCAACTAACTCAGAGATACAATGATCTTTATCAATTCTCATTAGAGCTCTCAGCTCCACAAGTCCAACTTCATACTCATCATTCATAGACTGAAGTTGATGTTTTAGATCATTAATCTCTTTTCTCAAAGCCTCAGTTTCCTTTTCTACCTCGAACCTCACAGTCTCCTGCTGCTGAGATCTGGTTTCCTCCAAAAGCATTCTTAATTCTTCCACCTCTGTTTCCTTCAGGGCTATTTCAACCTCTAACTTACACCTCATATCAGATAGCTCAGAAACTTTGACTTCAATTTCCTTCAGACGATTTTCATATGCTTGAACCTCTGATGCATGGAGTTCCTGCATTTGATCAAGTTTTTCTTGATTTTCTTTTACTACGTTTTCTTGGTATTCATTCAGTTCTTTGGCATGCCTGTTCTGCAGCCTTTCCTCCAGTTCCTTTAAGTGACACTTTTCAAGGTTCTCAAATTCAAGCTTTAGTTTTTGCTTGTTATCTTCAATCTCAAGATATACTTTTTCTAAATCTCCTTTCAGTGACTCTCTAGATTGCAGTAGCTCTTGTATTTCACTATTTTGGTCTAGCATTTTTTGCTCCAAGTCAAGCAGTTTTTGATCTTTCCTATTTTCTGATTCTACAAACATGACTTTTTCATTTTTTAACAAAGAAATTTCATTTTCTTTATTTTTGATGCCCTCTTCCAGCTCTATCAACACCTTTTTGAATTCCTCCAGGTTTTTCTGGTTCAAATCAAATTCTTCCCTCAATCTTTGTGTTTCATCTTCATAATCCCTTTGAAGGATTTGTAGTTCATGTTGATACATTTCTTTTAAGTTCTCATCGAGGGAATACTTAATATTATCAATTATGTTTCTTACTTCTCCCCATACAGATTTTAAAGCAAAGCTAAAATCGCTCTGCTCCTTTTGAACCAGTCCTCTAAAATTACAAAGATCCTCCTTGATGCTCTTTAAACTGCCCTGTGATTCCTCAGCAGCTGACCTGTATTTTTCAATGCATACTTTCAACATTGCAACTTTGGTGTTCTCCTTTTCCAAAGTGGTTGTATCTTGGATGCGCTTGTTGTCGATTGCATTAATGACAGAAGAATAAAGAGATTCTACCATCATCTCAGGGCTTTGTGGATCACTGATTACGTTAGGAGAAGTCAAGTTTTCCTCAATGACAAACTCATTAACCGCAGACATGAAGTCTGACTCAGGGCTTTCTGTTAAGGAGTCCAAGTCTAGAGATCCTTGTTTTAAAAGTGTATCCATGTTTGGATGGCCAATGGTCTCAAAGTCAAATGTATGGGCATCAATGCTATCTGGAGATAAATCTTCTAATGGTCCATGGACACTCAGAGGTTGACATATGGGATCCTGAAGGCTGAGTGAGGGTGGAGTTTTGGAAGAGGTAGGTGTGGCTCCTGTTGTGCCTCCTGGCCTTTGTACTGTAGTGGATTTTGGAGTAGGCTGACTACTGGATGCCTGTAGGAAAAATAAAATAAATATTATCGTAAAAAAAGTCATTAAATTGTAACAAGACTAATAACATTCCAATTTATCAATCAGATAGAAATGTCTCTCTCTGGATTAAAATGTTTTTGGTTTTTTTTGCTTTTCATTCAATAAAGCTAAAAAAAAAAAAAAAGTGTGTAGCTTTCAATGACAATAATTAAGCCAGGTACCTTTTGCTCACTCAGTAGGTCTGTTATGGTTTGTGACATTTCATCCACACTCTGAGCAGCTTTTACCAGTTGGTGAAGGACCTGTATGTGCTGGTGTAAAGGCTCAAAGCCACACAGTGTTGGAACCCTGATTAAAACAAAACGGCAGAGTAAAATACATAAATGTTTGAATTTATTAATTTTATTTGTAAATGTTGTATTTTTACCCAAAAGATAAGTATGATCAAACTTCATCACTTAAAATAACTAGCGATATCCATCTATGAAAATGTAATTTATGTAGTTGTTCATGCTGGATTTGACTTTAAACTAAAATATATAATTTAGGGCACATTGGGGCTGATGTAAGGCTAGGCATAGTGCAAACAATTGCGGCTGCAAAATCCAAATCGCCTAGCGGCCAGGCAATTATTTTTCTCTGCGGCCTACGTAAGCTTATGAGCAATGAAAATTCCTCAACACACGCAAATAATGAGCTGCAATCACGAGGGTCGCCTGTGCATCTTGCTATTTAGCGGCTGCACTTACAGCCCAGAGGTGAGGTGAGGTGAGCTCGGAGTACAGAGCAGTAGGCACTATATGAGATTTGTGGAGCACGGAAATCAAGCCACACAAAAATATGTCAGATGAAGGGCAGCAAAGTCCTCTTGGAACATGGAAAAGAAAAAAGGTTTTCTGAGGAGGAGCTGAGAGTCCTTATGGCTGAGGTCACTCCACATGAAACTGAGTTATTTAGAAAAGCCTCAGCCAACACCAGTTATGCTACCACAGAGGCCATATGGTCCTCTATAGTGGAGAAAGTCAGTGCTGTTGGTGTTACCAGGAGGACAGTCAACCAGGTGATGAAAAGGTGAAATTCAGCTGTTCGGTCTAGGATGACCTGCGGAGCGAGACGATACCGCCTTAACACTGCATCCTCCGGCATCCCAAACAAAGTGACCCTGGGTTTGAATATGCAGGGTCTTCTCTCTTGCCCCTCTCCTCTGAAGGTTTTCCTGCCTGCCCTCAACAAGAGCCAAGCGTCACCGCATCAGGAGGTGTACCACAGCAGCCATACTGAGGCCAATGACAGGTCTCTGAAGGTCTGTGGTTTTATACAGCTCTTAATTACTCACTTCTACAATGGTTTGCACCTTGTAAGAGGAGGTGCAAAGTTTTTGGAGGGTCAGCAATTGCCCAAGTGCAAGGTAAAATCCTTACATCTCATTATAATGTTTGCGCCTGCTTAGTATTCCAGATCCCTGCTCAATTCCATTTCTCTTTTCTTCATCTGAATACATTTCAATATCATTTAAATGGATTAATGACAGCAAAGTGCTAATTTGATAGCGGGTGCACAATGCCAGGTGAAAGCATTCTTTACACAAGCCTCATTTTTAGTTATTATTATTATTATTTATTTCTTAGCAGACACCCTTATCCAGGGCGACTTACAGTCGTAAACAAATACATTTCAAGAATCACAGTACAAGTAATAATACAATTAAGAGCAAGATAAATACAATGACTTTGGTTCAAGCAAGTACAAGTGTGACAAAATACGATTCAATAATACAGCAGATAACAGTGTCAGTGATAGTTACATCAGGATATAATTAAATACAAAATACTACAGATTAAATAACACTTAGCAGATTACAGTACTCTAAAGTACAGGATTAAATGCAGTAAAATAGGGGGCAGATAAGAGCAAGTAAAGCGCATTTAAGGAAGGGTGATAAGTGTTCCAGGGGAAAAACAGAGGAGTTCTACAAGTGCTTTCTGAAGAGGTGAGTCTTGAGGAGGCGCCGGAATGTAGTCAGGGACTAGGCAATCCTGACATCTGTAGGAAGGTCATTCCACCACTGCGGGGCGAGGGTGGAGAAGGAGAGGGCTCTGGAGGCAGGGAAGGTAAAGGAGGTCGAGCCAGTCTTCTAGTGCAGGCGGAGCGGAGAGGTCGATTGGGGGTGTAGGGAGAGATGAGGGTCTGGAGGTAGCTGGGTGCAGTCTGGTCAAGGCATCTGTAGGCTAGTACGAGTCTTGAACTGGATGCGAGCGGTGATCGGGAGCCAGTGGAGTGAGCGTAGTGGAGTTGCGTGGGAGAAGCGAGGCAGAGAGAACACCAGGCAAGCAGCGGAGTTCTGGATGAGCTGGAGCGGACGGGTGGCGGACGCAGGGAGGCCAGCCAGGAGGGAGTTGCAGTAGTCTAGGCGGGAGAGTACCAAGGTCTGGACCGGAGCTGGGTGGCGAGTTGGTGAGGAAGGGTCGGATTCTTCAGATGTTGCTCAGGAAGAATCGGCAAGTGCGTGCCAGAGTGAAGATGTGCTGGGAATAAGAGAGGCAGGGGTCCAGGGTGACTCTGAGGTTCTTAGCAGAGGAAGAGGGAGAGAGTGTGGTAGATTCCAGGGGAACAGAGATAGAGAGATCAGAGGAGGGGGAGGAGGAGGAGGGAAAGAAAAGGAGGTCAGATTTAGAGAGGTTGAGTTTGAGGTGATGCGAGTGCATCCAGGAGGAGATAGCAGACAGACAGGTAGAGATACGGGAGGGGGTGGTGGAGTCAGAGGTGGGGAAGGAGAGGAAAATCTGAGCATCATCAGCATAGAAATGGTATGAGGAACCACAGGATGTGATGAGGGGGCCCAGGGAGCGGGTGTAGAGAGAGAATAGGAGAGGACCCAAGACTGACCCTTGGGGGACTCCTGTTGAGAGTGGGCGAGGTGTGGAGGTTGCTAGTGACCGCTTGGCCAAAATCTGCGTTTTGCAATCGCAAATCACTTTGCACGTATCCTTACATCAGCCCCATTGTGTGATAAGGTGTATATTTAAGAATACCAGAATTTACAGGGGAATCTCAAATTAATTGTCCTAAATGTGTTTTTTTTTTTTTTTTTTATAAAATCAGTCAGATTGACAAAAGTAAACAAATCAAATGCATTTTCTTTATACCTGAGAAAAGACTGAACGTCTGGAGGACAGCAAGACTGCAAAAACTGCAGATCACCCAAAGATATTTCAGGAAGCTCAAAGTCAAACTTGCGAGGTTTACGTGTCTGTATAAAAGTAAAATATATATGTTAGTAAAAACAAACAACAAAAAAACAGGCATATACTAAATGTAACACATGTATCTCCAGCTGCATTATTTAACAGCTGGCGGAGATAATGCACCTGCCAGGATAATAAAACATTTCATAAAATGACAATTAACCACTTCAACACGCACGTACGGCAAATGAAAACCCACTTACAGTACCATGCCGTACCCGCGTACATCAAGTTTCCCATTCTATTCTATGAGCGGTTTCTTAGTCTAGCGTTTCAGGTTTCATTCTCTAAAGCAGTGCTAGTACTGTGGAATGTGCAATGAAAGCTGGGGGAAGGTCCGGTGACATTTGTATCCAATTGCATGTCATGTAGCGATTCCAGTCTAGCTGTGGGCATTTAGAAGGCTGAGATATATTGCAGGAAGCCATTCAGCTTTTACAAGTATATATATATATATATATATATATATACAGTACTGTGCAAAAGTTTTAGGCAGGTGTGAAAAAATGCTGTAAAGGAAGAATGCTTTCAAAAATAGACATGTTAATAGATTATATTTATCACTTAACTAAATGCAAAGTGAGTGAACAGAAGAAAAATCTAAATCAAATCCATATTTGGTGTGACCACCCTTTGCCTTCAAAACAGCATCAATTCTTCTAGGTACACTTGCACAAAGTCAGGGATTTTGTAGGCATATAGTCAGGTGTATGATTAAACAATTATACCAAACAGGTGCTAATGATCATCAATTCAATATGTAGGTTGAAACACAATCATTAACTGAAACAGAAACAGCTGTGTAGGAGGAATAAAACTGGGTGAGGAACAGCCAAACTCAGCTAACAAGGTGAGGTTGCTGAAGACAGTTTACTGTCAAAAGTCATACACCATGGCAAGACTGAGCACAAGCAACAAGACACAAGGTAGTTATACTGCATCAGCAAGGTCTCTCCCAGGCAGAAATTTCAAGGCAGACAGGGGTTTCCAGATGTGCTGTCCAAGCTCTTTTGAAGAAGCACAAAGAAGCGGCAACGTTGAGGACCGTGAGAGCGAGTGGTCGGCCAAGGAAACTTACTGCAGCAGATGAAAGACACATCATGCTTACTTCCCTTCACAATCAGAAGATGTCCAGCAGTGCCATCAGCTCAGAATTGGCAGAAAACAGTGGGACCCTGGTACACCCATCTACTGTCCGGAGAAGTCTGGTCAGAAGTGGCCTTCATGGAAGACTTAGGCCAAAAAGCCATACCTCGGCGTGGAAACAAGGCCAAGCGACTCAACTATGCACGAAAACACAGGAACTGGGGTGCAGAAAAATGGCAGCAGGTGCTCTGGACTGATGAGTCAAAATTTGAAATATTTGGCTGTAGCAGAAGGCAGTTTGTTCACCAAGGGCTGGACAGCGGTACACGAATGAGTGTCTGCAGGCAACAGTGAAGCATGGTGGAGGTTCCTTGCAAGTTTGGGGCTGCATTTCTGCAAATGGAGTTGGGGATTTGGTCAGAATTAATGGTCTCCTCAATGCTGAGAAGTACAGGCAGATACTTATCCATCATGCAATACCATCAGGGAGGCATCTGATTGGCCCCAAATTTATTCTGCAGCATGACAACGACCCCAAACATACAGCGAAAGTCATTAAGAACTATCTTCAGCGTAAAGAAGAACAAGGAGTCCTGGAAGTGATGGTATGGCCCCCACAGAGCCCTGATCTCAACATCATTGAGTCTGTCTGGGATTACATGAAGAGAGAGAAGCAACTGAGGCTGCCTAAATTCACAGAAGAACTGTGGTTAGTTCTCCAAGATGTTTGGGCCAACCTACCTGCAGAGTTCCTTCAAAAACTGTGTGCAAGTGTACCTAGAAGAATTGATGCTGTTTTGAAGGCAAAGGGTGGTCATACCAAATATTGATTTGATGTAGATTTTTCTTCTGTTCACTCACTTTGCATTTTGTTAATTGATAAATATAAACTATTAACATGTCTATTTTTGAAAGCATTCTTACTTTACAGCATTTTTTCACACCTGCCTAAAACTTTTGCACAGTACTGTATATATATATATATATAAAACCTAAACATGGCAACGTACGTGGTCTTTCTATAATAAGCAACGGGAGTGAAGTTGGTTCAGAGGATTTCGATACCAGCGACAGTGATGTTAACTTATCACTCAGTGATTATGATGAAGAGGTTGTGGAGCCAAGTACAAACAGAAGAGCATGCAGCTACTTTACAGGTAAGCTGTGACGAAATACTATCAAAACACAGCACTGGGTACAGCAGCAGCCAGATCAATCACAATGCCTGCGCAAAGTAGCTGTGTACATGCATTTGTGACTATCCCTCCAACACAAGTGAAGCAGACACCGTAAAAAAGGTACAGGGTCTGCTACGAACATGAAAACAAAAAGACACAAGAAAAATGTGCAGTGGTTGCGAAGGCAACCCTGGGTTCTGTTGTATTGAACATTTCAATAAATGGCACAGAGCAAGTCGATAATGGCACACGTTTTGATGTTGTTTGATTTTTATTTGATAATTACTGTTTGCTGATTATTATTATCGTTATTAGCAGCGTTTTTGTTTTCATTGTTTAAAAAAAAAAATAAAAACAATGTTTTTATCTCTAATTGAATATGGGTATGTAGTACACAGCAGCATAAAGGGTTAATGAAAAACATCATCATAAGTCATTTACTTGTGTTTTATTTATCATATGTTAATATTCTATAGCAATTACAGGTTTGAAAACATTATTATTATTATTTTCAAAATCTTGTACCTGGGAAGGGGTTTCATTTTTACATCTGGAGTTGAAGTGGTTAATCAATTCAATATTTATATTATATGGTTACCTTCTGTTACCCACACTCAACCCATTTAAAAACAACCGTATTTCACAGTTCCGACTTGGTAATTCATGGTTGTAATCAGAACTGTGAATTACGACGACAGTGGAATGTGCAGCCAATGTGTCAGTTTTATTAGATTAATCATAAAACTATAAAACAACGCAAGATGACAAGACCACTCAAGCTTCACTTGCATAGTCCATAAAAGTCAGAACCTATGACTCACTATATATATATTTGCTTAAACAAGCTCACTTACGCAAAATGAAGTGGGAGGCCAAGAATCAAGTCCTCTAAACAAGCGATTTCTGAGAAAAGATTTTCCTGGGAAACAAAAATAAGAATAAATGTGTGTATTAGATAGATAGATAGATAGATAGATAGATAGATAGATAGATAGATAGAGATAGACAGAGACACACACCCCCCATCCACTCAATATATCGCGGGTGTTGCGGTCCAATATAAATCAGCTATATATCTAGGGCCGCCATATAGCCAGAGACCCATAGAGAAACAAATAGGCTAATAACAAATACTGTACAACCACTCCCTCGTTTTATCTGGGGCATCAGGTTCCAATATAAATCATCTACGCAACCTACTTTTTCTCATTTTTTGTATAAAAAGCAGCACACCATTTTAATTTGTACTGCGGAGGGCAACTGCTTCTCATCAACTTAAGTCTCCAATTAATTTCATGAATCTTCCTCTCCTTTCTCAAACCCGCTGCATTGAAATAATCCATTCTCAACACAGGAGGCTTGATGCTAGGGAGCTGACTAGTGCTTGTGCATTGCTGCCACACGTGAACACCTCGTTGGCTAAAATAAAAAAAACGCTTCAGCAAGCACATATTTAATTTGCTTTGTGTTATTGTGCAATGCGTGTCTATATGCTAACAGTACAATAGTAATGGTTTGTTTTTAATTGTTTTATATATTTTTGTTTGTGATGTGCAGTACGAAATAAAAAGAACAGTAATATATATATATATATATATATATATATATATATATATATATATATATATATATATATATATACACACACACACAAAGTGCCGTGAAAAAGTATTTGCCCCGTCTGATTTTCTGCATTTTTGCACATTTTTCACATTGTATTTGGTCAGATTTTTTTGTGGGTTGTAGTAGTATAGAGAGGGAGTCTGAGAGAAAAAATGACACCAAAGTTTGGTGCTTCTTTCATTTGTTTGGTGTGCAAGGTAATCAAACATGCAATCTTCAGGTGTGAAAAAGTTATTGCCGCCCCTAGTTAACTCAACCCAATTAAAGGTCAGCTGTTTGAGTACTTTGGTTAACAACCAGGCCTAATTTGGGCCAGCCCTGCCCAATATAAATCTGACTAACTTTGGCACTTCGGCTAAGGTCAGTGTTCATGACTCCACCATCAGAAAGACACTGGGCAAAAATGGGATTCATGGCAGAGAAGCAAGGCGGAAACCATTGCTCACTAAGAACATCAATGCTCGTCTCAAGTTTGCCAAAAAGCACCTGGATGATCCTCAAGAGTTCTGGAATAATGTTCTATGGACCGATGAATCAAAAGTGGAACTTTTTGGCCGACATGGGCCCCGTTATGTCTGGCGAAAACCAAACACTGCATTCCACAGTAAGAACCTCATACCAACGGTCAAGCATGGTGGTGGTAGTGTCATGGTTTGGGATGCTTTGCTGCATCAGGACCTGGACGCCTTGCCATCATTGAAGGAACCATGAATCCTGCTCTGCATCAGAGAATTCTGAAGGAGAATGTCATGCCTTCCGTCCGTGAGCTGAAGCTAAAGTGCAACTGGATCATGCAGCAAGACAATGATCCAAAACACACAAGGAAGTCTACATCAGAATGGTTGAAGAACAAGAAATTTAAAGTTTTGGAATGGCCTAGTCAAAGTCCAGACCTAAACCCCATTCAAATGTTGTGGCAGGACCTGAAACGAGCAGTTCATGCTCGAAAACCCACAAATGTCACTGAGTTGAAGCAGTTCTGCATGGAGGAGTGGGCCAAAATTCCTCCACAGCGCTGTGAGACCAATCAATAACTGCAGGAAGCGTTTGGTTGCAGTTATTGCTGCTAAAGGTATGCAACCAGTTACTGAGTCTAAGGGCTGATTACTTTTTCACACAGGGGCATTGGGTGTTGCATAACTTTCTTTAATAAATAAATGAATATATATATATATATATATATATATATATATATATATATATATATATATACATACATACATACATACATAGAGAATTTGCACCAGAAGGAGAAAAATAAAAGATTATGTAAAGTGGTTAATATTTATAACAAAATATGCCTGTTTCAGGAATGGAAATACTGTACTTACTGAACAACTTCCCAAATGAATCTCTTTTAGCTTTTTCTGCTTCATAGAGCTGCTTTCCATCCTTTACTAGAGCATTTGCCCACTGCAAAAAAAAAAAAAAAGTAAATACAATACATAACATACAACTTTGATTAGAGACAGAATGTAAAACATCAAACTGCATACTTCTCTGTAGTGTTTTATAAAAATCTTCCGCCTCACAACCTCCACAACAGCCAAGCAATACATCTGAGGAACAGTGCCAAGAGCCTCAACCACCCGAACTCTTTCCAACAGCTCAGTTAAAAGACGAAGCAAGGCCTGCAGTTTCTCCCCATCCTGATCTGCATGAAGCATCACATAACAACACCACCTGTAAAAATGCACATTAAAATCTAGTTACATTTCTTTTTTTCATAGCATTAAAACATAGGAGTAATTTATGACAACTTTATGGGGTGCTGAAGAAATTATTTTTTTGTACTCATCCCTAAATCCATTACAGGGTGCTTAACTAGGTATCCAAAACACTTTATAAAAGATAGAGAAAACAGGGCTAAAAAATAAATACAGCAGTGTCACGGATAGCTTGTGTGGTGACGTCACAGACCAGGAAATGCAGAGACACAGTCTGGTGAGTGAAGCGCTGATGTGCAGATTTATTAAACAAAACAAAACACCAAAATAAACAGCACGATGGCCAAAAGAACAGACATACAAAACAGTGAACACAAACCCAAAAACAAGTATCGTGCTGGTGCTCCCAGCGCGAGTAGCAATTGTTTTTACTTTTATATTTTAGATTTCTCCCTACTCTCTCTCCCGTTCTCTCCTCACCAAACACCCACCCCAAGTGAGAAATCCGTAACTCTTTAAATACAGCTGTGTCGGGACTCAATTGCTAATCATTCAATCTGGCCCCGGCACAGTCTGCACGTGAACTAATTGTGACTTCCCTGTGCGCACATACCAGCATACATTTTAACTCACCCATGCTACATAACCTAAACTATACAAAAATAAACAAAGTCCACCCAGGGGCGGGGGTTACCCCATCACAATCAGGTGCAGAGGATACTCTATTAATGTTCAGGGGGTAATGAGAACATTATCTAAATGAGAATACCTGCAGTACTACTCCTTACTGTACATAATAGAATTATATGTACCTGCTTAGTAAGGCAACATAATTTTCGAACAGTATGGTTTGCCCTGTCATTCTGTAGTAGGATTTGAATGAATACTAGATAGATTCCAGACTAAGATCTGGTTCAAACCAAACAGGGAGCAGTAGTATAACTATTGAATACCAAGTTTTTTTAACAATATATTTCCAGAAACATTAGAAGCTGCAGTACATAACATAGACATAACTTGACAAAAATCATGCATCTTCAAAAAGCAATTCACAGACAATGAAATTCAATAAGGACCTGAGCTTATGGACCATACAAAAAAAATAAAAGTCGTTTTACATTTTAGAAGTGCAGAGGTTTGCCAATAATGATTCACCCTCACATAGTCCTTTTGTCATGCATGATTTTCTTCAAGGCAATGAAAACAACATTTTCTGAATTTATTCCTAGTGTACTTTCCAAAACATTTGCATCTACAGTGGGTTCTATTGAAAACCTGCACCGCACCACAGCAAATCTGCAATACCTCGAGGCATGGCACAAAATACCAGCTACCATGCGGTGCAGCTTGAAGTGTAAAACCAATACTTTCTTTTTCCAGCAGGGTGCGCCAGAGAGCTTTTAGGAATGAATGGGTTGTTTTACCACCTGTCGTCAGCAAGAAGATTTTTTCTTAAAATTGGTTTAATACTCCATTCTCTCTGTTGGGTACTTTATTAACAGACGAAGGCTACTGTATTTTTTAAATTAATCTGTTGATCGACAATAAGACTATGAAAGCAAAAAATCTATATTAAAAAAAAAACATTCCGCTGCCAGTATTAAAAGCTATTTTAATTGAAATGTATTAATGCTTATCAATAAAAGTGAAATCTATAAATGGTTGTATTTTCTCCACTGAAACACCCTATTTAATTATATCAAAACAATAACTGAACTACTCTTCATGAAACAAAATGCAGGTGCACTTTTGAACATGATGAATGGCACTCTGAATTAAATGTCTTTATTTTTCAAATAATAAATAAAACTAGATTTTATAATTAAGCAACTTTTCCTATCTGAAAGAAATGGAACACTGTATTCAAGCAGTCTGTAAGAAATCGATCAAGCAAGTTTTTTTCTATCAATCCAGGAATTGTCAAACACCCCCCTTCTCTCCCCTCTCAACATGACATCACGCATTAAGTTAATCCATTTTGGAAATCTAAAGGGTAAAGATGTTAAAATTGGAAAATCCATTGAACTCAAAGAATTTAGATTAATTTAGAAAGTAAAATATGTCATTTTAAACAATTGGATTTATGTTCCAGTCACTGTTGGCTGTTTTGCGTAAATGGATTACAGGAAGAAAATCGAAAACAATGGGACAACATAAAATAATTACAGAACTAGTGAAAGCCCAAAAGCTCCCACCCTATTAGTCATACCCTAACCTCATAATACAATCTTCTGGAATACACCTAAAACTGATGTAGCAATTATATTCCAGAAGTAAAACCACAAAGGTTTTACTAAAAATCTGAAAAGCCTGTTTAATGTGAGACTTTGTACTGTGGTCAATTACCAGTGAAGTAACAACATGTTTTGCTCCAATGCCTATTCAAAGTTAACTTGATTATTAATCTATAGGTATGAATATGAAGTGGGAACGGACAGTAAAGTTATTGATAGTTTTGCCAAACCTAACAGATGCAGACCTAAAGATCAATGCAAGCGATCGGTTTTCAAGAAGTATGTAAGTGGGCTGTAAGCTTGTTTTGAACAATGGTTAAAGCCAGGAACGAAATGCAAAAACTTAGTTTAAATCTGAAACAACAAGGAAGGGGGGTGGGACATGAATTAGATCCGTAACACCGGTCTTCAAGAAATAGTGGGGTAGGTGAAATCGCTTCATATTACCCTGCACAGACTGGGGTGGGGGTGGTTTCAGTTTCAATGTTACAAAAATATGTATACAAAAAAAAGTATTTTTAGAAGTGCAAATTAATGCCATTAAGCCCTTTGCATAACAGCAAAGTGTTATTGTGCAGGCAAAGTTTAGCCGAACAGATTGTTGTTCAACTTTAAAATTCGAGCTGTTATCAAATCGTACAGTGCAGTATAAAAAATACTTTAACTCAGTAAGGTTTGCCCTTTTGGTATTCACAAGCTTTCATGTGTGGCATCCTTTGGCGAAACACTGTGTTTCAGTAGTAATCTGTAACAAACCAGTTTCTAGTCAGATAACGCCCTCTAGTGGTTAACAAACCAGCATATTGCATTGATTTCAGTTTTACTGTAGAGTACCGCGCCATCTTTTGACATTTAGTTGGCTTTGGCCACCACTGTATCTCAAGAGCTCTTAAATGACTGATTGTTATTGGATTGTCCTAAAAATACTTTTTACATGATGCAGTGTAAACATACAAACGACTTACTTTAGTCTAACTTGCAGATTGTTTGCAAGCTCCTGTTTGGCAGTGGTGCACTTCTGTTTAATATCCAACAGTTTCCTGTGATTGGTTAACATGATCATCAGCTGGTTTGCATGGCTCAGACACAAGTCAGGTAGAACAGAAGTGTCCTTCAGATTTTCAGCTCTCTTCTGATTGGCTAAAAATCCCTTTGAACAAAAAAACGTTAACAAAAATTAAATGTTAGTAATATGAAATACAATGATGAAAGGCTGTATAATAACAAAATTTGTCACTCCCGTGAGAACAGCGCGCAGGGGGTTATATGTGCATCTGCCAAGTTTAACACATCTTTTTGATGTGCTCCAGCAAATAAATAAGAAGACTATATTGTATAATAGTCTGCAATTTTTACTTACACTCTCTAAGTACGCTCTCCAACTCTTATTAGATTGATTGTCATAAACACTGTCAAATGTGAATCAGCTAATCATTCATGTTCCACCCTGTAACTGCATCAATCTCTCTGACTGGACAGTTCAGTACAACTCCTTATTATTATTATTATTATTATTATTATTATTATTATTATTATTACTACTCATACTGTCCTTTTTATACGCAAGTGTCAATAGTGTTTGTCATGTTTATTTTTGTTCCGATATTGCGGGTGATATTGTTCCGGAGTGTGATGTAGGTTTTATATATATATATATATATATATATATATATATATATATATATACAGTACTGTGCAAAAGTTTTAGGCAGGTGTGAAAAAATGCTGTAAAGTAAGAATGCTTTCAAAAATAGACATGTTAATAGATTATATTTATCAATTAACTAAATGCAAAGTGAGTGAACAGAAGAAAAATCTAAATCAAATCCATATTTGGTGTGACCACCCTTTGCCTTCAAAACAGCATCAATTCTTCTAGGTACACTTGCACAAAGTCAGGGATTTTGTAGGCATATTGTCAGGTGTATGATTAAACAATTATACCAAACAGATGCTAATGATCATCAATTCAATATGTTGGTTGAAACACAATCATTAACTGAAACAGAAACAGCTGTGTAGGAGGAATAAAACTGGGTGAGGAACAGCCAACCTCAGCTAACAAGGTGAGGTTGCTGAAGACAGTTTACTGTCAAAAGTCATACACCATGGCAAGACTGAGCACAGCAACAAGACACAAGGTAGTTATACTGCATCAGCAAGGTCTCTCCCAGGCAGAAATTTCAAGGCAGACAGGGGTTTCCAGATGTGCTGTCCAAGCACTTTTGAAGAAGCACAAAGAAACAGGCAACGTTAAGGACCGTAGACGCAGTGGTCGGCCAAGGAAACTTACTGCAGCAGATGAAAGACACATCATGCTTACTTCCCTTCGCAATTGGCATCGCATCAGCTCAGAATTGGCAGAAAACAGTGGGACCCTGGTACACCCATTTACTGTCCGGAGAAGTCTGGTCAGAAGTGGCCTTCATGGAAGACTTATGCCAAAAGCCATACCTCCGACGTGGAAACAAGGCCAAGCGACTCAGCTATGCACGAAAACACAGGAACTGGGGTGCAGAAAAATGGCAGCAGGTGCTCTGGACTGATGAGTCAAAATTTGAAATATTTGGCTGTAGCAGAAGGCAGTTTGTTCGCCAAGGGCTGGAGAGCGGTACACTAATGAGTGTCTGCAGGCAACAGTGAAGCATGGTGGAGGTTCCTTGCAAGTTTGGGGCTGCATTTCTGCAAATGGAGTTGGGGATTTGGTCAGAATTAATGGTCTCCTCAATGCTGAGAAGTACAGGCAGATACTTATCCATCATGCAATACCATCAGGGAGGCATCTGATTGGCCCCAAATTTATTCTGCAGCATGACAACGACCCCAAACATACAGCTGAAAGTCATTAAGAACTATCTTCAGCGTAAAGAAGAACAAGGAGTCCTGGAAGTGATGGTATGGCCCCACAGAGCCCTGATCTCAACATCATCGAGTCTGTCTGGGATTACATGAAGAGAGAGAAGCAACTGAGGCTGCTTAAATCCACAGAAGAACTGTGGTTAGTTCTCCAAGATGTTTGGGCCAACCTACCTGCCGAAGTTCCTTCAAAACTGTGTGCAAGTGTACCTAGAAGAATTGATGCTGTTTCAAGGCAAAGGGTGGTCACACCAAATATTGATTTGATGTAGATTTTTCTTCTGTTCACTCACTTTGCATTTTGTTAATTGATAAATATAAACTATTAACATGTCTATTTTTGAAAGCATTCTTACTTTACAGCATTTTTCATACCTGCTTAAAACTTTTGCACAGTACTATATATATATATATATATATATATATATATATATATATATATATATATATATATATATATATATATATATATATATATATATATATATATATGTGTGTGTGTGTGTGTGTGTGTGTGTGTGTGTGTGTGTGTGTGTGTGTGTGTTCAAAATGCTGGCAGTACAAATCAAGCACAGTTCCTGTACTGTACAAAACATAAATCAAAAACACCCCAAACACCTAGTCACTGACTTGTAATGAATCTGAGCAGCATTATTTGCTAGCACAAACACCCTTAAATGTATCACTTAAACATTAAACCCCCTTTTTACACTACATTAATGAAGCCCACTTGTGCTGCAGTCAACATGTTTTTTTTTTGTTTGTTTGTTTTTTCCTAAAGTAAACCTGGTGCAGACCTGCTACACACCCTTGCTTCTGTTAATCCCAACTGTCAGCAGAGACAGGGGTTTAATACAGGAAATGATGATGAAACTGAGCTTGGCATCTTTTACTACAAGTCTTAAGGGTAAGCTTAGTCATTTTTTTTGTTTCTCCCAGAAAACAAGTTTACGAGTTTAGGCATCACCTCTTCCATGTCTAGCCAATTTACTGAGTAATGTTAAAATATACAGACTTTTTTCCTATAATACAGTAATCTCAACTCAGCTGCAGTCTCATGACATTAAATATCTAAAGAATACTAAACCATTTAATTTAGGGGTAAGGCCAAGAGTTTAGCAAGAGCATGGGTGTGTCTTATCAAGTTTATTTTCTGATGTTTTTTGGGAAATTTGTGAGAACACAATTTCACAGCATTCTCATTACGTATTGTTGAAGCTTCATGCGTATTAAGTACTGCTTATTTAACTGCCCGTCATTCTACATTTCTCAAGAAAAAAATGCAGACATCACATGATTCTGCCTAAATATAAGTCCTTCTCAACCATTTTCATGTTGTCAGTGTAACTGCTTTGAAAGCATTGGGAACAGGGCATGTGAAAAAAATGCATCACAATTGTGTTTAAAAATAATTTTTCAACAATATGCAGAATACAAAAAAATGTAGTGGGATGTTCACTGATACACAAAATATTCACTGTCTTTTGGCACTGCATCTACTGTAGATAAGGCCAATCTACTGTAAAATATTGCATTTGTTTGTACTATAACCACAACATGAATGCATCCATGGTTATTTTCCAGTGAACTTACCTGAGCTAGTTCCTTCTGTTCATTTACCAGCTTTTTACAGCTGGCTATCATCTGGTCTAGTGCATATAGCCTGTCTTCAAGACCTTTAATAGCCTTCATGTTCTGATTATCCAGTTTGGCAATAGTATCCCGACATTCTGCCAAAAAGGGTTGAATGATTCTTGGATCAAGCTGAAAAGTAAAGAAAATATGGCATAAAAATGAGGTTGCAACATTTTGTAATTTAAATGCATGAAAAAAAAAACTAAATTACAGTAACAATGTTTTATTAACTACATCCAGACGCCTCTTTTCCCCAAGACGTGTAATTATTTCCTTTGTTTCTTGTTGCAAAATACAGATTTAAATGTTTCATTGTCCTACTCCCAATAGTGATCAATTTATATAAGCAACAAGGACACTAAAGTAAGCAGGGTAAATGTCAACTAAAACTACTTTAACTTTAAAATGTATAGAATTCCAATACATATATGGAATAATAATTATTTCACTGGGCTTGTGTTATTCGTGTCATTTATCAAAACAGGAAAAATGATCATTATTATTTTAGATTTTTTTATGCCATTTTTGGTAAAACATACTGCAAAAAGACCAATAAATAGAGATACTGAAATACAGCTGTTTGTAAAGTGTAATTCTATAGTTATACAGTACCTGTAAAAATCTTAAGAGCTTTAACCTGGTCAGGTTAATGTAATTTTATAAACCTCATGCTTCAAAATCACAGAAAATACAAATGCATTAAAAAAATGACGATAAACAGTAAGATTTAAAATTAATTTATGTATAAAATATTAATAGCCTTCCAGTGTGTACTTGGATGTGCCAAGAAAGAGACCCTTTCAGTCTTAACTGAATCTAACATTTGCTCCAGCAAACACTGTTTCTAGATAAAATAATACTATGCTCCTACAGTTGACCTAGAAAGAGCTGTCATGTACTGAATGTGAAGCGAATACTCAGGTCAAAGAAAAGTTTACTGTTAAAATTTGCCCAACAAGTAATGAGATAAGAGATTTTTTATTTTTTTTCAGGGATGCTAAACAAAATGGTATGAAAAACTGTAGCAGTATCTTAATTACGAATACTTTTTGTAAAATGGGATAACCATGCTTAAGTATTTTGACAGGAAAACCATACCATTTTCACAACTAGAAAATACGGAATACTATGAAAAATGATTCATGAGTCAAGAGGTTAAAAACAAATCACACACTGTACTCGATTTAAACTATGATTTATTTCTACATACTGAATTATCTTTTTTTTACCCAATTTTCTCCCCAATTTGAAATGGCCAATTTTTAAGCTTGGCTCACACTGTAACCCCTGCACTGGCTCAGGAGAGACGAACACGAACACACGCGTCCGCTTCTTTTCACTCTGCAGGCCCGCCATGCAGCTACCTCAGAGCTACAGTGTCGGAGGACCACGCAGCTCTAGGACGCTAGCAGGTGCCTGGCCAGTCTATAGGGGTTTCTGTTGCGCGGTGAGCCGAGGACACCCTGGCCGACCTAAGCCCTCCCAACCCCGGGTGGCGCTCGACTAATTGTCGGCGCCCCTGGGAACTCCCACCCACGGCCGGCAGTGGAATAGCCTGGACCCGAACCGGCGATCTCCAGGTTATAGGGCGCATCCTGCACTCCAAGCGGAGTGCCTTTACTGGATGCGCCACTCTGGAGCCCCACCAGTACTGAAATACTTATCAACTTTTGTTTTAAATGTAAGATTCTGACAATGTAGATCATACAGCTACAGTGATTTGGGGTTTAGTGACCATCCACGACTTCTAGTAACTTTTAGATAACAAAAAAAAAATATTTAGAATTTTCTATGTGTTTTATTGCCTGTGTTCCTAGACACTGGTCAGGATGAAGTGATTGATCACATTTTAGAATACAGGTGTGGGGGCTCCCGAGCGGCGCATCCAGTAAAGGCACTCCATGTGGAGTGCAGGATGCGCTCTATAGTCTGGACGTCGCGAGTTCGAGTCCTGGCTATTCCTTTGCCGACTGAGGACAGGAGCTTCCAGGGGCGGCGCTCAATTGGCCAAGCGCCGCCCGGGGGAGGGAGGGTTAGGTCGGCCAGGGTGTCCTCGGCTCACCGAGCAGCAGCGACCCCTGTAGTCTGGCCGGGTGCCTGCGGGCTTCCCTGTAAGCTGCCCGAGAGCTGCGTTGTCCTACGACGCTGTAGCTTTTGGGTAGCTGCATGGTGAGTCCGCAGTGTGAAAAAAAAGTGGTCGGCTGACGGCACACGCTCGAGGACAGCGTGTGTTCGTCTTCGACCTCCCGAGTCAGCGCAGGGGTGGTAGCGGTGAGCTGAGCATAATAAAATAATTGGCGAGTCCAAATTGGGAGAAAATAATAAAAATAATTGGCAACGACTAAATTTATTTAAAAAAAAAAAAAGAAGAAGAAGAATACAGATATGTACTTATTTTGAAGTTAATATCTCAAAGCAAGTGAGCTACATTGGTTCCGAGTTCAAGGATAGATCTTGCACGAAATATAATCCTGAATATATGGAGATGTCAGAAAGGCATCGAAGGTCATATAATTGACACCAATTCATTATTTTTGGGTTATTTGATAAAAAAAGCAAAAAGTTCTGAAAGAGCGGTGTGACAGAGAGTGAAGGAATTCAAGCTGTAAATCTCCATCCCGAACAGAAAGGGCGCTGTGTAAGGTTGGTGGTATGCTTCCTCCTAGATATACTGCCTCGACGGTAGGTGGAAACCGGAAGGTGAACATATTAGGGGGAGCATGTAGCTGCACGTACATGGAAGGTCTCCCTTACAATCAGCTACAGGGCAGAGAGCGACTGGAGAAACCATGGCAACAGGATGATTGCAGGAAGGAGTTTTATAGTACAAAGGGGAAGCAACTACGTCAGAACGGCCCCTTACGCTGAAAGGTGATTTCGCAGCCGGAGTGTGTGTTTTGTTATTTTCATTGTGTTTGTTTCTTGCAGAGGAGGAGAAAAGGAGATCGGGCACTGCAGCTACTGAGTCAGCACTTTCCCCAGATCACTACCCAGCACTATGAGGACACTCGCACCACTTTCCCCGGGACCATAAGGAGCACAACTTCGTGCACGGAGGACTGTGGGTGGGGTGTTGTTTTCTTTTCGGGACTGAAACCCAACGTATTGTATCCCCCTATACCATCGTTGATACAGGGGTGATTCAGTGATTTTCTTTTTGTTTAAATAAATACGGACGCTATTTGAAATCGGGAATACTGTCTGGACATTGTCTTTTTATACCACACCACTCACATCCTGTCAGAAGTGGTCATAACCACTTGTAATTTTATGCCATAAAGTTAATAGACCATGCAAATGTAAGGTATGATTTTTGAGATATTTGGCGTTGGAATTGTGACCACAATAGTAATGTATGTGACAACAATTAACTGAAATGTGCCTTTCAGAAATGTGCATATACAGTATTGGAGCTTGGAAAATAATTAAACGTATTCCACACAAAAATAAATGCGCCAGGCAAAGAAAATTATATATATATATATATATTCCCCACAATTGGATGAGCAGTTCTTTTGATATATGTAGTAACATACATACATACCGTAAAACTTCAATGAAATGCCTCCGGCGTTTACTTACAATATTTGCCAGCAGACCCGGCGCGTATTGGAGACCGGTAATTATTTGAAGTTTTACGGTACATAAAGACGGATGCCTCCACTGTATCCCTTGCAGGGGATATTATAATACCCATAATGTCTGATACAATGATGGATTTCATTGTATTACATTTTTTAAATGTATTTATGGCTGGTTTCACAGACCCCAAATTAGTACTAATTTTAGACTATCCAAAGTTACTTTAGGAAAGGTCTTGCAGATTTAGTGTGAAACCAGCTGTACAAGTCTAAAACAAACAGAAACAGTGTTGGACTCTGGGTTCTGGGGCCCACCAGGGAAATAAGAGTAAAGGGTGTATTATCTGCCAATAAGCAAAGTGATGCGATTTCTTTTTTTATGCTGTTTCGGGTGTTTTGTGTCTTCTTCAGTGTCAAAAACATTTTAATATTTACTTGATTCAAACTTCTTGCTCAAATGCATACAGTACACACAAAGAACATGCACACGTCAACATCGCTAAACAACATTTAGTACTTTAACATGTTCTGGTAATGACGGTGTTAAAATAATCCAAATACCCTCACACAGACTGACAACTACAAGCATAAGGGAACATTATTAAATCCAGCTACTTCCTTTACAACTGCAAGCTTAACTTTGCGTGTAAGTGAAATAATATAATCCAAATAGAAGACTATTTTGCTTAATGCACACAGGCATTGTACTATTACTTATGGTTAAGGCTGGGATTAAGTCATGGTGGTCACGGGTGTCACGGATTCCGTGATTTTTGTTGGTGTCCATGATTTTAGTAGAGAACATTAAACTTTACCAACACTACTTGAAATTCCACCTTAACCAAAAAAAAAACTTACAAAATGCTTTTTTCACCAATGATGTTGAACTAGCTTGGTTGCCTTACTTTGCAATTTAGCCGTTCACACTTTAACTTAATTGATAGTGCTGAAAAAATGTAAACATCCATGCAGTGCAACTACTGCCTGATTTTGTCAACCTGCAGCTGCAGTTTTTAATGCCTGTCGGGTCTTTGACTCAAATCAAGCGATTTCAGCATAGCTGAAAAAGAAGTGTTTGAGACCATTCCACTGTCTGAAGACAACTGTGTAGCACAGCGTGCATACCACGCTTACTATGAAATTGTCAGTGAAATGAAATGCGACGTTTACCAGTTCTGGAAAAACTTAGAAACAAGATTCCCAGCTCTTGATGCAATTGCTGTCAGGTGCTTGACAGAAATAGTAAATAGTGTTTTTTCTGCATACAAAAATGTACTTGGGGATGACTGGCACTCCATAAAGGCATCAAACCTCTCAATGTACAACATGTTGTATAAGAATAAAATGTAAACAAACAAACAAACAAAAACATAAAATAAATGCAAACTGTACCACAGCAGAAGCAATAAATGTGCACAAAGAGTCTTTTTGAACTTCAAACGTTATTTTTTGAAGTTCAAAAAGTTACATAAAATCTAGTTTTGTTTGCTGTGTAGAAAACCCGCCAAATGTGAAGTAAAAACAAACATTTTTGTTTATAGTTGTATACACTGTGAAGCTTATCGATTTACAGGATTCAAACTTGAACCTGATGTTAATATAATTGATAATTGGATTTTCATCCCTGTGACTTCACACACCATTTCCCCCTTCCTCCGTGGTTTTGAAAAAATGTACCGTGACTGCGGTGTAATTTTTAGTACAAATTTCTGTGACAAAATCTCAACCTTCCTTATGGTCAATCAAGTTACGGAGCTCCAATAATAATGAATATCAGCCTTTATTTGTAAAAACCAAAGTGACCCCCTCTGCACACACACACACAATAACATTGAGGGGCTTTGGTTGCTGTGACCCTGGCTAATCATTGCATGGTCAAATAACTGCTAAATATTACAAACCCAAACGCTCATGGGTTAGCTCTTATCTTAATCCTCTCCCTTGTCAGGGGCCTCTCTCGCTTCCTTGCTTTAATGTTACTAACATTAAACTGTAAGTAATATAATAATAATGTTTTTATTTTCTCTAGCAGGACAGACTTATAAACTGTTTTAAAAATATTGTATTTTTTGTATTCAGTACTGGATATTATTTTTACTTAATTTAAATTTAAAAAATGAAATGTATAAAATTTAAAATGTAAAGTACGTCAAAATACTCTGCTGAAACTGACCAATTGCTGTGCTTGTAAATACCTGAAATTACAAACTTTTTTTGCACAAAGATAATTCTTATTAACAACAACAACAACAACAACAACAACAACTGTATTTTGTTCACAGTTACCATGGATTTCACAATTACTGTGAACATTACCCATTGTTGCCTTGTAAATTCTAATTTCTCTAAGAAAAGTGTAAATACATATTTTTATTACTTAAATATACAACTAGCAACACTTTTTCTGGCAGCCGGTTTAGTTTGCTTCTGGTAAACGACTGAACCCACTGCATCGAGCTGCACAATTTCTTAAACATGTTTTTAACAAAAAAGGACACCAGCTGCATCAAAGATCAGAAATATTTCTACTAAAGATCACTCTGTTTAGTACAAGATGGGGCATTTAATAATTTTTTTTTCATAATTCATAGATGGTGAAAATAGAATGTCTTTAAAAGGGACATTAAAAAATGAAATATTCTACAATTTAGCATTTAATGTTTTGCAGGTAAGAATTTAAATATTTAGGAACATTTGATGTTTAATAATTCTAGAGAAAATTATCAATTTTGAATGTGACAACGCTATTGTTTTCTGCTTTGATACATACTATGTTTAAATCGTAAAATATCTTGAACTACCTCAGTGAAATGCCATGAAATAAGCAATGTTTTACAGTGAAAAAATACAGCCCTAAATACAACAACAATCATTAAAAAAAAAAAACTTACCCTGTTTATGGAGTCAAAGCACTTTCTGACAAGAGATTCAACGTCATTTGGTCTATCTTGTACATTTATCCAGTCTAATAGAGAGACATTAAATAATGGTAAGTCACTCTTCTCTTGCGGATCACATTCTTGCAGCACAGGATCTTGACTTTTACTGGTTGTCTCGTTGTTTTCTTGTGTTGCACAGTCCTGAGTTGGATGTTCCACTGACATGGAAAATGAAGCAGACGATTCTTGACTAGTTCTAGGTTCTCCAGCGTGTAGCACTGATTCAGTAGAGTTTTCCTCATCAGTTTCTTCCGCTGCTCCTTCCTTCTCAGCAGGTGAGCTCAGTCTTTCCAAACTTTCTCTATAGCTATGCCTGGTCAGGCACTCCAGGAGTGGAATGTTAGCCATAACAGATACAGCATTCCCTAGGCTTAAAAAAGGCAACAGTCAACATTAATGTGCTAATGTTTACTTTTACAACATATTAAAAATGCACCAAATAATTACTTATCTACTGATTAATTAGTTTAAATCATGCAATTCATTTCTTATACTGACATGCCAAGTATGTTTAATATTCTCCATTATAAACTTAGCCATGATGTCTTCATACTACTTTTCTCCATACCAACATAAAATAAAACAATGTTTGTTTTTTTATGGCTTCTTTAAATGTACAAAACAATGCTAACTTATAATTTTCTTGTTGACTTCCCATGTATCACTCTGGTTGATTTGAAAATCTGCTTTCTTATTATATTTTTATATTATATTTCACCAAGTGAGGCAGGGTGCACTGTTCCTCAACAAGTTAAACTTCATGGAAACCCAGTTTAAGAAAGCTGCACAATATCACTAGTCACGCAAAGCCAATATACCCGCCTGTATTTTAATATTAAGGAGGTAATTTGCATTTGGAAGGAGAATTTCTCTCCATAAAAGAAAACAACATGGAAACCCAAATTACCTGGAAGGTACTACCAAAATATCATAAGAAAAAGGTGAGATATATTTGTATTTTTCCATGGAAGCCCAATAGTACAATAAATGAGCACTGATGACAAAAAACTTACTTGATAATAAGCTATGTCTGCAATTTCAAAATAAACCTTTCACCCTCCACCCAAAGAGGTATTTTAAATCCTCAGTATATATTGAATATGTTATGAAAAAATACCTGCCAAAATGTTGTGTTTACAGTTACAAACAGAAAATTGAGCCACAGATTGAACAGCAAATATGTGGTTGCCTTGCACAGCTTCACAAATACCTTTTTTTATTAGGTTTTGTTTAGTATCACACAAAAATGCAGCTTAAAATATAATATTACTGATACAGTAATAAGTAGTTATATTGTGAAAAGCAGTTCATAATGAAGCAGCACAGTAAGGTCCAATATATCTTATAGGTATTGTTACAACTTATATTGACATGATAGGCTCTTTAATTCACCAATGGACAAAAAAAATGAAGGATCATATTTATCTTGAAGAAGGACATCATACACTGGATATATAACAATGCAAAAACAGCAGAATTCCCAGAGACACTTAACACCAATTAGTTACTGATGTCCTTTCATTACATTCCTGACATATATTACTGAAAAAGTAAACAATTGCTGTTTCTATGTCCAGCCTCACCTGTTTTCTCTGACATATTCTTTGCTATATGACAGAAGCAGCATACAATGGCCTTGTATACATAAAATATTAGAAATCTTACTAAAACAGAGATCTAGGAACAGAGCCATGTATTAAACTAATTTCCCAAAAGAATACACTTTGTCTTGGATTATAGTTCTACTATAATTTTGAGCACAAACAGCTGAGAAAATATCTTAAGTGTGCAAATACAAATAAAAGAGATCAAATAAAATACATTCAATCTTTCCTGTAAATACTTATTGGGCCTTCACACTGGATGCGGCGTGCATGCTGCCTCCTTGGTTGTCACTCTGCAGTCGCCACAGACCACTGTTCACACCGAACACGGCAGGGGAGCAGCAGGGGAAAGTCAGAGGCGGTCTGTTGCTACGTCACGGCTGCATGTACAGTGACTTTTGGTTGCCAAGCAACAAACAGTAAATGCCAGTGGGAACGGAAAACTCTTTTTATACAGGACACACACAGCTTAGTTAAAAAAATATATATATATTTGTGGAGTGAAACACATTATATATATATATATATATATATATATATATATGGGCTCTGGACTCCTCACCAGTGGGTCATGGGTTCAATCCCTGGTGGGGGGACATTGCTGCTGTACCCTTGAGCAAGGTACTTTACCTAGATTGCTCCAGTAAAAACCCAGTTGTATACATGGGTAATTGTATGTAAAAATTAATGTAATTGTATGTAAAAATAATGTGATATCTTATAACAATTGTAAATCGCCCTGGATTAACCCTCCCCACACACTATCATAATCCCGCAAAAATTACCCAAAATATCAGGCAATTGTGTTGTTTAAAATAAAAAATGTTGCTTTTAAAAATTGAGATATTTTCTTTCTTTCTTTGTAAGTTTTGTCTGGTTTGCTGGGTATAGGCAAAGAGAGTGTGAGTTAAAGGCATCATTATACATTGATATTATTGAGCATTATCGTATACACATGATTAAAAATGCAACTACTGCCATCCCATCATATCAAGCCTTTGGGGGGAAAACTGTAACTGGAACAATGAACAGCAAACAAAAAAAGATAATTGCTATCGCCCTGCTCTACCGGAGAAAGAAAAATGTAAGATCGCTGTGGGTCCATGACATCCTCAAGAAAAGAAAAAGGTACGGCGAATATCATCAGCTGATACAGAAGCGCCGGTTTGATGAAGGCAGATTTCAAACCTACTTAATGTTGTATTATACAACTCTGGATAATCTGAAATCAGAACCACAAGCTTTTCCTTCATTTTACTTATTTTTTCCTCGCAAAGTAGGCTCCTACTTTCCCAAATGGCTGCTGGTACTTCTGTGGTGCCGCTTCCCTCTGCCGCTGCACGCGACTGCCTTCATTGAAAACCATTGCTTTTGCCACGCAGCACTGCCGCGCCGCATCTGGTGTGAACACCCCTTTATTCTTTTTTTACCTAAATGTATTGTATCTTATGTTATTTGATTTACTGATGTGCACATTTTTTTTTTTTTTGTATACATATCTCTTTTTGAAATATCAAATAGGATTTTTTTTTTCACATTTCATTTAAAGAGTTTTATAGCATTTTTTACTTGTTTTGTCTTTGCCTCTGAGGATAATAATGGGTTAGATTTGGTAGGCAGGATTCTGTTGAACAGAGCAGTTATAAAATTACTATAGTTCTATTGGCTCCTCTATTTGTCAATCAATCACACAAGCTACCAGGGCTGACTCGAGTCAATTTCCATACAAATTGTGGTTATGTATATGTTTCATTATTACCTGAGGAAACAGCTACTTTTATATTATAAAATGGAGCAGTGGTCTTCTTACATCGAGGAAACATGAATGTAGGTGGACTTACTAATATGTTTTTTATTAGTACATTTATTGTTTTATATATATATATATATATATATATATATATATATATACAGTACTGTGCAAAAGTTTTAGGCAGGTGTGAAAAAATGCTGTAAAGTAAGAATGCTTTCAAAAATAGACATGTTAATAGATTATATTTATCAATTAACTAAATGCAAAGTGAGTGAACAGAAGAAAAATCTAAATCAAATCCATATTTGGTGTGACCACCCTTTGCCTTCAAAACAGCATCAAGCATCAATTCTTCTAGGTACACTTGCACACAGTTTTTGAAGGAACTCGGCAGGTAGGTTGGCCCAAACATCTTGGAGAACTAACCACAGTTCTTCTGTGGATTTAGGCAGCCTCAGTTGCTTCTCTCTCTTCATGTAATCCCAGACAGACTCGATGATGTTGAGATCAGGGCTCTGTGGGGGCCATACCATCACTTCCAGGACTCCTTGTTCTTCTTTACGCTGAAGATAGTTCTTAATGACTTTCGCTGTATGTTTGGGGTCCTTGTCATGCTGCAGAATAAATTTGGGGCCAATCAGATGCCTCCCTGATGGTATTGCATGATGGATAAGTATCTGCCGGTACTTCTCAGCACTGAGGAGACCATTAATTCTGACCAAATCCCCAACTCCATTTGCAGAAATGCAGCCCCAAACTTGCAAGGAACCTCCACCATGCTTCACTGTTGCCTGCAGATACTCATTCGTGTACGCTCTCCAGCCCTTCGGCGAACAAACTGCCTTCTGCTACAGCCAAATATTTCAAATTTTGACTCATCAGTCCAGAGCACCTGCTGCCATTTTTCTGCACCCCAGTTCCTGTGTTTTCGTGCATAGTTGAGTCGCTTGGCCTTGTTGCCACGTCGGAGGTATGGCTTTTTGGCCGCAAGTCTTCCATGAAGGCCACTTCTGACCAGACTTCTCCGGACAGTAGATGGGTGTACCAGGGTCCCACTGTTTTCTGCCAGTTCTGAGCTGATGGCACTGCTGGACATCTTCAGATTGCGAAGGGAAGTAAGCAGGATGTGTCTTTCATCTGCTGCAGTAAGTTTCCTTTGCCGACCACTGCGTCTACGGTCCTCAACGTTGCCCGTTTCTTTGTGCTTCTTCAAAAGAGCTTGGACAGCACATCTGGAAACCCCTGTCTGCCTTGAAATTTCTGCCTGGGAGAGACCTTGCTGATGCAGTATAACTACCTTGTGTCTTGTTGCTGTGCTCAGTCTTGCCATGGTGTACGACTTTTGACAGTAAACTGTCTTCAGCAACCTCACCTTGTTAGCTGAGTTTGGCTGTTCCTCACCCAGTTTTATTCCTCCTACACAGCTGTTTCTGTTTCAGTTAATGATTGTGTTTCATCCTACATATTGAATTGATGATCATTAGCACCTGTTTGGTATAATTGTTTAATCATACACCTGACTATATGCCTACAAAATCCCTGACTTTGTGCAAGTGTACCTAGAAGAATTGATGCTGTTTTGAAGGCAAAGGGTGGTCACACCAAATATGGATTTGATTTAGATTTTTCTTCTGTTCACTCACTTTGCATTTAGTTAATTGATAAATATAATCTATTAACATGTCTATTTTGAAAGCATTCTTACTTTTACAGCATTTTTTCACACCTGCCTAAAACTTTTGCACAGTACTGTATATATATATATATATATATATATATATATATATATATATATATATATATATATATACACACACATACTGTTTAACAACCCTTTAATTTTCTTTCCTTATATATATATATATATATATATATATATATATATATATATATATATATATATAGTTACACATATCCTCTGCACATCCGATACACACTAAAAGGGCAATCCCAAAGGGTCTAGGAATAAGAATACGAAGAATATGCTCAAAAACAAAGTGACTATGTAAAACAAAGAAATGTATTAAAAACAAATCTTAAAAAAAGAGGAAGCAAAGAAAGAATTATAGAGACGGAGTTAAGAAAAGTGGATAAACTAAAAAGAGATGATCAACCAGATTATAAAAATAGAGATAAAAAGATCAAAAAAGTCCCATTAGTAATGACTTACTCTAAACTTTTGCCCAATATTTCTAAGACAGTTTGGAAACACTTGCGGATTCTACATAATTCAGAAAAATTAAAAAAAAGTATTTCTTAAGGCCCCAGTTGTAGCACTTAAAAGGGAAGCTAATTTAGGTGATATTTTAGTTCACAGTAAACATAAAAGAATAATTGACAAAATAGGTTCTACATACATGTGCACCAGTAGATGTAAAGTGTGGAAATACATGGACAAAAGTAAAAATATAATTAAACATAAGAACCCCACATATCCACTAAAAACTAATACCTACTGTAAAAATAGCAATATTGTTTATGGAATAGCCTGTGAAAAATGTGATGAAATCAAATATGTTGGGAGAGACTGGAACTACTTTATATAAAAGAATTCAGAACCACCTTTCATTAATTAGAAATAAAAAATGAATGAACCAACAGTACAGCACTTCACCAGTCAAGGACATGACATAAATGATGCAAAGTTTGTAGTATTAGAACAGCTAAAATTAGATAATGCGACATATAGAAGAATAAAAGAAAGTAAATGGATAAATAGACTGAACACGATTATGCCAGCGGGACTCAACAGAAAAGAATGAACCAATTAACTTCAATAAATATATAACATTTAAATAAATAAACAAAATTAATTCAAAAGTTGTGCATGCTGATGCGCTGGGGAGGCCAAATCAAGACTGGTCCTCAGAGCCAGCATTGCATGATATAATAAAAATATAAGTTTATATAAAGTAATGTTAAGTAGAATTAATACAGATTCAAAGATAGAAGTAAAAATGATGTCACAATATATAGAACACCATTACATCATGTAAGAATAAATCATGGATTTGAATGTAAACAACAACAAATAGTTGTCATGCCATCAAAAACCTATAAATACCTCCAATGTTTTGATTCAAACACAGGCTCCCTTGAGCTATATATATATATATATATATATATATATATATATATATATATATATAAAGTCAAAATACAGTTGCGCTGTACTGATGAGCCCCAAAAAGGGTGAAACATGTATGCAGCTACTGTATTTTGACTTTTAAAACGCCAGAATGTAGAAGCCGTTAGGCAACTTTCACGCTGAATCAATTGGCTCTTGTAATGCTTTATTCGCATATGTCCCTACAACCCATTTATTTATTTATATATATATATATATATATATATATATATATATATATATATATATATATATATATATATATATCATTAAAATCATTAAAATATATATGGAAATAAGCCTACCTGGCAAGTTTCTGCTTTATGTCCTCAATGCTCTGTTGATAATTGTTATAGGCAGTTTCATATTTACAAAGAAGCTTCTGATAAGAGAGTGCACAGTCATCCAAGTTAGCCATTATGGCAGCCCAACCTTGGTGTTGAAGGTGTTCATCATGGACCAAGCGTTCACAAAATGAGCAAAGCTTCTTGGCAACTTCAAACATTTCCTTAAAAAAATTAATGAACTCAGTATATCATGTCAATTGTCAATTATATTTCCCTTACTATTTCATGTTATTTGGAATCATTCCTAGTGGTTATGCTGCTTCAATATTGAGTTACTACAATTTTCTATAAATCCGCTTTTACCTGCCTTTGAGCTACTTGGTGCTTGTCTAGAGAATCCTACTCCTTATTCCAGTCAAACAACCTGACAGTGTACATTTTTAACTCTGCCAGCGCCACCTAATCTACATTTATTCTGACAGGGAGAGTACAAGTGGTGCTAGCAGTCTACTGTTCCTAGAATTTAATGGAAACATGTTTGGTTTTGGGTAGAGTAAAATCTAGGAGATTATCAAGGTTGTTCATCTATCAACAATACTCCCAGCTTCTTGACAAAAAATAATTGCTTGTTTCAAGATGGACACACACTGAGAATACTGGAATCACACATCTCAGTATCGAATGACAAGAAAACAGAGTAGACTATGGTAAAATATATTAAGATATACATAATAATACAGTCAGGTACATAGAAAAAAAAATCTAATTACCACAGCTAGTTGTGTTCTTGAGGCAACAGTGTGAAAAACCGCTGGCATCATAAGAGATTCTTCCACCTTCATCTCCATTTCATTTTCAACTGAAAAAGTTGTTTTAGGAATCGCTGGGGGGCGATCACACAAAATCATCTCTTTGTTGAACAGAAAAATGGGATTTGTATCCTATACGGGCAAGGATAAAGAATAGAAATGAGATTGGTCTAAATCTGAATATGAACAGACTTAAGTAAAAGAAGCAGTTCAATTCCCTACATGTTCATGTTCAAAGTATTCACTGATATTTGGGCATGAATCTTTGGTAGAGATGGGGCAGGGGGGTTACCATAAAGGAATTTGATTACATTGTTTTTGTTTCAGCCTGATTTATTACCAGTATTCTATATTACAATAGATACTACATGAATTGGCAGATAACACAAATCGTGTCTGAATTGCATCAAACGGGAAATTAAAATGCTAATAAGATGCAAACCGATTTTTACTTTACACTTACCGTGCCAGCGCTATAACTGCAAACACGCCTATCCGCAACCATGCACTCCCCACCATTGACGACAAGAACTTGGTGCTGGGTAGCAATCTTATATTTAACCTGGATAGCATGTTTAAGGTCTGCAACACTAAACACAGAAATCAATAAAGCAGAAAGAAAATATTCATACAAATTATTTTTTTACAAATGTCTTTCAAGATGACAACAGCATTTAAACAGACATATCACATGCTACCATACACAAGACACATTTATCCAATCCCAAATTTAAAAAAAAAAAAAAACAGAGGAAAAGGCACAAGGTAATTGGGGACAAGGACAAGCATGCAAGACTCGATGGATCTCTTTGCCCCACCTCCACATTCCACAGTATTTTTTTTCCTTTTCTTTTCAATTCATGCTGCTGATACGTTGCTGAGCTTTGCTGAGTGTGACCAACATATACAGTAGATGGTGTTGTAGCTCTGTACACTACACTGGCAATACACTGCATAAAAGGTTTATTTAGGTATCAAATCTTACGTTTGTACAGCAAGTTCAGTATCAAAAGTTAGGGTACTTCCATTGTTGACCTGAAACACATATAACTTCATGTTGATTTATCCAGCGTCCTTCGCGTTTCCCTTCGATTTTCATTTACTCATTTAGAATCCTAGACCAAGAAAAGAATACAACAAAACATAACAGGTATTAGGAACAAGCATTTTAGTAACATTCATTCCCTGCCACAGTTATAAAAACAAAATGTAGAGTACAAAAGAAAAGAGCTGTGGCAGGGAAAAAGTAGATGACATATTCATGTTATTTAGAATCATTCCTAGTGGTTATGCTGCTTCAATATTGAGTTACTACCATTTTTACCTGCCTTTGAGCTACTTGGTGCCTGTCTGGGCACCCTGCTGCATTGGTCTTCACCCTCAGAGGGAGTAGCGCAGAAGCTGCCACTCCCTCCACCTCCAACAGAGGGAGTAGCGCAGGAGCTGCCACTCCCTCCACCCCCACCAGAGGGAGTAGCACAGGAACTGCTGCTCCCTCCATCACCACCAGAGGGAATAGCGCAGGAGCTGCCACTCCCTCCACCCCCACCAGAGGGAGTAGCGCAGGAACTGCTGCTCCCTCCATCACCACCAGAGGGAGTAGCGCAGGAGCTTCTGCTCCACATCCACCAGAGGGAGTAGCGCAGGAACTGCTGCTCCCTCCATCACCACCAGAGGGAGTAGCGCAGGAGCTTCTGCTCCCTCCACATCCACCAGAGGGAGCAGAGCTGGAGCTACTACTCCCTTCACCTCCAGTAGAAGGAGATGTTTGTTAGTCCCCACCTATGAAGGAAGACAACGGGCTAGTCAAAGTCCCAGCTGAGGAAGATAGCCCGCTGGGTGAAGTTCCACCGCCTGGGGATGCCACGGCCGCTCCGCGTCGCCTGGGGTCCTGCTTCGCCTGGGGTCGCCGAGGGTCCTGCTTCGCCTGGGGTCGCCTGCTGCTCCGCATCGCCTGGGGAGCCACCAGTTACAAAGTACAAGGGAGATGTGGAGCTCCCCAGACGATGCGGAGCAGCACCTGGGGAGCCACCAGTTACAAAATACAAGGGACATGTGGAGCTCCCGCTGCCACCTTCATGGCCAGGGGCTCCCCTCCCAAGTTCGCCTCCCGAGGGTCCGCTGCCGGCGTCACCTGGGGTCGCTGAGAGCTCTGCATTGCCTGGGGATGCCGCCTGCGCGCCACCGCTTTGGGGAGCTTCCTGCTCCACACCATCTCCCGGAGTTGCTGTCTGCCTTGCATCAGTGACCAGGGATGTTGCTGGCCTGCCTTTGCCTGGGATCGCGGGGTTGTCATTCCTCGGGGAAGCCGGACTATCTTTGCTTGGGACCATTCAGGGATGATTGTTCAGGTGCAGGTGGTTAGGAGTTTATTGATTGTTAATTGTGCAATTAATTCCCAACCTCCAGGCTCATTAGTTGGTTGGAGTTAGGAGAAGGAACAGAGACAGAGTTTGAAGGAGAGAGACAGCATTGTGAGAAAACGACTGCTACCTTTGTTTTGTTAAGGTATTCGTTCCATTTATTTCCTGTATTGCAGCTTTGTTTTGTTTAGCCCTTGTGCCCTTTTATTTTGTGTTTTTGAAAAGTCTTTATTTTGTTTAATAAAAAAACTGCGCAGCCACGCAGTGTTTTGCCCCGCATTCTGCCTTTGGTGAACTGCTTTCCTGGAACCTGATGTCACACACGTCACCACATCAGCCATCCTGCCACAACGCTACATTACAATATAAAGTGTTTGGTCTTTGTAGAGGGCACCAAGGCCACTAAACTTAAGTTAAGGCTAAAGTGTAAGATGTGTAATTTTGCTTAGGATTTATATATAAAGCTAATCATTAGCCACGGAAAGGAACAGCACAGTGGGAACTTAATAATAACTATTTATTTGTTCAGAAAATGTATTTATTTTTTTTGCCAAAAGCTGCCTCTGTACATTTTGAACAGTATGAACTGTCCTATGTGGCTACTTTCTGGATGGCATGAGTGTGACACAGCTGTCATCGCCTCCCCAGCAACAATGCCGCCAATTACAGTGCCATTATACGCCCACGGCCTGGCAATTCGAGCCTGGCAATTCGAGCATGTAGCTCCCTGCGCTGAAGGCATTGGCCAAAGTATTTCCTACCAACTTTTTTTTTTTTTTTTTTTTACCTGAAAGAAAACCACTTGCAAGTAAGTATCTGAAGGGTAGTGTTCATTGTTTGTTTGTTGTCTCTAGTTGCTGTACTGGAAAGGGCACTGTGGCCACGATTGCCGTGAACAGACATACATTTTGATGGCCACTATGGCAATTGAAGGCCATCCATGGCAATTGCCTTATGGCCGCTGTTATCCGAGTCCTGTAGTAACCAGATTACTGTACTGTTTATTTTATATTACTGAGTGTAGGAAATATGTTTGATTGCACTTTTTAAAATTATACCTTGAATAAAAAAAATAAAAACTTGAAAACATTGACTGTGCATAAATATATCAAATTTACTAAATACTGTTTATGGAGAAGTTAACAGTTTAAAAACTTGAAAAGGTGATAAAACATGACTATTGTACTTGGTATATTGGTTGCTACTGGGCAGTTCCATAAATGAGGCAACCTCAGTCAATTTCAAAAATCACCCTAATAATTCATATGGGGTGTCATATAAGCACTGGGGGGTACCTACAGCAGCTCTATTGCTTCAGGAAAATATGTACTGAATACCTAGTGTGCAATATATTGTAAGAGAAGTGTTATGGTAGAATAAGAATAGAATAAAGCCAGGAACACACTGCCTGATTCGATCAATAGCGATGCGATTTTTCAGTCACATCAGGTAGTGTGTTATTATTTGCAATGCGATTTTACAGGATAGGCAGATCGATTTCAATCAGCTCATAAAGTTTAAACATGTTTAATATTTTGTGATGTGATTCCCTCGCATCGGGTGTGTCTATTACAACACACACACAAGGTATTCCATTGGTTTGTATATAATGTATACTATGATGTTAACTATTAGACGAAATATCTAGAATACAGTACTTAAAAACTGGTGCTACTGATGCAAATTAGTACTATCAAAGGCTTGAACCTTCATTCGTAATGAATTCCAATGCTTCAAAGGTCAAATAGTTCCCCTGTTACAGACCTAAATATTACCAATAACATTTATAGATTTTTTATTATCATTATTATTGTTCTAGTGAAACCGAGATTGCACTGAAGTAAAGCAGCTTCAGTAAACTGGGGCTGTCTAGTACAACTACATCATATTGTATACCCTGATGTTAATGTACTCCAACCGTCTGAAATGTATTTGTATCAGATGGGTTAAATTAGTGCTGGGACGAAGACAGGATTTTCATGTTTGGATATTCGCTCAGTCTGGCTCGTCGTGATCACTTTCTTCATTTTCCATCTCTGACCCGTCACAAATGAATTTCTTCTTCACTGGATTCTTCGAAATCTTCATCTAAACTACTTTCATAGTCACTGACTACTTCTTCCATCATCTCTGCAAGTTCTTCAGGCTGTCATGTCTTTCTCTGCCGTCTGCTCTCTGCCATGATGCTCTCTCCAATTTTGTCTCTGCGCTTCTCTGTTCAAATCGTTTTTCTACGGCTTTTGAAGAGATTCTCGGCTGGTTCTGCCTTCTTTCCAATCAGAGTCAATTGGGGAACATACTCTGTCGGCTTTCTCCACTCACAGCCAACACATGACCCAGTGTTTGCTCCAGGACTGTGGTATATCGATACCTAGGATATATCATGATACCAAAATCCTACGATACCTAATATCAGGGTAAAATAAAAATATCGAAGTATCGCTGTAAATTGTTGCACTTTCTTACCAGTTTTATTTGAATTTTATAGCCGGTGGCAAAAGACCTTTGAATACACTGGAACTGGAAATATTTAAACAGAGAGCATTCCACCATGCTGTAGTATTATTAACTGTGTATCAGCCTCTTATGCACTTTGCACTTGCAGAAAAAGGAATTTGGCAGCCATTTAACATGTAATGGACATAAGATCCAAAGTCTCGTGATCGTATCGAATATCATGATACTGTGCATGGTATCGTATCGATACTCCCTAAATGAGGTATCACAGAACAGTATTACATAAGGACTCTTAAGAAGCAGCCCCAGACTTTTTGCTTCACCTTGTGCATCTAGTTAGACTGTGTAATAGAGAAAAATATCCAAATATCAACATTCAGAATGAATCGCATAAAATATTTTTACCGATTCATCAAAAGTCCAACTGATACCTGTCCTGTATGTAAACCATTTGACGGCGTATTGTAAAGTATTGTTTAACTGCAGTTATGGAATTAATCACCAACTAAGGTTACCATGAACGTCTTACGGTTTGCTACAAACATGTTTTGCAACACAATCTACACCAGGTGTTTCAAGGTTAAAAAGTTTCACATTAAAAGAAAGCAGTAGGGCCAAAGATTTTTAGGGTAGTAAAGCTTTGTTTTTACCCACACATAGCATAAACATTACTAATGGTAAACTCTTTTCATTTACTGAATCCCATTTATGACAAACTGATGTGAATTAATCTGACCTGCTGCTGTACATATTATATTGTATCTAAAATAACATTTTGCATATTTTTACACAATTATACAGCTATCTAAGGAATATAAAAAAAAAATCTGTTTTTCAACAAAATAGGTACTACAATAGTGTATAAAAAATGTATGTAATTGTCAAACAGTATGCAATAGACAAACTTTTGTCATTGGAACAGTACGGGACAATTGAGGGTTAGGGTTGCACTAAAACCTAGGAGGCTGTGTGGTCCAGTGGTTAAAGAAAAGGGCTTGTAACCAGGAGGTCCCCAATTCAAATCCCACCTCAGCCATTGACTCATTGTGTGACCCTGAGCAAGTCACTTAACCTCCTTGTGCTCTGTCTTTCGGGTGAGACGTAATTGTAAGTGACTCTGCAGCTGATGCATAGTTCACACACCCTAGTCTCTGTAAGTCGCCTTGGATAAAGGCATCTGCTAAATAAACAAATAATAATAAATAATAATAATAAAACGGCATACAGTAATAGTAACATTATACTTGCATAGGGTGCTACAATATATAGGGATAATATTGATAAATAAAATTGTTGTGCAATATGACAACATCAAAATTTCTCTTAAAAAAACAAACAAAACTTTGTCCAAAAATGTTACTGAGATAATAATTTTACAACTTTCCTTTTTCTTTGGCTGTAGTGTTTTGACAAAATGCGTGTTCAGGTTAGTAACACTAGCAACTCATCAAATTACTGTTCAATAGGATTTAAAGCTATTAAATTAACAATCACATTTAGTTACTAATGCAATGTTAATAATTTATATAATCTTACTTGTGACCTTGACAGCTATTTAATTAAACTTAAGATTAAGCCCTTCTATGTAAAGCACAAAAAATTACATTCAAGCATTAACAATATGCAGATAGATCGCATAAAAATGACATTCCAGCCAGTTTGTAAATTAAACAAATTGTTCTCACAGTATACTACCATCAGATCCGTACAGGTGCTTTGCACTAGTGTTCAGTCTGATTACAGTACTTCTCAATGACAGAAATATGCTGTAATATCTCATGTTAATAAACTGTATACATTATAAACAAAGAACAAAAGTGATTTAACTGTCTTTCGGAGAATCGTCCATGGTATTGAAGTGGTTGTCGAGACTACAGGCAGGTACATTACCATCACCAGTACGCTTGTTCACTGTACTTTCTCCATAATAAATTAATAATTGCCTACACATCTTTGACTGATGATGTTCGCCTACTTTATAGTTTAAAGTTTTAATAAAACATGTACTTGACGTCATTAAGCAGGCATATGTAAGCCCATAGTATTCCATAACAATCTACAGACATTTCTATCGTAAATTACAAATCGTTAACGTTTTGTTCCATTGCTTGTCAGAAGAATTCCAGGCTGAGTCATCTCCCGCACACACTGTACCATTCAAATTGAAAAATACACAACTAATAATTATTTTTGTTTCACAAAGAATACAATGTTATCAGTATTTAAAACAAAATGTTCGCTGCATATTCAATGGAGTAATTTCACGCAGAAAAACACATTTGTACTCCAAGGCCCTTTCCTTATCGGTAACTAAACAGAAACTGAAAATGGCCTACTAAGCTGATGTTGTTCTTTATGTCTGCTTTTATTTCTAAATGTGCTTCACAACCTTTCAATCTTAGACTGGCCCTGTCTAACTTTCATTGTGTCTTGTTTTCAATTACCAGGCCCACTGCATGCTGTTTAGCCTCAGCAGAACAACTGTCACAACAATAGATACTGAACTATCACAGGCTGTTCGGGTTTAACTAGTTACATTTACGTAAAAAACAACTTTTTTATTGTTTAATGAGAATACTTCCGATACCAGATCGGCTAACAATCTATTCAGTTACATTACTTAATGTGCCAACTGAAATTGCAGCAACAGAACTGTGATGTTAATAACAAAAACAACAGTGGTAGACTTACCTATCTCTCTGTATCACATCCTCCAAAAAACTGCTCTGGGATCGCTAGCAATTAATCTAGTATATGCAGCAACGTATGTATTTTCCAGTATCGATATATGTCGTGCTCAAACTATACTGTTTTTTTTGTTTGTTTTGTTATCGTTCACACGCTTCTGTACGCCTAAGATTGTGTAATGTTTATATCAAGTAACACCCTGTTTCTGTGCCTGCTGCTGTGTTTTGTTACTGTCGTCACTGCGCAGCGCGGTGCATATTGGGAGTGAGGCAAATTAAAGGACTGAATGAAGGCAAAAGGGTGACCTCCATCCGGGACCGTGAAACAACATGTCGTGGGAAAGTAAATAAATAGAAACATAAATAATACTATTTTAAGTAGGCCTACATGTTCATGGCTTGAGAGTAAAAATAACAAAGTACAATATGTTAAACATCTGTCTCTGTCACCCATTTTAATATGTGTTCAAAAAAAGTCTAATAGTCCAAATCAGGTAATTGTTTAAATTGTTGTATCATCTTTACAATATTTATCAATTTTTTTGTAACTCAGATCACAAATTTAACAGGACATTTTTGGATCATGTTATCGTTTTTTGGCCCTGTGCTGTTGTCTTTTCAGGGTGACCATAAGTTCCATGTTCACTGGCGTTTTGGGACAATATTTATTTATTTAGTTATTTATTTATTTGTATTTACTTTATCACTTTGTGATATTCATGACAGACTTACTTATGTTTCTTTTTTCTTCAAGGTTTAACAAAAAACAAGAATATGAACAAGAGCATGTTTTTCCCACATTTGACTGATTGTTTCTTTAAAGTAAAACGTTTTTAGGTTGTCTGGGCCATATATATCAAAGCACTTACTCCAGTCTTTAATTTTTGTTAGTTTTTTTTTTTTTTTTTTTTTAACAGGGAGAAGTTTATGTTAATGTTCAACTTGGGGGTGCTTGGGAGACCTTGTGTTATATCACCTAGCTGTTTGATTCTAGATACATTTGTCAAATGAACAGGGTTTTCTCCATCAAAAAAATAGAAGTAAACACTTTAAAAATATAGCCCGCTGTATCATTTCATAAACATTTATAATAAGGACATTCTAACACAAGGAAAGGCAACCCCTTGATTTGACAAAAATGGAAAGTCGCAGTATTTCTTCACACCCTTTATTCTAACTTGGTTTCCTTTTTTGTGATATGACCATATATAAACAATAACTTACCTAATAACTTATGGTTCCCTTTCAATTTGGAGACGACCACCAACCAATACTTTTGAGAAGTGCCTGCCTTAGGTAGGTATTTGCTGAGCATTTTATGTCAAAGCTGCCGATAGGCCCCTCCGTGGAGTGACATCCTCGGTCCCACCTGCCGAGGGAATAAGTAGTTGCTCCGCGGAGCTCACTTCCTCTTTTTCCTATCACCTACGGTAAGGTACGCTTCTGTGTCACTAACCAGAGTGTGTTTTTGAAAGAGCTCTTCTGAGTCGACTGCAATTCCCTTGCATTCGTGCAGAGGGCCGGCTTGTCGCTCTCGTGGAATCAGCGGCTCCATTTTGAGTGTCTTTTTTCTTTCTTCTTCACGGCCTGCTTCGCTTGTGTCGCAGGTCATCTTTTCTTGCCTGTCCGTCATATGAGTGTGACTGACTGTGCAGTATTGGTGTGTGCGTGTTGTCTTTCAACCTACACCTTTAGGGAGAACACCGTTCCTCCGCTGGAGCTCGGCCTGCCGCCCCCGCCGTTGAGTGACTGCTGGCTCGGTGTGACGGGCCTTCAAAAAAAAAAGTGTGTTCTCCTTCTCCTTTTTCTCTCACTAACTGAGCTCTCTTGCC